>JAMWET010001892.1:52500-120000 GCA_024036415.1 Prochilodus magdalenae | reverse complement strand
GCGCTGCTCACTTGCCGCTGCCACTCCATATCCACGCACTGGCTTAATGTTAAGGTTTATTCCAGACCCCCTGTAACAAACACACATGAAGCACACTCAGGATTACACTCCATTCCCACAGAAACCAGAGTTTAGTTTTGAAGGATAATGAAAATGTAGTTCTATATAATTCTATATAATATCATTAGATAATTTATTATTATCAGCAGAAATCCCAATATGTGACCATGTGACCATATAATTACCCACTGGGCTAGCTTCTAATGTCACTCCGGCTGGCTTAGCATGGACAAAACTCCACGAAACTATGATTGCTTGGGGCAACCGTGGGCTGAAGGTTAGGAAACCAGTCTTGAGCCTGGAGGGTAGCCGGTTCGATTCCCTGAACCGACAGTAACGACTGAGGTGCCCTTGAGCAAGTCACCCAATCTCCAACTGCTCCCTGGGCTCCGTGGCAAATGTGCTCACTGCCCCCTAGTGTGTGTGTTCACTAGTGTATGTGGGTGTTTTACTTCACGGACGGGTTAAATGCGGAGGACACACTCCTCTGAGTGTAAAAGCACAAATGGCACAACGTGGCTCAGAAACTCTCTACTCAGGAGTGATTGGCCTCACTGAAACCTACATGAAACTAAGCAACTCACCTGAAACTCGATGCAACAGCTGCATCTGTTTTTTTTTAAAAAGCCAATAAAGTAGTTTATTTAAATAAAGGGCATCAAATAATGCCATGCCGAATTATGAATGGAGAAACAGAAGTTTTTGCGCAACTTTACGAATTACTGCAACTTAAATTTTGTAATTGTTTCTGGTGACGGTCAGTTGCATGGAAATTGTGTGGCTTGAAACTCACAACATGCACCTACTTGTTTAGGAGGGTGGCCATGTAAAGCCAGTCATATTCGTTTATAATGGTTCTGCTTACCTGCACACTGCAACAGGCAGGACAAGATGAAGGATGTACACGCAGCTCATACCAACATTTAAACAGAGCTCGGCCCGAGGTCTGAAACTTCCAAAACACGAAACCTGGAACTTACATGTAAGCCGGAGCCCCTGTCTTGATGTTGCCAATGGTAACCTTGACATCATCTTCATCATCACTGTCACTCTCCTCCTCTTCCTCATCTTCGGCACTTTTAGCTGCCTGGACAAAAAAAAAAAAACAGAAGGTTATTTGCTGTTAAAATGTTTCCTTAAAGCCGCAATCATAATAAAGCAGGCTACATTTATATAAATAATTTATTTTTAAAACTGATTTTAGTTTTACGTCACTTCTAGTGTCCCATTCAACTTATCACACAATGTAAACGGGAGCTGGTGTTCAGCTTGGATGATAATGAAAACTTAGTTAATTTAGATCATTATTTAGATAATTCATTCTCATCAGCAGTTTAAAAAAGTTTTCTTTTTTTTTAAATCAAGAATTTCTTTTTTTTTTGTTACTTAAAATCTAAATTTAAAAAATCTCCTCCTGTCTCAGTCACATTTATTTATTCAGTGTAGTTGTATTTGTTAAATTTATTTGTATCAAAGTTACATTTAGGATTAAAATTTGAGGAAAAAGAGATTTTGATGATTTTAATGTATTGTTTCCTATTGTTATTGAATTTCAAAGAGAGCTTGATTAAGTTTAAATGGGTTTAGTCCAGTTTGTGAAATGCTGAACAAAGAGTTTAGGATATAATTTTTCTAACGTTGCCTTTTGTCTGTTTAAGTGTAATATTTTATTTATATAAAATTTATTTTATATCGTGTAATGTGTAATCATATATTGTAAAAATGTTGTGACCTAACGTTTTTGCCACTGATGTCGCCCACCTGTACCTGTAACTGAACAGAATGTGTCTGTGAGGTCGGAGTACAGAGGCTAAGAAGTGCAAACGAAATGAACATTTCAGAAATCAAAATTACAAAAATAAAAACCATTTACAAAAAAAATAAAAAATTCAAGAAATCAAAATTAGAAAAGTAAAAACAAATCTATAAGATGTGAAACACTTTTACACATTGGGAATTCTGAGTAAAGGGCGGGTCTAACACACAGGAAGTTGTCAATCAAACTGTTTGGCGGTGGTAGAGCGGGTGGAGTTAAGAGATGAACAGGTGTCTAAACCACTCAGAGCTGGAGATGTTAATGAAGGTAAGGAGGCTGTAGCGCTAGCTGTAGTGGAGAACCAGCTAGCTAGCCTAGCTTAGCTTTTACAGCCCACGAGGTTTAGAGTGGCCTGGTTGTCTCTTTCCTCCATCTGATCTTTAAACACCTCTCTAAACACCTTCAACAGGTAAACAGAGACGTGTCAGCTGGGTAAACACACGCCACACACCGGACCAATCATGCTTTAGAGTCGCCACCATCCCAAACTCCACCCACTCTACCAGCAACAAACAGTATGATTGACAAGGATCCGCAACAACAAGCCCTTCCTGGGTGTGAGACCCGCCCTTTCCACCAGAACTCACAGCGTGTAAAAGCGTTTCGGTACCGGTAAACTTTTTTCATTTGTAATTTAGTTTTTATTAATAAGATAAATAAATAACAGTAATTTTGTTTTCTGAAATGTTCATTTGTTCATGCTTCTATTCCACCTCTGAATCTGCAGCTCTGTGTCAGTACCTGCTCTGGGTCGTTCTTCTCCTCCGTGGTGGCGCTGCTCTCCGGAGCAGGTTCTGGCTCTCTGGAGAACAGAGGAGGTGCTGGAATTAGTCTAAGGACCAGTCACTCAGTACTTCAGCAGATTAGCAAATGTTTCTTTGCATGTTCAGAACTTTATACGACATAAACCACCTACTGTCATCTACATCTCAACCTTTCTGAAACCGCATGATAAACAAACCAGCTTTTAAAGAGATTTCATATACAATATACAAATCATGCTGTTAGGATGGTTCAAAGTCCCAGCTGGAACCCATTCGGGCCTTTAGACTAAAATCCTTTAGTATTAAAGAACTCTGTAAATTAATTATGTTTATTATATTAAAACTAACGACTGAACAATCCGCTTGGTCTCTATCGAGACATTCACAACACCACCAAATATTATAGTACTAGTTAGTACTAGTCACTATTATAGTACTATAGTGACTGTTTCAGTACTGACTGTTTCGGTAGTGACCGTTTCGGTAGAGACTGTTTCGGTACTGACCTGTTTCAGTAGTGACTGTTTCGGTACTGACTTTTTCGGTACTGACTGTTTAATTAGTGACTGTTTTGGTAGTGACTGTTTCAGGAGTGATTGTTTCAGTACTGACTGTTTCAGCAGTGACTGTTTCAGTAGTGACTGTTTCAGTAGTGACTGTTTCGGTAGCGACTGTTTCAGTAGTGACTGTTTCGGTAGTGACTGTTTCGGTACTGACTGTTTAGGTACTGACTGTTTCGGTACTCACTGTTTCAGTAGTAACTGTTTTGGTACTGACTGTTTCAGCAGTGACTGTTTTGGTAGTGACTGTTTCGGTACTTACTGTTTCAGTAGTAACTGTTTTGGTACTGACCGTTTCACTAGTGACTGTTTTAGTACTGACTGTTTCGGTAGTGACTTTTTCGGTACTGACTTTTTCAGTTTTGACTTTTTCGGTACTGACTATTTCAGTACTAACTCTTTTAGTACTGACTGTTTCAGTAGTGACTGTTTCAGTACTGACTGTTTTCATACTGACTTTGAAGCAGTACCCCACTGTTGCTAGTACAGTACATGACAAGCTAATACAGACTGTTTTTCAACTGTGCACACAGACTCATCAGATGTTTCATATAACACAAAAACATTTACTGAACGGTGTAAAGTAAGTCTGTGTTCTGGAAGTGGCAGTTCTTAATGATCCACACTGATTTTCAGAATTAGGGACTGTAATCGGTACTCACTGTTTCGACCTCACTGTCTCACTCATGTGACCAGCAGGGACCCCCAAAAAACGCTAGCCAGTACATGCAAACTAACTCCTCCAGCTTTTATTACAACTGGTAATGTACAAAGTTTCTATTCAAAAATTAAACTTGTGACGAATCTAAATCCTTCGACTTCATGTTTAAAAACATCAGGACGTAATATATGTATGACAGTCGCACACCTTACAGGTCCGACTTACCTTTCACTGGTTTCACTGGTAACAGCCTGATTCTTGGAGTTTTCATCTGATTGAACACATAGAGAGGTTTATTACAATTAAAAATGTTACCTGCAGTAACGCAATCAGTAACTCATCACCAGGTAAAGAATTTACAGAACGTGTGAGGCGCAGCAGGGACACCTGTCTAAAACACAGTGTACTGTTCTGTTTAAAATACGGGAGTTTAGTTGTGTTATTGTTCTCCAGTTGTCCCAGAATTCCGGGATATTGACACAGATCCAACTCTGGAATGTCTAATCTACTCATTTTTAAAGTTCGAGTTTCATGTTATGTTTATTTTGCATCTTCTTTTGTGAGTGTATTTGCTGGCTGCAATTCAAGGTGGAGGGATACATGCACATTGTAAGGCAAAATAGTCCCCAAAGAACAACTTTATTATCTATATATTATAAAAAATATTATTATTTTCATTTTCTATTTTACCATCAGAAGACACGTGTAGGTTCACTGGTGACTTTGGTGGTAAATAAAGTGTCTGCATTTGTGTTGTAGACATGGAGACCCCTGGCGCCCCATCACCACCACCACCACTGTAAAGAACACCTGAACCATTTCACAGGCCCGCTCTGAATCACTCCGCGTACTTTCAGTTATTCTGGAATTTTTTTTAACAAATAATTGGAATATTTCAGAACAGTTGGAATTTCCACAACAACTTTTTAAAAAGTACGATTATAGCGTGATGCTAATTTTCAGCTGCTAACTTCCGTTCCCTGTGTTCCTCCGCCGTAGCAGGAATAAAGTAGGACCCAGTTACAGTAACGCATCACAACCCACAACATTCAAAACGAGCAACGGAGCAAACAACTAGTTCCTATAGAGTTGTAGAAATACATCTTCTGTTCTTAATCCTCTTTATCTTAACATAAGACGGAAAAAAACAGCACCCCATGTTCTTAAAAGACTTTTCTATGGACGATTATTTTACAACTATGTAATTTCACCACAGAATCCATTTTAAATACTGTCAAAACTACAATTACACTGTGTCTTCCTTCAGGAGAAAGGATGTATATATGCTTTACTGATATCCAGTAATTAGTACAGCGTCTGGATGAAGTCTGAAGTTCCTTCCTATTTGAATGTTCCGCTCCACCTTAAATAGTGCTGCGCTCCACTCCAGCGCCTGTACGTGTATGAACGTAACCGAGCGCTATTTAAGGTGGAACGGCAACTCTAAACAAACACCTAGCCTAAGCTTCCCAGGATGCTCCTCTCGGGCTGCAGTTTTAATAAAGCGGCTGTGGTAAGGTTATAGAGGAAAGTGGCGCTCTCCTGAGGAGGTGAATGTTGTGGTACGGTGGTTTATTGGGTGTACAGGCTGTTACCCCCGTAGAGCCAGTGCTCTTCATCCTCGACCTGCTCGGACTCCGCCGCTGCAGTATCCATTCTGTGCAGGGGAAGCTTCACGACTGCTTGGACATCGTGAGGTAGAGTAACAGACTGGGTCTTTAATGGACGAGAAGCGGATGATGAGCAGGATTCGGGTTTAAAATGGGACAGTCCGTGATTTTCCTTGCTCCTCCATAACCCCGCTAAAGTATCCACTCCCGCTCCCGGGTCCTAAAGCCCTCCGAGTCGTGCACCGCTCCATAGCGCTGTACTGGGCGGCGAGACGCTGCAGTAGCGCCCTCTGCCGACCGTCGTTGGAATTTAAAGTGGAGGAAGCTGTGTAGTCTATTTCTCGTGTGTTGTAACGAGGGAGGTCTGGTTGTAGAGTTCCAGATTAAGGTTAAAATTCTCTAAACTATTATAAAACAACATCTCAGACATCAGACAGCGTATCCATAACCTGTGCTGCGTCCGAAACCGCCTATCAGCGTACTACTCAGTAGGTGAGAATGTGTAGTGTGTCTGAATCCGCAGTAGTCATAAAGCAGTAGGCGAAAGTTCCCCGGATGGCGTACTGCTTCCAGGGAGATTTTCAAGTATACAAGCACAGCACACTGTGCTATTCCATCATACCACTGGAGCTGTGGAGGCGTACGGAGCCCCTAAAGGGACATGGTGTACATTTTTTTTCCGGTAATGGAACTTAATTTTTTTTTTAGGTAAAAATCTGGTGCTCACCACATAGTATCAGGTGCTCACCACATAGTATCAGGTGCTCACCTGATAGCATCAGGTGCTCACCACATAGTATCAGGTGCTCACCTGATAGTATCGGGGGCTCACCTGATAGTATCGGGGGCTCACCACATAGTATCAGGTGCTCACCTGATAGCATCGGGGGCTCACCACATAGCATCAGGTGCTCACCACATAATATCAGGTGCTCACCTGATAGTATTTGGTGCGCACCAGATTTTTACCTATAAAAAAATTTTTTTTTTAAATTTTAAAAATTACACCATGTCCCTTCAGGGGCTCCGTAGAGGCATTCTAAAGAAGGAAAATTGGCGGAAAGCGGGACATCGGCTCTGTACGAGTGTAAATAATCTACAACTAAAAACATCTTAAAATTTTACGATTTTGTGTAACACTGTGTGACGTTATAACCCGCTTTGCGGCGAGTATAAACCCCATGTTACACGTTTATATGACTGAATGGCGGGACGTCTACAGTGGTGGCGTGACGTCTTCGGTCAAATGACGTTGGCAAGATGGTGGACGTAGTACGTCCCAGGTTGCGTGGATACTACGTACTCGCGTACTGAAACAGCCCACTGCTTCCCCGGTCGAGCAGTGCGCACTGGGTTCAGTCTAGTACCTGCTGACTAAGTAGGCGATTTCGGAGCAGCCTTGAGCCTTTGGATTTGGACGTCTGGTTCCTATCACCGCCACTGTGAAGAGTCCTGACTCGTCGAGCTTCTCTGAATCAGCTTTTCACACCAAACCACTGCTGCAGATTTTATTTTCAATACATGTACAGAAGAATATCAAACTCTGTATCAATATCGACAGTACAGTAACAGTTTGCAGTGGACAAATTACCTTTACAAATTACTCCTCCAAAACATGTACCTTCTGTTTTTTATCCATCCTGATATCGAAAGCGATTCTGAGACACACATTCCCCTGGCCACTTTATCAGAAACCCACTCATTGTAGCACCACCTTCCCGGGGTACAGTTGGTTTTAGTCATCCTCTAGCTGTTCATCAGTGGTCAGCTTCTAAAACGTTCCTGTAGGTGTTTCTAATAAAGTGGCCAGTGAAGGGAAGTACAAGGAAGTGTTTCCAATAAAGTGGCCACTAAGTGGAAGTACAAGGAAGTGTTTCCAATAAAGTGGCCACTAAGTGGAAGTACAAGGAAGTGTTTTATAATAAAGTGGCCAGTTAGTGGAAGTACAAGGAAGTGTTTCCAATAAAGTGGCCAGTTAGTGGAAGTACAATGTTGGTGTTTCCAATAAAGTGGCCGGTTAGTGGAAGTACAATGTTGGTGTTTCCAATAAAGTGGCCGGTGAGGGGAAGTACAAGGTAGGTGTTTCCAATAAAGTGGCCGGTTAGTGGAAGTACAAGGTGGGTGTTTCCAATAAAGTGGCCGGTTAGTGGAAGTACAATGTTGGTGTTTCTAATAAAGTGGCCGGTTAGTGGAAGTACAAGGTAGGTGTTTCCAATAAAGTGGCCGGTTAGTGGAAGTACAAGGTGGGTGTTTCCAATAAAGTGGCCGGTTAGTGGAAGTACAATGTTGGTGTTTCTAATAAAGTGGCCGGTTAGTGGAAGTACAAGGTAGGTGTTTCCAATAAAGTGTCCGGTTAGTGGAAGTACAATGTTGGTGTTTCTGATAAAGTGGCCAGTGTGTAATGTTAGTGGCGCTGACTTCGGTTTGGTTCTTGGCTGGTCACCAGGCACATGACATCTCAGAAGCAGCGTCACTGTTACGCCTAGTACGGACCGGGCTCCATCCGAATTCTGATTGGGCGTCGTTGGCCACATGACCCCGCCCCCAACGGGCAGAGCTACGGAAGCTCTGCTGTTTTCCTCGCCATGTGCGAGGTTTGGCGTTCATCTGCAGAAACAAAATGACGACATGTCATTGTTCTATCAGGTACCATGAACATGTCTTCAGGCACGGTGACACATCACCAACTCTTACCCATCATTCCTCCTAACTTCAAACACGAAGATCAGGATTTTAAAAAGAGGGAAAATGATAAATTCCTTTTCACGTGTTTGTGTACCTGAACGAAGACTGATGTGTTCATCTGCAGAGTCTCCACGCGCTCCGTCAGCTGACCCAGCCAGTCCATGTGCTCAGCGATGGACTGCCTCAGATCTCCACTGCTCTGTATGGATAGAAGAGTTTAGAGCATCGCTCCTTATACACAGAAAAACAACATTCCATTCATTTTTAAAAAGTAAACAATCAAATAAATAAAAAGGCTTAACACCGTTTAGAAAAATCCCAAACATCTTCCACTGAAAAGTTTGATCAGCCTTTGTCCGTCTGGCAACGTGTACAGCTCTGGAAATAAATCAGAGCCCACACCAGGTTCCTCTTAAATCAGCATCTCCATATGTACAGCAGGTTCTCAGTGAGGAACCGAAGGTTGGGTTCTAGCTTTACTGGCAGATACAGTGAGCGTCTGGTTCATAAGAACAAGGTCCAGCAGCAAACACACAGGACAACACAGCTACAGACTGGCAGAGGGCCAAACCCACTCTCTACTGACCGTGATGAGCGCCCCCTCCAGTTAGTGAAAGTACAAGGTGGGTGTTTCTAATAAAGTGGCCAGTTAGTGAAAGTACAAGGTGGGTGTTTCTAATAAAGTGGCCAGTTAGTGAAAGTACAAGGTGGGTGTTTCTAATAAAGTGGCCAGTTAGTAAAAGTACAAGGTGGGTGTTTCTAATAAAGTGGCCAGTTAGTAAAAGTACAAGGTGGGTGTTTCTAATAAAGTGGCCAGTTAGTGAAAGTACAAGGTGGGTGTTTCTAATAAAGTGGCCAGTTAGTGAAAGTACAAGGTGGGTGTTTCTAATAAAGTGGCCAGTTAGTGAAAGTACAAGGTGGGTGTTTCTAATAAAGTGGCCAGTTAGTGAAAGTACAAGGTGGGTGTTTCTAATAAAGTGGCCAGTTAGTGAAAGTACAAGGTGGGTGTTTCTAATAAAGTGGCCAGTTAGTGAAAGTACAAGGTGGGTGTTTCTAATAAAGTGGCCAGTTAGTGAAAGTACAAGGTGGGTGTTTCTAATAAAGTGGCCAGTTAGTGAAAGTACAGGTGGGTGTTTCTAATAAAGTGGCCAGTTAGTGAAAGTACAAGGTGGGTGTTTCTAATAAAGTGGCCAGTTAGTGAAAGTACAAGGGGGGTGTTTCTAATAAAGTGGCCAGTTAGTGAAAGTACAAGGGGGGTGTTTCTAATAAAGTGGCCAGTTAGTGAAAGTACAAGGGGGGTGTTTCTAATAAAGTGGCCAGTTAGTGAAAGTACAAGGGGGGTGTTTCTAATAAAGTGGCCAGGTAGTGAAAGTACAAGGGGGGTGTTTCTAATAAAGTGGCCAGGTAGGGAAAGTACAAGGGGGTGTTTCTAATAAAGTGGCCAGGTAGGGAAAGTACAAGGGGGTGTTTCTAATAAAGTGGCCAGGTAAGGAAAGTACAAGGGGGTGTTTCTAATAAAGTGGCCAGGTAGTGAAACTACAGGGGGGGGGTTTCTAATAAAGTGGCCAGTCATTAAAAGTACAAGGGGGGTGTTTCTAATAAAGTGGCCAGTGAGTGAAAGTACAAGGGGGGTGTTTCTAATAAAGTGGCCAGTCAGTGAAAGTACAAGGTGGGTGTTTCTAATAAAGTGGCCAGTTAGTGAAAGTACAAGGTGGGTGTTTCTAATAAAGTGGCCAGTGAGTGAATGTACAAGGGGGGTGTTTCTAATAAAGTGGCCAGTTAGTGAAAGTACAAGGTGGGTGTTTCTAATAAAGTGGCCAGTTAGTGAAAGTACAAGGTGGGTGTTTCTAATAAAGTGGCCAGTCATTAAAAGTACAAGGTGGGTGTTTCTAATAAAGTGGCCAGTTAGTGAAAGTACAAGGTGGGTGTTTCTAATAAAGTGGCCAGTTATTGGAAGTACAAGGTGGGTGTTTCTAATAAAGTGGCCAGTCAGTGAAAGTACAAGGTGGGTGTTTCTAATAAAGTGGCCAGTTAGTGGAAGTACAAGGTGGGTGTTTCTAATAAAGTGGCCAGTTAGTGAAAGTACAAGGGGGGTGTTTCTAATAAAGTGGCCAGTTAGTGAAAGTACAAGGGGGGTGTTTCTAATAAAGTGGCCAGTTAGTGAAAGTACAAGGGGGGTGTTTCTAATAAAGTGGCCAGTTAGTGAAAGTACAAGGGGGGTGTTTCTAATAAAGTGGCCAGTTAGTGAAAGTACAAGGGGGGTGTTTCTAATAAAGTGGCCAGTTAGTGAAAGTACAAGGGGGGTGTTTCTAATAAAGTGGCCAGTCAGTGAAAGTACAAGGTGGGTGTTTCTAATAAAGCGGCCAGTTAGTTGAACACAAGGTGGGTGTTTCTAATAAAGTGGCCAGTTAGTTCCTCACATAATGCTCCTCTAAAGGTGCGGTAACAAAAGCAGGCTGTCTACCTCTAGAGGGCAGGAAGAGGAAGAAGCTTCTGGGCGGATGAAAAGGTGACCAGACAGTCTGTGTACCGCCCCTTACCCCGGTCAGGCTCTCCTTGAGGTCAGTAGCAGTGAGGCGGATGTGCTCCAGCTTATCAATCTGCTCCTTCAGTCGATCCTCCAGCTCCTGCATCATCATCAGCCCTTCATCCATCCTCGCGCCCTGCCGGCCCACCATCCTGCAGAGAAGCGCTAACCATCCCCTGCACCTTAAAGCGGGAAGGACCGGCGCGGGCGCGCCCACAGAGATAACGAGCCTGCAGCTTGGCCAAGCGTTATTAATGTGACCAGCAAAACGCAGCCAAAGAGCCTGCACCTTAAAGCGGGAAGACCGGGCGGGGCGCCATGCCACAGAGATACCGAGCCTGCGGCCGCTTGGCCAGAGGACCGTTATTAATGTGACCATGTGTACAATTACAACGCAGCCAAACTACCAAACACAGTCAGACTGAACAACAGTCAATAGATTAGAACACTCTAGAACATCCATACGGTTCTTCTAGAACCCTCTCACACAGTTGCAGAACGTCCTCTGCATTCACGGTGTTCTGCACATGTTCTAACATGATCTCTAAAGTTGACAGTGCTCTGATGCCACTGTGCTCATTAACACTGTTCTAGAACATTACCTCACACTCTCACCGTTCTAAAATGTTCTCTTGCTTTCACACCATTCGAAAAAGTTCTCCTGCCTTAACGCAGTTCTAAAAGGTTCTCCTGCCTTCAGACTGTTCTAAACTGTTCTCCAGCCACAACACCGTTCTAAAAGGTTCTTCTGCCTTAACACCATTCTAAAATTATATCCTGCCTTAACACAGTTTGAAAAAAGTTCTCCTGCCTTAACGCAGTTCTAAAAATGTTCTCCTGCCTTAACATCGTTCTAAAACGTTCTCCTGCTGTCACACTGTTCTAAAAGGTTCTCTTGCCATAACACCGTTCTAAAACGTTCTCCTGACGTCACACTGTTCTAAAAGGTTCTCTTGCCTTAACACCGTTCTAAAACGTTCTCCTGCCGTCACACTGTTCTAAAAGGTTCTTCTGCCTTAACGCAGTTCTAAAATGTTTTCCTGCCTTAACAACGTTCTAAAATGTTCTTCTGCCTTAACGTTCTAAAAGATTCTCCTGCCTTAACGTTCTAAAATGTTATTCTGCCTTAACGCAGTTCTAAAAGATTCTCCTGCCTTAACACTGTTCTAAAATGTTCTCCTGCCTTAACACCATTCTAAAATTATATCCTGCCTTAACACTGTTCAAAAAATGTTCTCCTGCCTTAACGCAGTTCTAAAAAGTTTCTTCTGCCTTCACACTGTTCTATAAGGTTCTCCTGCCTTCACACTGTTCTAAAAAGTTCTACTACCTTGGCAACGTTCTATAAAGTTGTGCTGCCTTAACACCGTTCTAAAAGGTTCTCTTGCCTGAACACCGTTCTAAAAAGTTCTCGTGCCTTCACACTGTTCTAAAAGGTTCTCTCAGAGATGAGCTCACCCTATGAGATAACCACAACATGGTGATTCTGGTTCTGCTCTAGCCTTAGCATCCTAGTTTCACCGCTCAAAGGGAAAGACTGGGACTGGCTCAGGACTGGAATGTTCCGTTCCACCTTAAATGGTGCAGCGTTTAGACCGTGGCTGCTGCTGTGTCTTTTAAGGTGGAACGGAAAACTCCAACTACAAAATATAAAGCTCCAACGTGGCGGTTTGGGCGGATAGTTTTTTGATCAAATGACCGCACTGTGGCCGTCAGCCCGCTGTCTGCAGGAGAGCGGAGAAGGTCCGGCAGGTTCGGACCTGAGCTGAGCACTGAGACGTGGCGAGAGCTGAAGCGCAACAGGCTGGAAACAGCGACTACACTCCCACCGTCCACCATTAACCGAGCCCGGGCTGCGGCGCCGGGACCCCGGACACACAGAGCAGCGATACAGTACTCACTTAATCCGGGGCGAGACACAGGAAGGAGAATCGACCCTCTGGTTCGGACTCGGTCGCCTCCGGAGCAACAGACAAAAAGCCTCAGAGAAGTGCGGGGCGTGCTGACGTCACTGGAGGAGGCCCTCGGAGAGGTTTCTTCATGAATGGAGTTCATACAGATCTGCTCCCAGACATCACACCAGGCCTGTTTATCTAGCACCTCATACAAGGTACTCACTCTAAGAGCCCAGCTACACACTCAGATCACCTAAGCTCGCTTAAATCAGAACGGAGATTTAACCAGGATCATATTCAGCCAGGTGGCAGAGAGATATGGCCCACATCCGGGAACGCTACGGCTCGGCTGGTCCACTATCAGCCATGGCAATCGGCAGGGAGCCAACGCTGACCCACATATTTACAACATACCTCCGACCCACCTGTCCCAAAACAGATCCGGCCCACTTCTACAGCTCCGGAAATAAATCAGCGTCTCCACATGTGCAGCAGGTTCTCAGTGTGGAACCGAAGGTTGGGTTCTAGCTTTACTGGCAGATACAGTGAGCGTCTGGTTCATAGGAACAAGGTCCAGCAGCAAACACACAGGACAACACAGCTACAGACTGGCAGAGGGCCAAACCCACTCTCTGCTGACGGTAATGAGCGCCACCTCATCCCAATGTCCCTTACCCACCGTAAGATGACCTCGAGTGACCTACAGAGAGACTGGCGAGCGGTGGCTGGGGTGAAACGCACAGCGAGCATGGTTCTAAAAACAGGCTTCTGATAGACCGATAGACAGACAGACAGAAAGGTAGACAGATAGATAGATAGATAGATAGAACTTTATTAATCATCTGGACATACACATATATATATACATACATATATATATATATATATATATATATATATATATGTATGTATGTATGTGTATATATATGTATATATGTATGTATGTGTGTATATATATATATATATATATATATATATACATTATATATAAATATATATATATATATACATATATATATATATATATATACACATATATATATATATACATATACATATATATATATATACACACATCTACACATACATACATATATATACACATACATACATATACACTACATATACTCATCATCAGAAGCACAGCTGCACCCAGAAGGAGGTGTGGGAGTGCGGTGGTGTTGGGAAGGAAGATAAAGGTGACCAGGATCAATAACTGATGATAAGTTTAGGCTGATATGATCAATATTTATTGAGCTACACATACAGAAGTCTGTCTCTCAGTATGGCGTCGGGCCGCCGTGTTCGCTAACCCAACACGCCAGACGTCTCGGTATGGAGCTGTAGAGGTTCCTAATGGAGTCCTGTGATAATCCATCCCATGCAGCTTGAACATCCTCACACAGTTCCTGCAGATGGTGCGGTAGGGGTGGAGGTGGAGTGACACCAGGCCTTCTGGACATGTGACGACAAAGGGTGAGGAGGAGTGTTTTAGTGTGGACTGCTTCATGAGTGAGAGTTCGAGGGGCAGACAATCAAAACAGTCGGTCTTAAAGGAGCAATCTGTAATATGACACACCCTGTCAAGGTCATACAACAAACCACAGGCCACACAATAGCACCAGGAAATGCCTGCTCCTCCTCGTCCTCCTCCTCCTCCTCCTCCTTTCAAAAGAAAGGTTCAGTACCAAACTTCAGCCCGTCACGCTCCTAAAGAGTCTCCAGCGGTGGAAAGCAGCATCAATGTTAACTCTGTTTATGTTCGCTGCTGAACGTGGTTTCTTGCCGAGAGCAGTCATCGTGCTAACCCTCCTCTTTATTGACCACCTGCTCTTCAGTAACCTAACTGGGAGCAGAACCTTCAACATAACAAACAAGAGGTCAGAACAAGCCATTAGGGCAGTGCCACTTCTTCATCCTCTCCTCTAGGTCTGATGAGTCATGGTATACTGACTCACTATTGCCACTTCAGGTACAAAGTGGTATTACAAGACAGGAGGGCTGGGGCTAGCTAGTTAGCATGCTAACGTCAGTGTTCAGTGATCTCAGCAACACGCTACATGGAAATCTACAACATGCGATTCCGTCCGTCACGTCCGGTTGAGCTTTTTAGTTCATTTTCAAGCGGTTTAAACTAAAACTCTCACATACAGCTCCTTTAAAAGATACAGGAACTGTATGTGCGTGTGTATATAAATATATATATATATATATATATATTTATTTATATATATATATTTATTTATATATATATCCATCCATTAAGAATTTGTTGCTTTTGCTGGTATTCGAACGAATCTGAAATGAAGACGTCTTTTGAGAAACGCAGTGTGCTTTATTTTGTTTTCTCTCAAAATACAAGAGGGGGAAAAAAGATCAAATAAAAATCACATAACCGGATAAACGACAGTAGGGAATAAAGGCTGGAGGGTCGGTACTTGACCCTTGCGTAAAATTCAACACATCAACAGTAAAAGTAAAGCAGAAGGGCAATAACATCACGGTCATCTGAAGCTCCAGTATTCAAAGCAGTGCTGAACGTACACCTAGCAAAAAAAAAAAAAAAAAAAAATTAAAAAACTTGTTAAAACACAATCCAGGGCGTCCTGCGGAGTCAGTCCTTTGAAGGAACATCCTTAAAGCAGTTCCTTCATCAACAGATTTATTTATTTATTTTTTTGTGAAGGTGGGAACTCGAAACATGGACTCTGATATGTGACGGTAGCTCTGCGCAGCTGCGTCATGTGGAGCCAAAAACAGAAGCTGATGTTGGAGTGATGTTAACAGCACCAGCGTGTTGGTGAGAGAGCATGAGGTCCCTCTCAACATTCCCAACTGTCAACATGCAGATGAGTTTCTGTCGCCTCTGTAGCATTGCTCCAGCCTACATCTCCAGCCCTGCATCAGAAACCTGGCTCACACCGGAAACCTGGCTGCCTTAGAGTTCATATTCCTTAACTGAGCTCCTACATTTCCTTCACGTCTGTATGTAAGGTAAACGGTGAGAGCGTTTACATGCACCTAATGTCACTGGACCCTCTGGCACCTTTAGTCTCAAACAGCCTCCGGTTACGTCATGTAAACAGTAAATTGGATTTCTTAGATCAGATTTAAGGTCAGGAAGTGCGATAAAGAGAGCTGGTGTGGTAAACTCTTACTCTGAGTCATTTCATTAATCTCAATCTGCATGTCTGAAAACAGGAACTAAACACAAACACGGGGTAGAGAGAGAGTTTACGGGCTAATGGCAAAGCAGAAATCAGATTACTGCTGGACTCGGATGATTACCCGGACTTTCCCTGTTACCCGATTACTTAAGAGCATGTAAATGCGTTGGACTGATGACTGACACCACTAGCAGCAGGAGCGGGAAGCAGGGGGCGCTCTCCCATAAAACTAGCCTTTGGGTAATAACCAGACACAGCTACTGCTGTCTGATTGGCCGCACCAAGACTCAATCAAGGAGCATCACATAGGAGACGGAAACATCTACGTGCAGCGCATCGTATCGACAGTGAGGCGGTTTGAAAGAGCAGCTGGTCATTTTTGGTGCTCAGTGTGAAAACAGCGAGCGAGCGAGCGAGAAAGTTAGAAATGGTCATGAGTGGAACATAAAACCACACACGGTAAAAGAAAGCTTCATGAAAACAAAAAATAAACGCAGGACAGAATAACATGCTTAAGCTCAACTGACCAATGAGATTTGAGCATATTACTCCCCTGTAAAGCAATGGGTTAGTCGATCACGAGGCTTCTGTAGCAGCTGTGAAAGGTTGGTCGAATTCCATGTATGTGTCTTTAGGCCACACCTCCTGATGAGCCCAGTGTGCTGTGATTGGTCAGTTCTGCCCATACCTCTACAACTAGTTCCGCTGTTGTCCGTGTGATACTAGCATCAGAGTCCGATCTTGAAAGTCCACCGGAACAGGTTGGAGGACCCGTCTTCGAAAGTTAGACCAGAGCAGGACACCTCAGTGGTCAGTTTTGATTGCTTAGCTCGCCGGTAGGTGGGCAGTAAGGCCTGTTACGAGATGATGTCACCTTGTAACAGAGACAAGGTCTGGAACTCCAAGGTGGTGTTTTAGGCAGCGGCATGATGGGTTTCGGTAGGAAACAGAGTTCTCTCGGGCCTGTGCTCTAGTCTTTATAGGTCTGCAGGACATCTCCATGTATACAAAGCCAGTGGATCAAACCTGATTTCATTTAACGCCACCAGATCCTAATAAACTCTGTACAGCGTTCAACACAGTCCATCCACTCTCCGCACCAGCTCTTTACAAACCACAAACACGAGAGAGAGAGAGAGATAGAGAGAGAGAGAGAGAGAGAGAGAGAGAGAGAGAGAGAGAGAGAGAGAGAGAGAGAGAGAGAGAGATGCACAGAGAGAGAGAGAGATGCACAGAGAGAGAGAGAGATGCACAGAGAGAGATGCAGAGAGAGATGCAGAGAGAGAGAGATGCAGAGAGAGAGAGAGATGCAGAGAGAGAGAGAGAGAGAGAGAGAGAGAGAGAGAGAGACCCAGACAAAGAGAGAGACCCAAAGAGAGAGAGAGCAGAAGATCGGAAAGAGCAAGTGAAATATGAGAGAGAGAGAGAGAGAGAGAGAGAGAGAGAGAGAGAGAGAGAGAGAGAGAGAGAGAGAGAGAGAGAGAGAGAGTGAGAAGCACTCCAAGGAGATCCCACATCCAGAGTAGGAGAGAAGTACTTTAGAGGACAGATGAAAGAAAGAGGGGGAAGTGAACCATGTAAATGCTTCTAAAGGAAGGACATAGACAGAAGACAGGAGGAAAAACCCAAAGGAGCTAAAGGAAAGATATACACCGCTGTTCATAAAGCATCCGGAGTCAGAGCCTCCCCACATCAAACCCCCTCACGAGGGATCCAGAAGAACTAGCTGCGTCTTTCTCTATAGAACCTTCACTTGGAAAGGGTTCTACGTACCATCAAAAACGTTCTGTAGTTACATCACCAGAGGGTAACAGCAGATCCCATATCGTCACTGTCCAAAGAAAAACCAGCATCTCCAAAACAGCAATTTAACAGGGACCAAATTTGAGCTTTAATGTAAATCAATGGAACCAGGCGTCCGCCCCGCCCCCCACCCAAAGTGACTGGCCCATAACATTTCTACGCAGTGTCAACAGCAGCTGCATGGTTTTCATCCAGACCTCAAGACCGTTCCTACAGGCCCTCGAGCAGCTCCTTAAAAACAAGGCTTTAGGGGAGAATATTCATGATAGATTGAAAGATAAGTGGGATAATGAAATGGGAGAGGCAATTCCAGAGAGTATATGGAAGGAGGCTGTGCGTAGGGTGAATGGGACTACATCCTGTGCACGTTTAGCCTTAATCCAGTTTAAAATCTTACACAGGATGTATTACTCTAAAGCTAGACTAGCAAGGATATTTGACAATGTGGATGAAAATTGTAGTAGATGCCATAGTGCCCCTGGAACTTTAATACATACATTTTGGTCATGTCCATCCTTGAACTCATTCTGGTCTGGAGTGTATAAAACAGTATCTGAAGTAATAGGAATAGAATGTCAGCCTAATATGTATACCTCAATTTTTGGAACCATGCCACTAGATAGCATAAGTATCTCTAGGTTCAAAGATATCATAGCCTTTTCAACGCTGATAGCTAGGAGGCAAATTCTCTTACACTGGAAATCTTCCTGCCCACCAAAATTATCTGTATGGATGACTGATCTAATGTTGTACTTAAAATTAGAAAAGATAAAATACACACTACGAGGGTCCATTGACCGTTTTTATGGTATTTGGAACACATTAATAAAATATTTTGAAAAGCTCAAGACACTTCCTGATTGTCCCTAAGGGCAAAGCTTTGAGATCTGATGGCCAAGACCTACAAAAGGCAAGCACATACTTCTTTTTTTTTTTTTTTCTTACACTCTTTCTTCTTTTTTTATGGTGGGAATAGGTGTGCAAATATGCATATAAAATGTTATTGTTGTTTAGGTACTGTTTAATGGTTGTATTTTTATTTGTTATGATAACTATTTTTTATTTTCTATTTTTTTTGGTGTACGATGTATATGTATATTTTAATGACTCACTAATGTTACATTGCTGACTATTCAGGTGAGAAGACGCACAGAGGGGTGGGGGATGGGGAGGGGGGTGCATTGTAAAAGGTATAAAAGGACATAAAAATGTATCTTAAGCCATAAATGTAACTTGGTTTTGTGTTTAATAAAAAGAGATTTAAAAAAAAAACAAAAAAAAAAAAAACAAGGCTTTAGCCCCAGGAGGTTTTCATGGTGGAGGTAAAGGGCCCACAGCCTACACCTTCCTACCTCTCCAAAGTCAACAGACCACTTTCCAACCTCTCCTCATCTCTTTCACACATCAAAGCCTGGTCCGAAGTTCATATACATGTGATCTGGTGGCGTAGTTACAAACATTTAGCCCCACACACACACAGAGTGCCAGCATACAGGGATGGAGGCTCTGTATTTCACTCATCTGCGGGTGCCAGTGCGGCCACATGCTGAAACATGCCACCCTCATCCCCTCAAAATGCAATTTTTCACCCCCCAAATCGGACCATATTCCTACTAAACACTTCTCCTCTACTTTACTTCTCTCAGGCTCTCTCTTCTATTGTTTCACAGGCCTCCGGTCACCTGCCTCAGCTTCCTGGATTTCTTCCAAAAGTCTGAACCCATAAAAGTGTTTTCACACATCAAACATTCTGAAGCATGGTTCGATTCGCTTTTGGCTTGACCAAAAAAAAATTAAAAATTAGGCCCTTTGGTCTGGACTAAAAGCATCCCAAGACCCCATTTATGTAAACGGCCTCTGGCTACTTCACCCCAGGCTGAAAGACCCCTCAGAACGTCAGCGTGAGTTGTTGGTTAGTAGGCCAACGTGTGTAAACGCTTTAGTTCTTGTGAAGTAAAAGTCAAAACGCAGCTCAGATTCCCCTGAGAGCGAACATTCACATACTGCGCTAGAGAGGAAGACGACCGGCGGGGTGGGAACGAGGGAGACTTGGCGATATGGGCCCTTTAAGATCCTTGTTAAAGCCACACTGTGCAAGCCATGTGGGGAAAAACCAGGAACATGTCCTCAAATTGGGGTTTGAAGTTTGTGTTTTATTGAGTAAAAGGTGCCCTTTAATAATAGAGCAAATAGGCGTCGATTATGGTTTATATATTTATTAAAAAAAAGAAAAAAGGAAAACAAAAAGTTTAAAATTCCATGGTACCCAGTAAAAATGACAAAATGGTGCCACACTGCAGTTTTTTTGCTTTTTTTTTTTTTTTTTAAGAGGCTTACAGTTTAAGCTTCTGACATGTTCATCGATTCTCAGTCATGTCAATCAAAACTACAGTCCAGCCAGGTGGGTACAGGTTTGGCAATGGGTGGGGAAATGTATAAGCTGAAGGTGACGACGAGGCATCCTTATATATATAATTTTTTTTTTTTCTGATTTTCTCTTTTCAAACGGTGATGGACAGAAAACACAAGATCTGCCTCTGCTTAACCATTATTCTTCTCTTGAAATGGAAAATAAATGTTAATAAATAAAGATGTTCTTGAAGAGAGTCTGCTTAGAAGGGTCCCAAGCTATCGTGTCTATGTATATATAATATAGTATACATTTATATATAGATATATATTTATATATCTTTATATGCTGTGTTTAAACAGTTGAGTGTCCGATTTTGGTGCTCCTGTGGCTTCAGTTTCTTGTCCTTGAAGAGTAGTGAGATGAATGTGAAGGGGGGGGAAATAATAAAGGGGGGAAAAAAAAAAAAAAAAAAAAAACACAAAAACAAAAATCCAAAACAAAAAAAAACAGGATAATGGAGAGAGGTCCTTAAAAGTTGCCTGCAGATGGGCGACGTTTGAGCAGAACAGTTTGAACGGCAGCAGGATGGAGTCAGACGTGAGGTCCAGCGTTAGGCCTTGCTCTCCTCCACTTTAACGGACTGAGGCTTGATGGCTCCAGTGCGGGTCGGCTTGACATGACCCGGGGGCAGCGGCTCCTGCAGCTTGGTGGCAATCACCGCTGACGATGCCTTCAGGTCACCTATGCCTGGCCTCGCCTCACGGAGAGCCTTCGCCTGCACAATGGAAGCCAAAAATAGAACAGGCGACATTATTTTAAATTTAGGAAGTGTACAAACTTTTTTTAAAACCTAAAAATAAATACAAAAACAAATAAAAACTGTTCATAAAAATGCAAATAATCCCCATAAAAATAAAATAAATAATAAATTTTTTTAAAATAAAATCCCTCCTCAAGGACCCATATCATGGAATTTACTGTACTGTACTGTAAAATGTCTCACTAAGATGCAACCTAAAAAAAAATAATCCAATGTTCACACAAGCAAGTAATCAGTATCATGTAAACGTTTTAAGTATCATGAGGAAAACGAAAATAAAAACAGTCTGCTGCACTCTGACGTTTCTTAAACACAAATAAAATAAAAAAATAATAAGATTAATAAAACTACCACACACACACACACACATATATGTAAGTCATATAGTTATATATAATATAATATACACACATACATACATAATACAATAATATATACATATAAAATATTAATAACAAAAAAAATTAATGTATATATATATAATATATATATATATATATATATATATATATATATATATATATATATATAGTATATAATATATATATATATATATATATATACACACACACATATATATACACACACACACACACACATATATTTTTTTTGTACACCAGTTACACAACATAATAACACACACACACACACACTTTTTTTTTGTGCCAGTGGGCTCTAATGTTATGTAACATAACGTTAGAACCCAGCAGCAAGAACCAAACTAGCCTTGTACCTTTAATATCGACTGTGGGTTTTACATGGATGCCTGTGAAGGCAGTGCTACGGTTAGCTAATTAAGATCAAGGGTGCTTTAGCTTCTTCTCTTTAGCTGAGCAGCAGAGAATAACCGCCAACAATCAGTCCATGACGATGTGGGTTAACAGCAATGACAGACAGACTCAAACACACAATATAACCCTCAGGTCGTATCATTAGATAATATAGACATAGCACAAACTGCAGCCTGTTGAAAAGATGAGTCAATCCGGAGATGGTTATTGTGTCAGACTTGATCAGATTTTTGCCTTTATTACATCTGAAAGTACTGAACTGTATTTAATGACAATGTTTTTCAACATTGTCTTTTTAAATGCTAACCTTCATGCACAGTCGATCGGTAATGTACTGTACACAGAATATACACAGTCAACTGCAACACAGAACATATTGTGCAGCTCCTCCTACCACAGTTTATAAAACCCTCCACAGAGAAGAAGTGAAGTCAGGCTGCATTAATAATGCTACTTCAGACTCACTGAGTAATTTAATCCCAGCTACAACACACCAAGTTTAACATTCAACGTAAGAGGTAACAGAGGAAGAGAAAGAGAAGTGGATTAAATGAAAATTACCTATATTTACAGTGGGTGGCTCACCTTCGTGCCCTCCTCAGCCCCTTTGGGTGCAATCTCAGGGTTGGAAGGTGGGGTGGAGTGGACCGGCTCACGGCCCGGGTTGGGGTAGGGAGGGGAGCGGATGATGACGGTCTTGTTTACCTGCATTACAGGCCGCTGTATGGGGTTGGGAAAGGGGCCAGTGGTGGGAGGCCGAATGTGCATCAGCATGCTGCCTTGGGGAGGGGGCACCTGTAGGGAGGGGAGGGGGATAAAAAGAAATAAGCAAATGAACTAACTAAATACATATATCCATACAATCCACCGACATAAACAGGACTAAACCATAGCAGTTCTTATGCTGTGTTGTAAATACCTGTTGAGTATAATGTCCAGGGAGCGGGCCTACGTTTGGGGGGCCATTAGGACCAGAAGGCTTTCCACTGGGACTAGCAGAGCCAGGTCTTAACAGGGAAAACAGACAATCCATTACTTTAATACTTATATATTCTCTCTCTCTCAATAACAGTTTTGCATGTGGACTTTTCGTCCTCACCTGTACGAGCCGGCAGGTATTCCAGGCGAGTGGTTGGCTTTGTCGGAAAACTGGAAACCTTTCATCTCCATCTGAGAGGCCTGTTGGGGTTTAAGCAGCCATTATTAAACCAAACAGCAAAAGTTAATATCATCGTTGTTCAAATGAAAAAAAAAAAAAACCCAATTATTTATTTTTATTTATTTATTTAAAAAATAGGAGAAAAAAAATTGCAATTTTGGAGCATATCTATTGGTCCAGTTGTTGTAAAGAACACCTGCTAGGCTTACATTACACAGGATAAAAATAAATAAACAAATAATCTTTGCTATCCTGCTGCAAACTTTGACTGTGTAAATGTGCAAGAGTTGAAATCTGTCCAGCTAACCTCTCTGCTGTTTGGCATGACGGGCGGCTGTGAGCCCGGAGGCATCATGCGACGTGGAGCGCTTACGGACAGGTTCTGGCCCTGCTGGAGCTGGATGGACTGTGGCAAGATCAGGTGCTGCTGCGCTGAACCATAACGCAGTTGAGAACCAGGAAGGGGCATGGTCACCTACGCACAAAGACAATACATAATTTAATTATTGATCTACATAAATTCAACACATTTGGGCACCCAAGTTATCAATGCCTCTCTTATATACACTTTAGTACACGTCCTACACAAAGAACACAAGCGCACATTTTAATTCAGAGAACTAAATAGAAATTGTGCAGTAAAAGTTTCAGGAAGATATTTAAAGTGTGAAAATCAAACAAAAACTGTTTACCTTTATTCAAAGGTTTGCATGCATGTAAGCCTATGAAGCTAAATTAACAGCAGTAATTCTAAAGGCCTACATTTGCTCTGCTCCTTTGGTCGTGTTTATAGATTCCAGTATTGATTACTAAACAACATGACTTGAACATATAACTAATAGTAATTTTGTGGGGTATAACTTTACATTTCCTTCGTAATCAATGAAGTATCTATCCACCTACATTAGCCTTGTATCTCCCTTGCTTAAACTACAGAAGCCAGTTTCAGAAACCAGACATGCCTTGGCTGACCAACTACATCTGATATAAGAGGATATGGCTCCCCCACCAAAGTACAGTATAGTCACCTGGATGAGCTGGGAGTCCATTAACTGAGACGTGCCCATGCCTGGACCCTGGTTCATGGAACCGTCGTAGACCAGTGGCTGGCTGCCATTAATGGGCTGGTAGTGCGAGCCTGACTGAGGCTTCACCATCTCTGAAGGCTGCATTCCTGGAAATGCTGAGTAAGGCCCTTTGAGAGGAGCTCCGCCTGACAGCACCATCGGACTGGGCTGCATGTACACTTGTGACCTGGATGTTGAGCATGAGCAGAAGGTTTAATTAAACCACATTACGGACAAGCTCTCGTTATTTATACACCACGTGTGTTAGGCAAAGTGTTGCATGCGAAAAACTGAAATAAAACTAAAAAATTAAATACATGAACAAGCCAATAAACGCCATATGAATTATACCTGAAAGGGGGGATGGAGCTGAACATCTCCTGCGACTGAGAGACGGGCAATCCACCCCGAAGCCCCAGCTGGGCCTGAGCCTGCAGAGATGTGTGCAGCGAAATGGGAATCTGCTGAGCTGCTGCAGCCTGACCAAAGGGAGGAGGAGGAGGTTTTAAAAAATAATAATAATAAAAATAAATAAATAAAAACAATTTAAAGCCAGAAAACCCCACCACTTAAGACCAAAGTAGGCTTGTTAGACTCGCACCTGTTGGTAGCTCTGCTGCTGAGTCATAGTTGGTGGCACCAATCGAGGCTGACTTGGAAAGACGTGGCCGTCGAGGTAAAGAGGGGCAATATGATTACCTATAAGAGAGAAGGTTAATATTTCAGATGCACATATCCGAACTGATAGCTGAACATAAAAACAGAGCACTTATAATCTGTGATATAACAGTTTTAAGTTAGGAAGATGGATCATACATAAAGTGTCAAGCGCCTAAAATCTTAAAGTTAGTCTTTTCATAGACTATGGAATAATACTGGGATCATACTACACAAGTTCAGCCCTACTTTGACAATTTCGCAAATTTCCAGCAACGGGCCCAAATATGAGCGTCGAGAACAAGAAACAGGTTGTATACCTTACATTATCAAAACACATCGATGTAGCTAGCACCTGGGGCGCGTCACAATACATTTACATAATGCTCTCCGCATGTTAATACAACCGTTACCAAAGCTTAATCTTACAATGTCCTATAACACCCAGGAACGGATCAACAACAGTCTTTAAAAATGTCATCTAAGAGTTTAACAAACCAACCGAACGACCTTTGATTGACAATTTCTTGACTGTCCTCCTCAATGACCCATGAACTGCGCACAGACATGAATGATGACTGGTCGGCACTAATCTTTTGGCACTTATTATATGAGGTGATCACAGAGAAAGAAAGTCTGACCTGTCACTACCGTGGTCAACTTTTCTTTGGTCACCCAAAGATAAAAAACCTGTCCTGGTGGTTTTCAAACACCAAAATAGTCAAACACACTCAGCAGAAACCAACAAACCAAAAGTAGAAGGTTTGGAAACAGCTCTCGCTAGTCTAAGCCTTCTTTGCTTTCTCAAATCACTTTCTCTTGCTCCCCTACTCTTTGAACGGGATATGGCACATTTGACACGAACACTCAATCTGGCTTAACACGTGAAACAGAACAAAGATTCACCAGTTAGTTGGTCATTACTTGCAGAACAGCTTCAGTGTTAACTATACTGTACAGGTTAAATAATTAATAAATAAAGCCATTTAAACCAAAATGCTACAACATGATTGCATGATGCCAGTATTCACTATGCATATTAGTATAACTATAGTACACAGTACTGAATGAACGTGTTTCATATAAGATTGCTTAGCCCTTATAATAAAAGTGATCAATTTGAATACTCTGATAATACAACAAGATAATAGGAAAACATAGTGAATGGCTAAACTGACCGTGGGCTTTTGGATGAGCTGTGATTCTCCGTGATACCATTTTGTAATCTGAGTATACCCCCATACGTAGTGAAGAGAGGTGGTCACCTTGCATGGAGACAGAGGGGGCAACAGAAGCCACAGGCATGGGGGGCATTGAGACGCCTCCAAAGGAACTATAGCTGACCCCACTGGAGGAGCCTACGCTGCAAGGGGGCTGAGAGCCTGAACCGGCCCCGCCAGGGGAGCCCTGCTCTGGGAGGGACTGAGAGTTTTCCCAGGCTTTACGTGCAGACTCCATCTGAGAGGAAAAAGCAAGACACTTTAGCCAACAGCACTGAAGACCTGGCCACTAGGACAATTCAGTTTCCTTATACAGACAGCACGGACCCGGGAAGGAGTTGTTTCGATAACTATGAATTCTGCCTCGGCACGGGTTCTAATATAGTGGAGTCAACAGTACATACTACAGCTAAAACTAAAGACTAGAATCCCTGTGCCCAAGATACAGGCCCTTTAATGAATCCTGACGCTGTCCTGCCATTTCTATGGTCCTCACTGAGATACCACAGACAAGCTAAAGCATTTGTGGCCAGTTCTGCCTTCCTGAGGTGCCAAGGCCAATGCAAGTCAATGTGAAAGAACTGTGTGAGTGTTACCTTGAGGGTGAGGTCTGTGGTGGGGAAGGAGATGGGGTTGAGGTTAATGCCAGGCTGCAGGTGATCTCTACGCAGCATCGGAATGCCCTGAGCAAGGCCCGCCTAAGACACACGAAGTAAAACGTATTGCATTCATATACAGCTCTAGTTTCAAAGCTTTGTAAAACAAATGCTTCCTGTGACTATTTTGGGATCAACTGCCTTCTTTTGCTATAACATCTATTAAAAAGGTGAAGAGTCAAAACACCCAGGGTTTAAATGTGGAACTGTAGCATTAAGAGACATCAGGGGACATGAGCCACAATGTCTAAGCACCCGTAACACAAAGTTATGATTTTCCAACAGAGCATTCCTGATCACTCTTACTGTACTGTAATTACCACAGTCATATATTACAAATATAAATAAATATGCTTAATTAAAGGCTGGGCAAACCCTCCTGGTAAGTACAATGGTTTCCATTGTTTGTTTGGGGCTGATCCAGCGGGGTATGCCACAAAGTAGGAGTTCTCAGTTTAGCCAGATCACTTATGGTCAAAGTCTAGCCCGTCCAACAGGAAGGAAAGCTGAGAGGTTCTGAACATTTTCTGGGTAACAGAGAAACCCTGCCTTGTGGATTCCCCCCCCAATCCCCCTACAAGGAAAACCCTACAGAGAATATCTACTCATAATAAACATAATCTAACTTGATGGGGATGTAATTATACCTGCTTACTCAGGTCAGAACACAATTAAGGTTTTGCTACAAGTGGCACCCGGTTCTTCTATCGTCTGTTCTAACAGATTTCATGTCAGGGAAAAGAGAAAAGAACCTACGTTGCTGGCAAGAGCGTCCTGTAGCTTAGTGACTGGGTTTGAGACGGCTACTGGTGCAGAGCCAGGAGGAAGGCTGAAGTCCGAGTCCTTCGCACTGACCCCAAACTCTATGGGGGGTACAGGGATGACATTGTCCACGTGGATGTCCACTCCGTTTACAGGTGTGATGGGGCCCTCCAGACGCTCCACTCCTTCGGAACCCTTTCGGTTTTTCAGTGAACGCTCATTTCCGATGGGACCCGGTTTGTGCTCTTTGCTTTGCTCCGGCCCTGCATCCGAATCCTGGAGAAAGCAGGTCAATCAGTCAGTCTTTATTTTCACTCAGAAATACAGTGAGGTTGATTCCTATTTTCTAACGCAGCCAAACATTTACAAATGACTTGTCTAGTGTCGAGTTTTGAGGGCGCTGGTCGACACGTCTCTACAAATTACACTGTAGCTCATGACTAGTAAAATTCTTTTTCTGGCATACAGAGGTGAACAAGATTTATTTCAATAAAGGCATCCCAGCTTTCGACTGCATCAACTGACTACTCTATTAATACTTTACTCCAAGTTGCACACAGATACCATTTTCCACAGGACATAAAAATCATCATAAATGGTACATTAAAAAAGGAAATAAATAAATTATCTACCTCTGAATTGGGTTCACTCCCAGTGTACGACACCTGCTTCGTCCAAGAATCCCCACCGGATGACTGAACTGTAAGAGCTATGAGGTAAAAATGGAAAGGTTGATTTATAAACCTTAACATTAAACTACACGTCTATGATAAAGTTCTTCATGAACAGCCTTCACACGTGTCAGCATCAGGATCGCCTTACCTGAGCTGTTGGTCTCCCATATCTCAGTGCCCAGGTTACTGGCTGAGAGCGTCTCCTCCGGCTGTTCGATGGACAAGCTGCCCTGCTTCTTAGCAAAACGTGGAGGCATTTTTGAAGTGATTGGCCTGCTTTTCACCGCAACCTATGGGCACACGCGTTGAACATCCTGTTAAAGTTCTCACCAACTCCAGTACTTGATGATTCATCACCAACATTGTATCAACAGTGTATCTAATTTCAAGGATCTTCTGGGGTATTGGGTTGTGAGAGTTGGTGCCGGAAGAACCGTCATGGGCTGAGAACAAGCTTACTGAATGATAATTTTAACATACCGCTGCACTTTGCTCCTTCCTTCTTCGGTCCTCTTCCTGGGGACGCCGCTGTTTTTTGGAAAGGGCATCTTGGAATCCCTCGGGACTCGGAATAGAAGCTCCTGAATCGCTTTCAACTGCGCCAAGAAGATGCCAAATTGAGAAATCCAATTTAGGAGCAGCGACAAGCAAGTTGTCTTAGTTTTACAAGTACACTTTTTAATCTTTTAAGCCATCATCTTAAAACTGCTCCCAGCTAATGTGTTCATTCAATAATGGGTTCATTTGTATCAATCTCAGTTTATACATTCACTGTACATGGTGCTATGTTCACACAACACATAAAAGTGGCTAAAATTGATTTTCTTGTTAGGCTATTTACATTCTCTTTTATTCGTGAGATACGTCCCACATTAGTCTGACCGGATCGGCTCCTAAACTGACCTGCATGCAGAAAAAGAACACTGTTTCACATTGCATCCCATCCAGGGGTATATAACTATGCTAGTTCTGCTACAAGTCAGCATTCTACTACAAGTTCTTCTTCCAAATCAGAATTTAAAAATTTCACGCTGCCAGCCAGATACACACCTATATCACAAGATCAGGTCTGAGCCACTTTTACATGCCGTCTGAATGCAGCTCAAGAGCATCTAGAAAATACGGTATTCACTGGATTTATTATCTGGCCTTACTTGGGTAACTGTTCAGGTCGTACTGAGAAAGCGACTCCCCCATGTCTCCCTTGATGGCTCTGGTTTTCAGCTCCTTCTCCATTTTCTTCCCTGAAGAGTCAGTAGTGCTGGTGGAGAGGGTCTCCTCAGGCTGTTCCACACCATACACAGACCCTGCGCTTAAGCCTGGAGCTGCATCCTCCGGACTCCTGTGCAAATAAAGCCACATACAGAAAAAGAGCAGCAGTTACGCTCATGCTCTTCTACAGTTGTGCTGAGGTGGGAAAAACAAGACATCCACGATACAGCAAAATCCACATCCACTTCATACCATAATGAATCTGTAATTTTTGGTTTATTTCTATCGCAGCATTTGTTCTTACCTTCTGCAGTTAGGTGACACCCCATTCTGCCAGCCATCATTTCGGTTAGATGAGCTGCCGCTTGAAGGAGTATCCGTGGAGCGATTCATCTTGCTGCTTTCTAAAACACCCATGTCACTCCTGCGGTTCTGACGCTCCACTAGGGGGCGCTGACTGGAAAAACTCCTCTTGGAGAGCTCTCGTTTTTCAGAGCCTGGCTCGCTGTGGCCTGAATCCCCCGTTGCATCGCCGTGCTGGCCCCCACGTTTCTCTCTCCAATCAGAAAAATCACTGTTTTCTGACCCCGTCTCCCAGTCTTCACCCTGATGGCTGAATTCCTGCTGCCTGTTTCCAGAATACTGGCCTGGCCAGCGCTCTTCTCCACCTTTGGAATGACCTTGCCAAGGGTTGGCAACATCGCCATTAATATATTCTTCGCTGTTCCACTGGCCTCCAGGTTCTCTCTCCTGGCGGAGTCTTCTAAAACGCGGAGGCTTGTCCTGGCGCGGAGGACGTCTTCTCCTCATTGGCCGGTTATCAGGGTTATCGTTATCGATGTAATAATCACCTTCTCGGTCTTCTACACCGTTCTCCACAAAGGAGGCAGAAAACTTGGGAGGGTATTTGAGTGATTCTCCTTCTCCTGGTTTTCTTGAGTAGGAGTCATTCCCAAAGTTGTATCCATTCTCCTGAGAGGAGCCAACTCCAAACTGGTTTCCTCTTCCACGCCACGTAGAAATCTCTCTCGACCCAAACCCACGGTTGTAGCCAGCATTGAGACGCGGGGGCAGGGACCGACCGAAACCTCTAGCTTTGGACTTCTCCCTCAGTTCACCGCTGCTCTGATCATTGTTATAAACCTTATTGGACCGCCATGAGTCCCTGTCCGCCCTTTTGGTGTCAGCACTTGTGGAATAAACGGTTTCCCCATTTTCAGACCCTTTCTGGCGCCGACGTTTTGGCAGCTCCTCGTATTCCGAAGCTTCACTCAGCGTTTCGCTCACGTTCCTCCTGCGTGGTTTGCCTCGTTGCAGATCTTCGGTTTTGACAAACTCACGGGTGCCCCGTCCCCTGGTGGCCCGGTTGTTGTTCCCAGAATTGTAGGCTCCTCTGGAGTTGTCTGTACGTCCTCCACGGGTGCCACCACGCGAGTTAAACTCTCTGAAACTACGTCCACGGCCACGTCCAGTACCTCTGGCCCCAGCAAACGCCTGCTCTTCATCTATGAAGATCCAGTTATTTCGTCGCGGAGGAGTGGGGGGCTCTCGATTTTCCAGGTTTTCCCTAGCCGGAGATTTACAGATGTCCCAGGTGTTTTCTTTATTGGAATCTTCGATTGGGTTGCTTACCTTTTCTATTTTAGGTGGAGTGGGCTGCTTTTCATCAAGAGAAGAAGTCAACGGGGCTGGAGCTAAAGCTGGGTGCCTATTTGTTAAAGGCTGGTTGTCTTTTTTCAAATCATAAACATTAGTAAGGACTTCCTTTTCAAGTCTATATGGAACAGGCTTCTCTTCCGGTTCTGCTTTGGGCTTCTCATTCTCCTTGTCTTCCACTTTCAAGGCTTTTAGCACTGGTTTCTTGATGGGTCCCGTCCTTCTAAAGGTTCTTGCGCTAGATTCAGACGGCTGGCTAATGCTGCTGCTACTGCTGGAGCTAGGTTCAGACCACGGAGCTTGTCCACAGCAGTCTTTCTTCAGAGAGCTGTCTTTCTTCCAGAAATCTGAGTCATAGCTCTTCTCTTTACCCTCACAAGCGTCACGAGAATCTACATTCTCTCTCTGGGGTCTACTAGTGGAGGGCTCCTTCTGGTGCTCTGTTTTAGAGTACTCGCTCTCTCCCTGGTGTGATCGAGTGTGAGCTGAAAGCTGATGGGTTTCTTCATGACCGCCATCACGCTGCAAACCTAAGGATAAGTCAGAACCACGGCCCTGGCGATATCCCTGGTGAGGGAGCTCTTCAGCAGGGCTGTCCACTCTATCGTTTGCCCGTTCCTCATAGGAGTCCTGCTGAGAGCATGACCTGTCACTCCTGCGAAAGCAGAAAGAGAGATTGTTACCATGCACAAAAAATTACTTCGTTTTACAAAACTTAGGCATAAGACCTCACAATGTTTTGATTTGTGATGACGTTCACAATAAAGTCACCCCAAAAAACATGTTAATTTGGCATTTCAGAAATATATCTAACAAAAATTCCTTAATACATATTTTAACAACATAGCCATTCGCAATAGCGGAATATGGACAACTGTATTAAAGCCAAAACCATTTAACTTCTTTTAAAAAGATACATTAGTAAATTTAAAAATATTGCCCCTTAAAAATTATATATGCTGCTTATATAAAAAAACAACCTGTTTATATATGCAAATGAGTTGGCCCAGACAATTTTCAAATACATACCGTTTCCATGAGCCTACACAGTAAATGTTTTGAAAACCTGACCATGTTTATTAACAAACAAGCAAAACAAACACCTGTCATCAGTGTGACTCCTGTCAGTGTTGTCATGCTGCCTCTGGTAGGGTGGGGTAAAACTGCGGGTGGGAGGGTAGCCATCTTGGCTCCATACAGGATAAGGCTCGGTGGAGGGCGCTCTCCTCTCCTGGTGCATACTTGGGTAACTTCCCTCGTCAGAGGCAGAGCCGGGACTGTTGAGGCGATCCTGCTGCATGACTGGTTTCATCATTCCTACAGGGTTGCCAGACAGATATATAATAAATCAATAATGAGGAGAAAAACCAAGAGATCTATAAAGGCAGATATCTCAGGTAGTCCAGGAAATGGGACCATAGTTTAATTAAAAAAAAGAAAAGAAAAGAAAGAAACATCCATCACTGGGGCTCTTCAAGACAGCTTTAACCAATTTACGAGAATGTAAAAACTTTAAACTAGCATATGCCTGGAGTAAAGTTTGTTTTCCTATTATTATTATTATTAATTCCAGCAACAACAACAACAACAACAACCACCATTATGCCAACTACAGGTGCTCAGGTGGAGGTCTTACAGACTGCTGACCATTTTTCCCCACTTCTACTACAGACACAAAACACCGTAACACTTCCAAAGGAAACAGCGAGACACAAAATACAGAAACGCCAAAACATAAGGAGTGAAGGAGCACTGGCTTCCACAGGACGATTTCCTTACCAGAAGAGTGGACACTTGGGGGGTAATAATCGACTGGGGAGCGGCCCTGGCCCATTCGGGGGTCCATGTACGGGGGCATCATCATCCAGCGTGGATCAAAGCCCAGAACATGTGGGGGATAATATCCTCTCTGTGGGTGGCCCGAGCTAGACTGGGGTGGATGACTCGACTGCTGCCACTGCTGCATTTTATACGTTTGTTCCTGAAAATGACGGCACAGAATCTTAATACACAAAACAATGATTTAAACTTTGAGAACTAAACTGAAATTTAGTTATCCATCCTGTTTGCATTACTCAGAACGTGCGTTTACATCATTTTGGGGTTCATCCGTCTGTCTCCTCTGCCTACAATACCCAGCATGCATTATGCTAACACATACAACCTTCACCAATGTGCATAATTAAATGTTAACGTAATGTTATTATTGGCATTAGACTCTTCCACTGTAACTAAACAAGAGGCATCAGGGTGCACTGCTAATGTCAGCATTGGCATTAGACTCTTCCACTAACTAAGCAAGACACATCAGGGCGCACTGCTAACGTTAGCATTGACATTAGACTCTTCAGTGACAGTTTTCAAAGGCATACTACGCTGCCCTGTTTACAGGATTGCAATCACTCATCTGCACTGATTAAATGGGTTTCTTAATAGTGAAATGGTTGTTCAGATGGATGGAGATCCTGTTGTATATGGTCCTGTAACAGAGGGAGGCAAGGTTCTACACAGAACCATATACTGCACATGCTCCGTCAATGGTTACTGGTGATTTTGAATAGTAAATAAAATGGCTACTGTTGAGCTGTAAACATGGAGACCCCTGGTTCCCATCATCACCACAGAAAAATATGAACCATTTCACACCACATCACTTTGAATCTGTCCTTTTAAGAAACGGAGGAAGGAAGGAAGGAATGAAGGAATAAGCTATGCACACCATCTTTTGGTTTATGGTTGCCATAGTTGCTATATTGTAACTGGTGCCAGTATTAAGAATCTTGAGGTCTTTCGGTCTCCAGTTGGTGGCGATCAGGTCAAGTCTAAATTTTGTCAGGCTACATTCTACATTACAAGAGGAGCCACATGCTCTCTTTGAACTCTGCTAAAGCTGCCCTCTGCTGTCCCAATGTTGATCCTAGGGAATGACGGGACTGGAAACTTCAGGGCTATCTGCCTTTGAAGAGTTCAGCTGTTGCTCACCTGCTGCTGATGCTGCTTTTGGAAGCGAGGCGGGACGGTCTTCTGGTGCCGGCTGTAATCTGGGACGGGAGAAGTGGGCTCTGGAGCATCGTCCTCGTTCCGATAGCTGAAACCGTTATCTCTGTAATCCTGGCTGGATGACTGATCAGAGGGTGGCTCGGACACTTCTGAAAAAGAGAACAGCAACAGAAGCTTTTAGGATTTGCATTATAAATAATGACAGGGAACGTAGAAAAATATAAAAACAACATCTGAAGTACAAATAATGTAATGCATAAAAGACTGACAGGAGGAAAAATAAGTATGAAGTTGAACAAGTCACTTTACAGGCATTTCTGTTACCAGTGGGGGAAGTAAGCGCTGCTTGTAGCTCCTCCTCTTACTAAGAATTGGAGTTATATACATTTACATTTATGGCATTTAGCTGACGCTCTTATCCAGAGCGACTTACAAGGTTAATCATATTACAGGTGGGCCAATGTAGTGTTAGGAGTCCTGCCCAAGGACTCTTAATGGTGTAGCACAGCCTAGTCACCCACACTGGGATTCGAACCCCAGTCTCCCACATGTGGTGGTGGCTCTCTGGCGGGCAGTGGTGTTATCCGCTGAGCTACACCAACCACCATACAGTACAAGTCTTTCAGCTGCCCCACCACATTATTTAACCTCTCATTTATAGTTGAGGCGTTGCTTATTGTAGCTGTTTGTACTCCATTGCGAGCAAGACTGACTGCTCTCCCGCAATCCTGATGCATTTTTTTTGTAACCATGGCTGTAACCATGACAGTGGACCTCCTTTTGGTCAGGCTAAATTTAACGCATGCATGTTTAGCAAAAATTCAAGCAGCTCGGATTAAAACAAACATGCAGCAAGAGCCGCATTACAGCAACATACGTGCGATTGGATTTTAAAACATTCCCGGTGTGTAAGGGAGGTATCAGCATGTTGCCACAGTAACGTGCACACCATTACAAGGCGGACGCTGCAGTCAGCCATACATTGTGTAATTCAGCTTAGGTGGTAGTGTAGTAGTTCATGAAAGGCTGCTACCTAAAGGATGGACAGCCATCTTTGATCTAACCTCCCCCTGCCTGTTCCGTCTTGTTTTTCCTTGGAAAACACTTAGGTTCATTTTATTAGAATTAAAAAAAAATAAATAAATAAATAAATTATTAATTAAAAAAAACTCTCCGCTAAAACAACAAATGTAATATCTTTTAATTGAGCTAACCTACGACATTTTATAGGTCATGTGTTTGGGTCATTGAGGCCTTTTGGATTAGATGATTTGCTGGATCGATTTTTATTTCTGTCATGGCAAGCCTCCATGGAGAAAGTTACCAGGAGAAATATAGGGCAGTGATGGAGGTCCCTAGTGGGAGAAGGACTGCCGCAGTAACACGGTCTCTGTTCTGAACTGTAGTGGTGAAAAGGGATCTGAGCCTTTGGGTAATTAACGAAATTATGAGATCACAGATACAAGCAGCGCAAATAAACCCATTTCGCGTGGTGGTGGGCCACACTGTTCTTGATGACAAGCTCAGTCATCCAGGAGGTGCTCAAAGTTTAGCTGCTGCTCTTCCACAATGAAAAGGACCAAGCCGATGTGTTTTGGACATCTGATTAGGATGGCCCCTGCTGCCTTCCATTAAAAGTTAACCTGGCACAGGCGACTGGGATAAGACCCCAAAGTCGTATAGACATCTCACCAAACTACATTCCCTTTTTGTTAAAGAAGAGCTCTTCATTAAAATCATGTTTACCTTTAGTGCCATACTGCCAACTGTCTTGGTGATGTTTGGCCAGATCTCTGCCGGCCGACTGTAACAGCTCCTTATTTTCCACACTGTGTGGCTCCCTCGGCACCTCCACAGGGCGAGCAGATCGCTCAGTTTTGCCAAATCTCTCATCAAGTTTTTTCAGTTTTTCTGCACAGGCGGCCAGTCTCTCCTCACGAGCACGTCGCTCTTCCTCCTCGCGCCGACGCCGTGCCCTCTCCACTGCCTCCGACAGATCGGCAGGGACAAACTTCCCCCGAGGAGCAGCCGAACGCTGATGATCGTCCTGATCATCCGCAGACTCACTGGTCTTCTGCAGGGGCTAATGAAGAAGAGGGAAAATAAATAAATAAACAAACAAACAAACAAACAAACAAACATCAAAATGAAAAGTTCCACCAGTACATTGATCTCTGTAGGAGGTGATTCAACAGAATGGGTTCAAAAAAAGCTCAAACCAAAACGCTCAATAGTAGTAATAATAATAAAAAAAATAAAAAAAATAAATAATAATAAAAAAAAAAAGAACAAATGCTTTTAGGGTCAAAATTACATTCATGTTTCATTTCCAAACATCGCCAGTAATTGCGCCAGTTGTATGATCAGTGTATTTACTGACAGCTTCACAATTGGCATCCTATGTAACAAAAAGGGTTAAAAAAAATTCTAGAAAATCTTAAGTCTAGATTTCTTTCAGTATAAAACTATATTTCTTTTTAAACCAAACAACTGCCAACAGACAAAGTTCAGCTCCTGTTACCTGCGAGTCTGCTGAGACGCATCTGCCGTTGGTCTTTCTGGAAGGCAGAGGATCATGCTGGTGCTGGTAGGAGTCTTCCTCGGGCTCCTGTGGATACTGACCTTCTCCAGAACTCACAGAGCACTGGCGCTCACGGTGAGACTCCCAGTGCGCCCTGCAGAATCAATTCAGCTTTTAGGACCTTTAAAGAGTTTAGTTTCATCACAGTCTTAATCTGAAGGGTGCTGTTAGTCTTGTATATCTAAGAAAGCTGCAATAAGCAAAAGAGCATCTAACCCATTACAGTGTGCGAGGAGCATCCTGACCAGTTACCAAGGAGTTTGTATGGGTAATAGACATCTAACAGAGTACGGCTTAATGTTACAGACAAAATATTCTGATATTACAAATAAGAAAACGCACCACATTTTATTCTTCTCACTAGAGGAATGATCCTCTTCATCGTCACTGAATTTGAGCTTCTCGCTGTAATCAACCTCCTCATGAAGACCTAGAAAATAATCAGTTTAGTTATTCAGAACAGTTAAGGATTTACATAAGACCTAACATACTGGATCAGCACTGGCACTGACAACACCTTCATAAGGGACCAGGAAAACATGGCATTTAAACACCTACAGATCTATACAGGTATCCAAACACACTAAAACTAACATACATACAGACTCTGTGTCAGAATCTGTGCTGGACAAAATCTGGGGTTGGTGATATTTGTGTAATTTACAGATACGAGCAATTTGTCCAGTTATGATTAGTAAGTAATCCTGCACATAGAAGAACCAGCTGTAACTCCATAAATGTATAAAATAACTTTTAAAGGGAACCCATTTTGCTGTTCTGCAATGCGAATGATTTTGTTTGAGTTCTTTTCCAAAACACTGTCTAAAAAGCTTGGTTAGAGCTCTCTCTGGTATGTACCTTTGGCTTTAAAACTTTACCAAACAATTACATGTACTAAAAGCTACAACACTAGAGGAAAGAGAAAACCTGGAAAAGTACCAAGAATCCCTAAAGCACCTGTACATACATTTTTAATGTTTTTGTTTTATAATTAGAATTAAACTTTTAAGAGAAAAAGAGAGGGACCTACATGGACGTGCTGAATAGCTGTCTGACTCCCAAAAATGTGTAGATTACACTGCATTGACTGCATGTCTATCACATATCTATTGTTAAACCCTTACAAAGATTTTAAAAAATAAATAAACAAACAAACAAACAAACAAACAAACAAACAAACAAACAAACAAACAAACAAACAAACACCACCACTGAGATTCTGAGTTTAGTATTTAACCTGGCTAACATTTTGTACCTGAACAGAACAATACCAGGCAAGATCATGCTGGCATTGCCAATAGTACTGCACAAGCCACAACAGTTAACACACCTGCCCATCCATCCTCACAGTCGTTGTCCAGGTCATCCAGGTCCTTCAGGTCATCCGGGTTGATGATGGCAGGACGGGGCGCCCTGTCTCCAGGGCGACGGATAGGGCGAGGCGAAGGGTGAGGGGGCATTCGGGTGAAACGGTTCTCCCTCCGCACATCTCCACTACAAACAGAGAAGTTCAGAGTAAATACATCACCATCGCCGAGATCAAACCACAAGGAGTTTAGAGAACCCAAGGGAGTTATTCGATGGCAAGGGTGCCAAGTCCTTGCCATGGACACCTACCACCCAGCAGAGATGAGCTACAATCCAAATCAAGCACACATTACTTTGCTGATGAAGATCTTTAGAAGCATCTGAATATAAGAGGCAGTTGTGTCGGAGCTGAACTCTCCAGGATGGTTCAGCTCCAGGACCAGGTTCTCCTATTCAGTGGTATTACGCCCCTGCCACTACTACACCTGAATTCGCTAACGAAGCATTTGATCAGTAGTTGTGTTGAATCAGGCTCTCTAGAGTCATGTTCCTGAGTTAGCCCAACAATGCTGTTGTATTCAAGCTGCCTAAATCTTTTTGTAGTGACCGTCACAAGGTTTACAGAACGCATTAAGAATCCCACCTACTGAGAAACAATCACAAGTCTCTTTTTGTGTGATGTATCTGTATAGCGCATGGTACTGCAGTGAGAGAACAGACAACTCGAAACACAAACTGAAAAATAGTGAATCCTGTCAAACTGCAGTCGAGGCCATGGATGAGTTTGGTACTTACTTGACAGGCTCTGGAGCAGTAAAAGCTGGTCTAAAGGTGGTTCTGGCATCAAAACGCATGGGGGCAACCACAGCAGCAGAGCCATGCTCGGTAGAGCCAGGGCCATTTCGGGTCTCCTTAGGGCACATCTGGGAGGGTGGGGGATGGGAAAAGATTAATTTAGAGCAACAAAAACAAACAAACAGACCTAACAATCTAACTTTGGTTGATATTAACCCAAAAGATTATTTGAGCAACGGCTTGTTAACATCAACCAAGCAGTAAACAAAATGTTTTCTCTCAGTAAAGCTTCTCCATGAACACACATGCACTGAATTCTCATGAAACTCATTAACCATTATAGATGAATTCACCAGGTTATAAAAGTTTCAGTGAGTCTAATATTTCTTTAAAACCCTTTTAAAGCATGTTGTTTTTGGCTTGCTGTTTTAAACGCAAAATTTTTCACTTTAGTTCAGTTAATGAGACTTCTGTCTATCGCACCGTAACGAAAGGCTAATTTAACATGCTGTGAGGCCCACTCACTCACTGGAGAATAAAAAATTATTATATTTGTACGGTAATAAGCTGAGAAATGGGACCACACTGGAGTAGCTCTCTGGTTGCTCACAGTTAAGTTGGGCAATTTAACTAAAACTCTGATTTTTATGCCACAGCCAGTCAATCAAACTCCTAATCTGAAAAATCTCTTTAATGAAATGCAAGGTGTGGCAAACAGTGCTGCTACTATAAAACAGACAAATCCTGAACTGTAATAGGGGGCACTATTCAGGAGAACCACATTTTGTATGTGGAAGACCTCCTATTCCACCATACGGGCAGGTGGCGACGAGAAATTGGCTCAAGAAAACACATCCTTGTAACTGGGTTTAAAGAAGAGAAAGAAGTCACAGGTAATTGCCACGTTTGATGGCTTCTGTCTGAGGCCCTCAGGAGTCGCACTCAGAGCAGTGATAATCAGCCACTGAGCATTGTATCATTGACCTTTCCATTTGGAAGTAACTGAGGACTCAACTTCCCCTGTGAGGAACCCATTTCTGTTCACACGTCTGGCGATTTTTGTATTTCAGCTGTTTGCCTGTGCTGTACTTACGAAAGCAGGCAGCATGTCATGATAGGTGGTGGTGGAGGTGTGGTGGAGCTGGTACTGCAGTGCGGAGGGCGCTGTTCTGCGCAGCGGCTGAGCCGGTCGGAGTGAAGGCTCTTTCGGATCTGGAGATGGAGCTGTGGCAGTGACGGTGGTGTTGGCAGAAGAGGACAGGGAGGAAGAGGTGGGGGAAGAGGAGGGAGGAGGAGGGGGTGGAGGAGGTGGAAGAGGTGCTGCAGCTTCAGTCGGCCCGCTGGCCTTGCCCTCGGTTTCGGTGGAGAGGGCAGGGGACAGAGAGAGGGGCTGAAGATTCCGCCCACCCCCCTCCCTCCAACTCGTTACATCTTAGGAGAGAGAAAAAAGAAAATAATTAAAATTTTCCTCCATCTAATTTGGATAGCTGTCCTCCCCCATCGCCCCTTCCCCAAATGAACTATTTTCCAAAAAATAATGGTATAGAATAAACAACATAAGGTATAAGGCAGCTCAACGTTCCAGTTCTTCAGATTGTTTTTTCATGACATGGGCCCTTTAAATAGCACTGTAGTTACTAAAGCTATGTAGCCCTGATTGAAAGTGACCACAAACCAAATCAAGTCACTGCCGTAATCAGAAATCATTTGTAGTATTGCCGTTAGCGTGACAGGTGCGATCAAAACACTCACTCTGAGGGCGGAGGCTTGGTCCTGGCCCATACGACGGATCGAAGACGCTTCTTTCCTTGCCAGCCTTGTCCTGTTCTCCTGCTGCTTTCAGCGTCGGAAATTCCTCGTGAGAGAAGGGCTGCAGTCGGCTTGAGGCCCTTAAACCTACAAAGCAGGCAAAGGATGATCAGATGCGTTTTTAATTATTGAGCTGTCCCACCTTGAATGGCTCTGCGGTTACATTTATGGAGCCAGTGCACCATTAAAAAGGGACCCCAAGTGCTGAGATACTGTTTACATGCCCCAAACTACTTAAATCAAGAGGCCTCAAGAGCTTAACGCCTTTAAGTTAATACATTAAAATGGTTATAGGCTTGCTGTCTGAAAATCCATTCTTGGTGAAGGGATACACAGGGTGTTGGGAGCCCCCGCCCCGCCCAATCAACAACATTCTATATGATCCCGGTTCACCACTATGAATTGGAATCTCTACAATCAACCATTTTATGACAATTGGGGTGCAGTTTGCCATCCAATTATGCTCTCCCCCTAATAAAGCAAGCACGGTGATGTCTAAATACATCTTATAATCTTACAATAATTAGAATAAATATAAAATAAGTCCAATAAATATATCACCCCTAATCAGAGCCCCTAACTCCAAATTTGGAACACCTCGACAGCTGGTTAAGACTCCATAACGTTCTTTTCTAACTTTTCAGCATACCAAAACATACACATCTGATAAAAACAACCCCCTCAGGGACTCCAGTACAGAATGACTTGTTCTGAATGTTGGACCTTGAATTCACTTCTATTGGCACACAGACGCAGCCTATAAAAGGCGACAAGGTTCTGACGTTTTGCTTTACGCACACACAGCATAGGTCATCACAAATGAACATGATGACCTTTGGGTTTGTGTGCAGATCTTCTATATAAGATGTACATATTACTGACAAAAATATGAACAGGATGAAAAAATATATATATATTCATATTACCATCTTGATCTACTGCCTTTCCATTTAGTTGTGCCCATTGCTTTGGTCCACCTGTACTTGTGCTCTGTAAAAAACAATATGCATGCACATTATTATTCTGAGACTATTATTTTTCATGTAGTACACACACATGATGGAAGGAACCATTTATACAGATATGGAAAAGGTAAAAACCAGATTAAACTCAGAGAGATAATCTACTTACTTACTGGAATGCTGTTGGGAAGGAAGATAAAGGTGACCAGGAACAATAACTGATGATAAATTTAGACTGATATAATCAATATTAATGGAGCTACACATACAGAAGTCTGTCTCTCAGTATGGTGTCGGGCCGCCATGTTTGCTAACGCAACACTACAGCCATCTCGGCATGGAGCTGTAGAGGTTCCTGATGGTGTCCTGTGATAATCCATCCCATGCAGCTTGAATATCCTCACACAGTTCCTGCAGATTTTGCGGTAGGGGTGGAGGTGGAGTGACACCAGGCCTTCTGAACGTTCATTATGACGCTGAGCATGGCGCCTCAGCGCACGGGTTTGTTGGTCATCTCCACCAAGACAAAAGCCGGACACTGAAGACCTGCAGCCATTCCGAGTCACTCCACCATTGCATGTTGACATGGTGTTAAGGGCGTCTCTTCCTGAGGGCTTCACTGCTAAAGTCTGCAATCCTGGCGGTTAGGTTTCCTCTTGCATGTCGGAAATCGGTCCGCTCCCTCCATCAATGTGGTTTGTTTAGGTCTCCCAGACTCTTCACATCGCTGGTATGTGCCTTTTATGCACTGCTGAAAACAACTTGCTATGGTAGCATCAGCACAACCAATATGGCAAGCAATACGTCGATCTCGCAATCTCTCTAAGGTAATATTTCACTTGCAGAAGAGGCTAGCAACACAACAGCAGAATAGAAAGAGCTCACAATGAAACGACCTTATATAGTGAGTCAGGTTACTGGCTACTCGTCATGTCAAACCCACTGAGTTTCATTCCTGTCGGTTGATTCCTTCTGGGTGCAACCATTTCTGATGAGCATGATAGGCGTATAGCAGACACATACAACAAGTTTACAGTAACTACCTAAAAACTACCAAAACACTTATGATCACAAGTCATTAAACTTAATAACCTATTTAGGTATTAATAAATATTCATATTAATACTTTGAATACACCTACACACAAATTTTAACTAACTATAACACAATTCAGTTGTAACGCAATAAATAAATGGCACACGGGCTTACCTCCTGGCTGGCTGCCGGTGGTGGCTTCTGAAGATTGGAGACAGATTTCTGCAAAGGCAGCTGCGGCTGCGACTCCGGCAGCTGTGCTGTCGATGCAATGGAACTAAAAGGGAAAGAGAACAGGTTTAGCTTTGCTACTGTGCCAACAAGGAAACCAAAATATGGTGACCCATCATTTGAACCAAGAGCTCTTTTAAAAACGATGACATCACAGCACAGAAATGGGACCTTTTTCCTCCAAAGCAGGATGGAAAATCACTACATCTACATTTATGGAGAAGAATTTAGTCACACTGTTCTGCTGACAAAATATAAAGCACATAAATCATAAATGAATAGATCCCTCAATACTTTGTTATACACATACATACATACATATATATAGGGTTAGGGTTATATATATATAGGGTTAGGGTTATATATATATATATATATATATACACACACATTATATATATATATATATATATATATATATATATATATATATATATATATATATATATATATATATACACACACATACATACATACATACATAATATATATATATATATATAAACAATCCTGTGTTGGCCACTTGTCTGGATTTTTTTCTGTCCACCTCTGTTTTCTCTTTACAGATATCGCAATGTAGCTGCTGTATCATTTAAGGTGGACCAGCAATTTAAACAAAACGGCAACTTAAACCTTTTCTCGTCCAGTAGCCTTAACAAGTGTATTAAACAATTGCACCCCCTTCTCGCCGCCACCTACCAGAGTTTGGAAAATCTTCTATTCACCCTTCAGTACCAGCTGCTTTACAGCCTGATTTGTGCATAAGGTCCTGAGACCACATCATCTGATGCAGCTGGCAGAGTCAGGCTGCTCCTGAGGCAGTACAAGAGAACACAGACCTCCATGACCAGCGAAGGTTATCCCCGAAAGACCAGCCGTTACACCCGCTACTTCGAAAACCATAATCCTGTTTAAATCATGTCACTTCATGGTTTGAGTGTCAGGATTAGAAGCAGTCCAAAATCGAACCCAAGACACACTCCAAACGGAAAAACCCAAACCACCACAGGAGACGGTCATAGAGGCATTTAAACCACATTACAATAATGTACACACATCCGTCTCACTACACAATCAAGGTCCTCCCAATACAACCAAAGCATCTCTGACAACCAACACTCCTCCCAAAGCTGTACGTCAGTGGGGACGCCATCTGTCTGCGAGGATGGTGATCATGGAAGAGACAGCGCCATCATGGAGAACACAACGCCATGGAAACGTGCAAATTTCAGGGCATGAACCATCCGTGAGCATAGCACAGGAAGAGGCTGAACAAATAAACGGTCATTTGTTGCTGTGGGTTGTTGATTTGCTATTTTGTCCAGCAAGCGGATTTCAGCCGGACTAACTGGAGAGACGCTCGTCTACCCAGCGCAAACGCATGTGGATAAACACAATACAGACACTAGTCACATGGCGAGACCAGGTGTAAATAGGAACAAAGCAGAGAGAGATAAAGGGTCAACTGTGTTAACATTAAACATGACCGAATGATCCCTGACTCTCATTATTAACACATTATCAGTGCTTAGTTATGGTGTAACTAATTATTAACTATACTATTAATACACCGTGTTTAAATTTACCAGGAACATCAACCAACCAGGGTAAAACTTAGATTTCTGCTTACCTTTGAGATAGAACAACAAATCTTTAACTATAAAAATGTTCCTCCTCCACCAACTCCAAATCATTCACCAATCATCACCTCCTGAATTACACCAGCATAATGTTCTCCACCCACACAGACAGACCTTCAGAAAAGAACATCTCACTCTTTCGCTTATTCACATACACACGAAAACACTTTCCTTTCACTAGCACTCCCCCTCCTCTTTCCTTTGTCTTGGAAAGCAAAGAATCACCTGCTGACGCACCTTCGTTTCTAACCAAGGTCAAAACACACACATACACTCACTGCACAGCCCACAGCTCTAGAGCCACACATTTCTATATCCCTTGTATCTCTGTTGACAGCAGGAACCGCTTTTTAAAGGAACAGGGAAAACTAAGGAACTAAGGACAACCTAAAACAGCACTTGAGGTTTCAGGTAGGAAACAACCTCCGCAATAAATGGCTAGGATGCAAGCAAAGTCATCCTGACTGGTTTGGTGAGAACCGTTTCGTTCTAAAGAAACTGACTCAAAACTGTTCGCGGTGGTGGTAACAGGAACCAGCTGTCCACCTCCAAAAGCTCCCTCACAGAACATTATTAAATGAAATGGCTAGGAATACGCTGTGACGTCCGAGACACTGCTTTATGATACTAGAAGAAATAAAATTTTGGAATACAACACATTTCATAGTGGAAGCATGGAGGGCAGCGGGGCAAAACGTTCCCCATTTTGGTTTTCCACTATTTTACCATCATCTCTTGTTCTTGGTATCTCTAGGTGACCTACACATGACAACCCCCTGGTTTCCAACGCCACCATGAAAAAAATATATAAATAAAATAAATAAAGAAATAATGTACACCTGTACATTTTCACACCAAATTGCTCTTAATGACCGCTTGCATACAGCAATAGCTGTTGTTCCCCCCCCACCCCCTTACGTTCCATCATGCCCACTACAATGAAACCCTTGATGCTGCTTGGTGCCCAAGTCCACAGCACAGAGCTTGTCCCACACAGCTTTAGCCTACCTCTTTTGATCGGATTGTTCCTGCTTGTTCGCCCATCCTGTTCCGTCTTTGGGCACAATAATCACGTTTGGATCGTTTCCTTTATTTTCAGATTTCAGGCTCGGCAGGTGAGCGGGTGGGGGCATGCGCCGGGCAGTGGCCACTTTACCAAGACTCTGCAAGCCATGTCGTGGAACAACTGACCATAAGGAGAAAAAAAAGGAAGACAGAACATAAAATTAGCCTTATATCCGGCAGAGATTTTATATTTAAATATTTTGAGCTATTTTACAAACAACCTAAAGCACTAATGCACATAATGCTGCTTCGCTGCTATTAAACCTGATCCCATATCCCACATTTCTCCTCCATTTTAATATTATAATTCTATTATACATTCTTTCGAGATGCACTTAACAATAGGGTGGGTGTAGGCAACACAGGTCAAATTTTACAAGCCCATTTTCCATCTAAAATGCTAGAAACCAAAATAATCACACTGGTTTTAGTGACATGACAAAGAATAGGCCATGTTAGCAACTTCTGGACTTGTAAATGTTAATGCTTCAATTTATTTTAAAAGGTCATGCAAAAATCTACAAAGTAGGTGTTGTTCTGTCCACCCACAGCGTGAAGAACAAAACTAATTTCTTGAAGAAAGACGTGAAGGACGACAGCCTTACCTGTGTTTTTCTGAGTTTCTATTGACTTTCCCTTGTACTTGTCAAATAGGCTGAGCGAGGAATACTTGCTTTTCCCATCCTTGGACTTGGTTATTTGCCCCAAACGATCGGACATTGCGATGTAATGTCATCGAGTAAGGAAATTTTTCTTTGCGCCTCTTCCTCTGTACCTTCTGTTTCTGGGAATACAAATGAATAGATAGATAAGTACACCGAGGCACACGATATGCCCAACACATGCCATTTTCACGTCAACCATATGGGGCAACAATCACTGGGGTCTTATAAACTGCGGGCTCAGCCGGAAATGGCCAGGTAGAGTAAAAGTGAGAAACGGTGATGCTTTGAACGCTGCACGTCAGCCTCTTCCAGAGGGAAGTTGGCAATCTCTATAGGTCTCGAGCTCTTTCTCTCTCTCTCTTCTGTGCACCTCCTTCCTCAACATAGACAACTTGAACGCTACTATGAGTACAGCTTAAGCTGGCCGAGCCTGGCTCATGGACCGAGCTGCCCCCACACCCTTTCAAGGTGATGTGAAAACTCTGACTTCAGGCGAGTTGGTCGCTCAATGGCTTCAACCAGTTTCAGGCACACACCTTTACGTAGGGTCACGTCTCACAACAAAGTTTTGACAGTGTGTCTCAGTTACAGACAGCGTCAGGATTTACTAATTAAAGCCTAAACCGTTTGGTGGTTTGACTCCGTGTGCCATCAACATTCCTTCAATAAGCTTGTTGGCAAGTTCACTGGTGTCTCTGGATAGTACATTAAACTGCTATATAATGTGTGATCGTTGTTTACCAACTACACCACCGTACAGACATCTGAGTATCGATCATCAACCGTTTCACACTCTGATTGACAGTTTACATCTCAAATGAGGTTATGGGGGTGGGGATGTTGGCCATCTCTCTTCAAACTATTTGTTTGAACTCCAGTTCTTTACAAACCTAATCTTTAGCAAACCTGGCATAAGAAATATCCATGTTCAGCATGAGCTGAAGATTTTCCTCAGCAAAACCCAAAGGCACGTGCTTGTATTCACATTCAGCGCAGCACTGAAAAGTCCTCAGCTAACCTAGTGAGGTAAGCTGTGCTCTACGTTCAGCTCAGTGATTTTCATCACGGGAAACCACCAATATAGAAAGAACACAGAGAGCAAATTCTTTAATATAGCTCTTCCTTTCTTTCTTTCACTCTTATAAAATATGCACAGAAAGACATATTTCTTTTAAGAAAGTCTCCCAAGATAAAAGTCTAAACATTACTGAACAACTACATACCAAATAATTCAATGTCCACTAAATGGTCTACAAATTTTGCCAAAATCCTTCCATGAAAATTCTGTGCTACTAATCTTGGACCAAGCGTACATAAGCAGTACCCTCACCAATCCCAATGCTGATGGCAGTTGCCTTCCCCACACAGCTTTAACCAAATTGGCATACTAGGATGAATAGAGTCATGTTGAATCATACCAAACTAACAACCAAGCAAGCATATCAGATAAAGCTGGGTCATCCGAGTTGTCAATTTACAGGGCTCTTTAGAATACCAGCCCACCCCGAAGCAGGTCTGGGTGTCCGATCGTCTTTTGTTATCTACTTCTGCAATACCAAAATCACATTGGTTTGCAATATGTAACCAAGCAACAAAAGGTTTTACTGTGTGAACATCCTGACCAATCACAAATCTTCCTTGGATGAAAACTATCAACATGACTACAAACTAGTGCTGGGAGGTACGACCAAAAATCTATATCACTTTTTTTTTTTAAATTATATCGGTTTCACGGTATTTGACATCTTTTAAACCAGAAGTACCTACAGACAACACGGCTCCTTTTACCTGGGTCATCATCTCCTACTTCCAAGTCTGGTTCAGGACTTCCCCTGTCCCCTGTAAAACAATTTACCACCTCGCTGGGTTCTGGACATGTGCAGGCTATTTAAACTGAAAAAAATTTGTATCATAAAAATGAAAATATTTCAGTTTTTGCTGCAAACTGGTACACCGCCCAGCACTACTACAAACCATATACATATACACACACTAGCGATATGGTACGGTTTGTCCATAAAAACACTCTCAGCTTCTGAGTCATTGTAAGGATGCAGAATGATATTGGAACCATCTGTTTCAGATAACGTTTAGATCTGATCTAAATGTCAAACTGATACTTGATGACATTATACTCTGGAACAACAAAGCTTTTACGCAATGGCCAGTTTCATACATGACTAAAAATCTGAGATCAGCTCACAATTCACATTTGTGATTTTGCTGCACCAGCCTACAACAAAACTTAGCCCCAAATCACAATCTCTACTATCTCTAATGTTTTTCAGGCAGAAAAAAGCTAATCCATAGGGCGTTTCAGGAGCATTAGCCTTACCCAGTTTATTCCGACAAGTCCAATTTTGATCACCAAGATAGTTGGATGAAAAAAAAAAAAACAAAGAGAGCTTGAATAGTTAAACTTTATGATACTGCAATGAAACCGCTGCCTCTTTAACATCATGCAGCCCAAATACTGAACACCTTGATTTAACATTTAATGAATCGTAGGTATAACGGATATGGGTTCTGACTCCCCGCTTCAATATTACTGACTCTCCACTCCAGGACTGTCAGCCCTCGTGGGACTAGGATCAAGAACTAAAGGAACAAAGCAGTCGTAACCTCTTGAGCTGCACAGACCTTCTAACAGTCTAATAAAAGCAGATGTAATTCCATGTGTGGCTCGCTGTGTGGAGCGCTATTACAGGAGTTCAAAGACTGCGCTCGGAGGAACCCCAACTATACAGTCTGTGCCAGCAGAGGTGAACAGCAGGCTCTCGAGATTAGTCCAACAAGACTTCTCCAAAAGCATGGCAACAGAAACAATCAAGTACCCACTGATGCAAAGACCAGCATTCATGAGTAAATAAGCCCTTTGTTTGCTTTTCAATCAGACTTGTGTCATCATAAGGGGTGTAACGATTCTAAAGCAGCGACCGAAACCACAATAGAAACGTCCACAATGTTCTGTAACTGCAATACATGTCCTCGACCCCAGCTTGTTGCCACTGCTGCTGGTGCAGGCTGCTCAGCTCGCATTACCTTAACTTGCGCAAACTTTGGGTCGACGTACCGTGACCTTAGCGTTCCTCCCTTTAGTTCTCCAACCACCACAAGCTTAAACGTTTAAGGACACAGATCTTGAAGCCATATCCTTTCAGAAAACAACAAGTCCAGGATAACAGGGCATCCTAAAATCTGCTTCCTCAGATGTTCACTGCAGCAACCTCCAAAAAAGCAACAGGAGTCTGGACTCTTAAAGTCATCATGCCTCAATGCCAAGTGGGAGCCAGAGTCTCCCAGCATTGATTTGTGGAGCAGTGGAACATTTTTTGAGTTCTCTGGAAAGACAAAGCTGCACCCAATACCTTTGGAATGAGCTGAAGTGATCCAGAACTGATCATCTAATATCAATACGTGACCTCTCTAATGCTCAATCAAACAGCAGTGTTCCAACCTCCGTAGCCGACCTCACTAACACTTTTGTGAATGCCAACTATACACAAAAATTTCTTGCGGCCATGCTCCAACATCGAACGGTAATCCATCCTGTAATGCTCCTGCAACTGATGGTTTGGGATTCACTTCCAGTTTTGGTGTGGCAATCACCTGCTCCCAGCACGGCATGTGAGGTTGTGTAATTGATTGACTTTGCAACACGGATGCGCCGACTCGAACGTTACCTCCAACAGAAAGAAAAGTTGAAGACAACAAAAGTGGCGTTTCTTGCTGTTTGAGTGTTTGCATCCGAACAAAAATGGGTAAATCTACGAAATTCCACAGTCAATCCGAGATTTGGATGGAAATCTTGTGTGTGGAAATCTCCCATTCCCTGCCCCTCCCATCAACTAGCCCAGAATCAGTACTGGGTGTGGGCTCATCTACTCGGGACAATGTAAACCAGGCCTTAGACAGTAGTTTCAGCAGACACCAACTAGATTTCCATAAACTAATCAGCGTAAGTAGGCCAAACAGAAGTGTGACACCAACAGTGTTATGCAAGTACTGCTGAAATATCATCCAGCACTCTACTAAATAACGGTGAAGCTAATCATGAGGGCCTGATGCTGCTACAACCAAACAACACGGTATGTGTTGCGCTCGTTGACCATGTCTGCAATACACTTCAAACCACTTCCAGTATGAACAGAGCTCGCTAGTTGGCCAGGAAAGTAGGCAGCTCCAACAAAACTAGTGACCGGAACAACCACACACAACTAACGCTGTCCTACTGGCCATGCACAGACTTCGAAGTTCTCTACACAATAGTTGAAATCAATTGAACTGTGTGTTCATGTGTGTGTATGCTGCAGCAGACCATTTTTAAAATCTGTATTCCATGTTGTTTCTGTGTGAAAACAACTAAAATGTTCCAAAAAAAATAAATCTCCCTCTTTTAAAACGTTCCTGTAGTCAAGCTGCTTTCCCAGTATTGCCACAGAAAGCTATAATGCTGTAAAATATAACCAAAAAATCAAAATAGCTGAAATGTGAAAAACGATAACGAAAAAGGTGTTTTAGATCGTATTGCTTGGCATACAGGGAACACATTGTGGTTTTGCCCATGACCTTACACTCCGCACAAGTGGTCAGCTTGTATAATGCAGTGACGACTCCCTAACCGGTGGGTAACTGGGCAAAACTAGTACTACAGATGGACCAATCACAGTGCATAGCTTTCCGAAGGTTCTTTCACACACTCTGAAACCCTGACTCCAAAGGTGACTTGGTGTTCGCAAAAGCGGAAGGGTGGCATGGACATTTCAGCCCTCATTAGGCGGACTACTGTCCAGCCTGTCGACGTCTATGAGCTATAGCTGGCATTGCCATCTTGCCTTTTTCGAAACAGCACCTAATCATGGTAGCCTCCGTCACCTAAAGTTTCTTCATATGACTGTAGGGGATGGAAACACGAATTGATTCACATCTTCCTGACATTTTTTTTTAAAAGCACACCTATATTGAAATCTCTCTTACATGTACACCGCATGTAGCTACTGGAAATAAATCTCTCCTCTTAATGGCAGTCCAAGCAGGTCTAGTCTGCTCCTACACTGAAAAACAGGTAGATGATCATTTCCACACATTTGTACAAAAAACTATCACACATCAAACATTTCTTTCACATGACAAATAAACACACCTCTGAATCAAGCCATTCTACAGCTCCTTTTGCTTTTCAAAGCACATATGCGCCAAGATTTTAGCGAATATATTGGAATATTGGAAATGCTATATCAGCGCATCCCTACTAGCACAATAGACTCCCATTAAGAAATGTTCATTTTAGCTACACTTGTGCTTAAAAACACGAAATAAATATCAATTCAGATTTAATGTCCAAGTAAATGTCTTCAAAAAATTAACCAAAAGGCCTAAATATGTAGGCAATACGAAGACGGCTGTTAGCCGACATGCTAATGCTAACTGGCGCTATAATTATACGAAAATAACCAACATAAAATTACAATTTTATAAAAAAAAAACACCTAATTTCTACCACAAATCATCCCACTAAGGTGTTTACTCGCGAAAATCCACCCTAGAAGTGTTCAACTTCCCTCAGGTTTGTCGTTTCGTATGCTACCGAAGCTAACGAGTTAGCTTCATATGTAAACATCGCGAGCTCGACGGCGTCTCGCTCTAATTTCCCCGTTCCACCTTAAATGGTGCAGCTTTTGTAACCTGGCCGAGGCGCCAGAATGCAAGGGATGCCCCATTTAAGGTGGAACGGGGAAATTAGAACAAGGAGCTGACTTCAGCTACATGGCTAAGCCGAAATTTACCGAGAAAGTAAAGCACGGTTTCGGGCCTGGAGAAAAACATGTTTGAGAAGGATGCTGAAATTAACAAAAACGTGAAGTGACAACAAATAGCTTAGCTAGCTAGCTGTCGCTTAACGGCATCCACAAAACAAGCAAAATGGAGGTAGCAAACACTGCTAGGCTAGCTGCTAGCTCAGTCATGAGATCACTTACAAGCGGATTTGACACGGATAAAAAAAAGGACACATAGAACAGTCAATTCATTCCTTCTCATAGGTCTGCAGAAAGGTAACTGTCCGGCTAGCTAATAAATCAATGCAAGTCTGAAACGCTAACGCTGGGCGCAGTTAGCAGCTCAGACAGGAATTTTAAAAACCGGGACGGGGACCTTCCTGAGACACGGGTAAAAAACCAAACATATTTACGCCGTGCTGCTCTACCTGCCGATAAGGTGGTCGTCAGATGTGTAAAATATGCTGCTGCACTAGAAAGAGGGCTGTTATTTTCCGTACCCCTCGGTTTTGAGGCGCATAAAGAAGTGGAGATTAAAAATGGCTGCAGCGCCAGAACAAAGCGACAGTGAAGTCGAGGGGGGGCAGCGGAGCTTCAGATTGGAAATAAAAGCAGAATTTTGGCACAAACGGACACGATAACTCACCGATTAGCCTGGTTACCCTTTGTGCGTATCAGATGTTGCGAAATATGTCCACCTGCTTGTAAAATCTGGAAGGATGGATGAAGATTCTCCGACCGATTCTGTGTTTTTTTTAAATCTGTTTGCCGTTTACTTGTGTTGCCTCCACGGCCTGCTGTCGGATATGACGTGTGCGTCAAACAGTGACCCCTACGGCTGCGATCATGTATTACAGGAGTGGTCCGCGTGAACCTGACGGATCTGAAATAATAATAATAATAACCTAACGGTTCTGAAATGACTATAATAATAACGATAAGAATAATAAAATAATTATAATAATAACGATAATAATAATAAAAATAAGAATAATAACGATTATAATAATAACGATAATAATAATAATAAAATAATAACAATAATTATTATTATTACTATATTAATAACGATAATAATAAAAACAATTAAAATAATATTAATAACGAATATTATAATAACGATAATATTTTTAAAAAAAAATTAAAATAATAATATTACTATAATAATAACGATAATAAAAAAAATAATAATAATAATAAAGTTAATAATAATAATAATGATAATAATAAAAAAAATAATAATAACAATGATAATAATAATAATAACGATAATAATAAGCGGTTGCTGTGGTGTTTTTAGGTTGTTGCTAGAGTGTTTATTGGTAGTTCTTATGGTATCATAAGGAGTTCCTATGTTATCCTATTTTATTTCTAAGGTGTTGCTAGGGGCTTACTATGGTGTCTTACTTGGTTTTACAGTGTTGTTAGGCACTTCGTGTAGTGCCCTAGGTGTATTCAAGGTGTTGAGCAGTCATTAGAGGGTTGACCCCCTGACCCCCTGTTTCCCATCACTGCCACTGTAATTAAATGTGAACCATTTTACACCAAACACACTCTGAAACACCCTGAATCCAGCTGAAGAATATATATCTCACTTTACAAAAAGGGGAGAAATATAAACAACCAGCAGATAACGACTGAATAAATATAATAAACAAGTGTATAATAAACTGAATCACTGTGAATCAGTCTGAATCAATCAATCAATCAGCATCAAGCTGGTTACCGCACCACCCCTCTGAATGTCCTGATGTTCCTATCCAAACATCTGTTTAGTCTCACTGACTCAGCAAATTGGTAGTTGAATGTTCTACCTTTGATAATAGTAATAATACTATTAATTTAATTAATAGTAATAATTTAATTAAGGTTAAATATAAATAGACCATAAATAGTATGCTAGTTAGCATTAGCACTGTGCTATCACAACTGACGAGGCCAGATACATTAACCCGAACCAGGACACGACAGGGAAACAAACCGGAGATCAGGTTTTTGAAATATGTGGCTATAACAACCGAACACACTGCTCTAATTTATTTCCAGAGCTAGATATTTTACTTATCACAACGAGGCAGGAAATATGCACAAAACATCCACTCTAGACCCATAAAAATATGTTTAAAAAGTGTCTAGAGTGTCCAGGAGTGCTGATGTAGAGGATATACAGTAAAGGGTCTAGAGTGTCCAGGAGTGCAAATGTACAGGATATACAGTAAAGTGTCTAGAGTGTCCAGGAGTGCAGATGTACAGGATATACAGTAAAGTGTCTAGAGTGTCCAGGAGTGCAGATGTACAGGATATACAGTAAAGCGTCTAGAGTGTCCAGGAGTGCAGATGTACAGGATATACAGTAAAGTGTCTAGAGTGTCCAGGAGTGTAGATGTACAGGATATACAGTAAAGTGTCTAGAGTGTCCAGGAGTGCAGATGTACAGGATATACAGTAAAGTGTCTAGAGTGTCCAGGAGCGCAGATGTACAGGATATACAGTAAAGTGTCTAGAGTGTCCAGGAGCGCAGACGTACAGGATATACAGTAAAGTGTCTAGAGTGTCCAGGAGTGCAGATGTACAGGATATACAGTAAAGTGTCTAGAGTGTCCAGGAGCGCAGATGTACAGGATATACAGTAAAGTGTCTAGAGTGTCCAGGAGCGCAGACGTACAGGATATACAGTAAAGTGTCTAGAGTGTCCAGGAGCGCTGATGTACAGGATATACAGTAAAGCGTCTAGAGTGTCCAGGAGTGCAGATGTAGAGGATATACAGTAAAGTGTCTAGAGTGTCCAGGAGTGCAGATGTAGAGGATATACAGTAAAGTGTCTAGAGTGTCCAGGAGTGCAGATGTGGAGGATGTACAGTAAAGTGTCTAGAGTGTCCAGGAGTGCAGATGTACAGGATATACAGTAAAGTGTCTAGAGTGTCCAGGAGTGCAAATGTACAGGATATACAGTAAAGTGTCTAGAGTGTCCAGGAGTGCAAATGTACAGGATATACAGTAAAGTGTCTAGAGTGTCCAGGAGTGCAAATGTACAGGATATACAGTAAAGTGTCTAGAGTGTCCAGGAGCGCAGATGTACAGGATATACAGTAAAGTGTCTAGAGTGTCCAGGAGTGCAGATGTACAGGATATACAGTAAAGTGTCTAGAGTGTCCAGGAGCGCAGATGTACAGGATATACAGTAAAGTGTCTAGAGTGTCCAGGAGTGCAGATGTAGAGGATATACAGTAAAGTGTCTAGAGTGTCCAGGAGTGCAGATGTGGAGGATGTACAGTAAAGTGTCTAGAGTGTCCAGGAGCCCAGATGTACAGGATATACAGTAAAGTGTCTAGAGTGTCCAGGAGTGCAGATGTACAGGATATACAGTAAAGTGTCTAGAGTGTCCAGGAGCGCAGATGTACAGGATATACAGTAAAGTGTCTAGAGTGTCCAGGAGTGCAGATGTAGAGGATATACAGTAAAGTGTCTAGAGTGTCCAGGAGCCCAGATGTACAGGATATACAGTAAAGTGTCTAGAGTGTCCAGGAGTCCTCATCTGTCCTCTTCCCTCATCCAGCCCCACTGGGTTCCAACGTTTTGGGAATTTGTGAAAATGGCAGGTGGAGATGGGCAATGTTTATGAAATATGATGATCACAAAGTCACTGATAAGGGTAGTGGAGAAAACCTGAGCACTGTTTTTCCTCCTTTACCCTGCATTTCGATGTGTTAGTGTCGGTGCTCCACTAGGTGGCACCAAAGTTAAGCTTTAGTTTATCAGCTTTAAGCAAACGCCTGAACAGATGTTTGTATTAGAGCTGTATGGTCCAGGCAAATAACCAAACATTACCTAACATTACCTACTCAACACTTTATCAGAAAGATCTTTGTCAGTTGGGTGTTTCTAATAAAGTGGCCAGTGAGCTGTATGTTAGAAGTTGTCAGAAGCACGTGTTTCGGCCATCTTTTAACGGGCCTCATGCTGGAAACAGCCGCAGTGTCTTGTGGGGGTGTCCAGCTGAGTTCCTCTTCTTTCTCCTTCACAGGCAGCCTGCCTTGGAGCCCCCAGGGGCCACTCATCCGTCCATCCGCTTCACTTCACCCCCTGTGTATTACTCTATTCACAGAGGATCTGCAGCAGACAGGCTGAAGTGGACAGCCCTGAGTGCATTTCTCACCACCATTTTATCACTATGGGTGAGGGTCTGGTTTAGTGATCACTGGCCACTTTATTAGAAACACCTACCTTCTACTTCCACTGACTGGCCACTTTATTAGAAACACCTACCTTCTACTTCCACTAACCGGCCACTTTATTAGAAACACCTACCTTCTACTTCCACTGACCGGCCACTTTATTAGAAACACCCAGCTTGTACTTCCACTAACTGGCCACTTTATTAGAAACACCTACCTTCTATATCCACTCACTGGCCACTTTATTAGAAACACCTACCTTCTATATCCACTCACTGGCCACTTTATTAGAAACACCCATCTTCTACTTCCACTGACCGGCCACTTTATTAGAAACACCCATCTTCTACTTCCACTGACCGGCCACTTTATTAGAAACACCCATCTTCTACTTCCACTGACCGGCCACTTTATTAGAAACACCTACCTTCTACTTCCACTGACCGGCCACTTTATTAGAAACACCCATCTTCTACTTCCACTGACCGGCCACTTTACTAGAAACACCTACCTTCTACTTCCACTGACCGGCCACTTTATTAGAAACACCTACATTGTACTTTCATTCACTGGCTCGTTTATTGGAAACACCTTTAGAGAACCATCCGCCTGCTAGCTTTCAGTAAGCGCTTGTTTGTTGATGACAGTGAGCTCAGTGAGTGACAGTCTTTGTGCTAAATTCTGCTGAATGCCTTGTGAAGGAAGTGGACTGGTCTGTCAGAGCAGCGCACACGGCCCAGTATAGATTACGCCATGCGTGTCACAGACAGCAGCCTGGTCGGCCCTGATACTCTAATCTGACCAGCAGTTTATCTATAGCACGCATGTGTTCATGTTGGCAACTCCAACTGAGCCAAACAAACCCAGTCTAACTGAGCTTCATCACCCTACAGTCAGGCCTACAGGGTCCGTTCAGTGGGGTCTGGCCATAAATGGGCATGGGGAACACGATCTGTCAACAATACAACACGGCTGACATCCTTTCATAAAGAGCTTTATCATCATTTTAAACACGAGCTGCTCTTCACACTCTCCTTCATTCCCCTGTAAACAGCTCAATGTGGAGAAACAGGTTGTTCTAATATAATATAGTCCATATATAAATTTATAATCGTCAACACTTAAATCATCAACTACATTTCTGAAAATAATTTAGAATAATAACAAGGAACTGATTTCTGGTCAAATTAGACAACTCATGATTTAATTAATTTTTTTTCAAAGTGTTATAATTATTGCACTATGAATAATGTAGTATATATAGTATCTAAGTATAGTAAGTAAGTACACCCCTCACATTTCTGTAAATTATTAATTTATTAATTTATATATATATATATACAGGGGTTGGACAATGAAACTGAAACACCTGGTTTTAGACCACAGTCATTTATTAGTATGGTGTAGGGCCTCCTTTTGCGGCCAATACAGCGTCAGTTGGTCTTGGGAATGACACATACTGCGTCCTGCACAGTGGTCAGAGGGAGTTTAAGCCATTCTTCTTGCAGGATAGTGGCCAGGTCACTACGTGATGCTGGTGGAGGTTCGTCCTTCTTGGTGGTATGCTGACATTACCCTGGATACCGTGGCTCTTGATACATCACAAAGACTTGCTGTCTTGGTCACAGATGCGCCAGCAAGACGTGCACCAACAATCTGTCCTCTTTTGAACTCTGGTATGTCCCCCATAATGCTGTGTGCATTGCAGTATTTTGAGCAGAACTGTGCTCTTACCTGCTAACTGAACCTTCACACTCTGCTCTTACTGGTGCAATGTGCAGTTAATGAAGATTGGCCACCAGGCTGGTCCAATTTAGCCATGAGACCTCCCACACTACAATGACAGGTGTTTCAGTTTCATTGTCCAACCCCTGTATATCTATATATATAGTCACTGTCCAAAGAAAAACAAGTCTCTCCAATACAGCTAATTCTAATGTAAGTCAATGGAACCAGAGTTTTTCCAAGTGATCTTTGGGCCATTTCTTTTGGTCCATTTATCCTGAAATTCACACTCAGTGTAAACGGCAGCTCATGTGATCGAATGATACATAAAAGTCAAAATCATCAAAAATGGAGATATGTTTTTCTAATTTCCACCATATATGATATATATAGAGGAGTATATATATATATATATATATATAGAGTATATATATATATATATAAGAATATATGACACTTTAATACCATGTACAGCAATCAGTGCACAGCTAGCATAGCAGTGTAAATTTCCTGTGCTCTCAAAATAACTCAAACCCACCTCCAAGACCACCACTGCCATCCTAAAGAACCTGAGGGTAAAGGTGCTGGACTGGCCAAGCTTGTCTCCAAATGTAAACCCTATTGAGCATCTGTGGGGCATCCTCAAACGGAAGGTGGAGGAGCGCAAGGTCTCTAACATCCACCAGCTCCGTGATGTCATCATAGAGGAGTGAAGGAGGATTCCAGTGGCAACCTGGGAAGCTCTAGTGAACTCCATATATGTCATATAGAATATGGTTATGTGTAATATAGAATATGGGGATGTGTAATATAGAATATGGGTATATGTAATATAGAATATGGGTATGTGTGATATAGAATATGGGTATATGTAATATAGAATATGGGTATATGTGATATAGAATATGGGTATATGTAATATAGAATATGGGTATGTGTAATATAGAATATGGGTATATGTGATATAGAATATGGGTATATGTAATATAGAATATGGGTATGTGTAATATAGAATATGGGTATGTGTAATATAGAATATGGGTATGTGTGATATAGAATAGGGGTATGTGTGATATAGAATATGAGTGTGTGTAATATAGAATATGGGTATATGTAATATAGAATATGGGTATATGAACATTAGAGCTCTTAAATGGGTCGGAATCTTATAGGTATAAAACCCAGACTGTAAAATGAGCTGGTTTTCTCTCTAACTGCACTAACCAAGCACATCGCCATTTTCTAAATGAGGTCATATGTTCACCACCTGTCATGTGACTGCATCCAGGATGTTGGGTATAGGTCACTCAGGGACCCCATGTGTTTAGGTGAAGGATAAAGCTGTATAAAGAACTTTACAGACTTTTAAAAGGCTTGTGACACATACGCCCCTGTGGGCTCTTATGGGTTAAGACTCCATAGAGCTGAGTATTTCACCCCGAACCACTCTACATGGCTTTACCAACATCTTTACCATTTAATAATGCAGAAAATTCATTAAAGCGGAATTCCCCTTTGAAAACACCACACAGCGAGTAATACAGAGCTTTTCATCTTTTTGCAACAGTATTTTAAAAAAATGCATATTTTAAAATCAACATACAACTCTGTACACAGCACAGACCTAGCAAACTATCTGTCTCAAAATACTGTGGGAATCGAATATAATAAAGAGAATAAGTGGAACATTAAACATGCGTCTTTAAAAGTGACAGTATTGTACATAGTGGGATGGCTCTCATGCAGGTTCAGACGCTGAAGTGTTGCGCCGCTCTAAACGGCCATTAGGTTGTGCAGCACACAGAAAACTGGACTCCTTACAACCACCCGGAAGACCTGACAGACCTGGTAGACCCACCAAAACTGTCCCCACTATATAAACAGCACAGGAGAACGTCCCGTTCTACTCCTGCTTCAGATCTGAAAACATCCACAGCTGTTCATCCATCCTCTGTGTGAAGAGGAACTCAGTGCCATGGATCTGAAAGGACGTGTACGTCTCAGGAAGCTGCCGGTGCTCTCAGAACACGGGACTGACCACGGTCCAGACCTTAACATCACTGAATGTGCTCGGATTGTTGGGATGCTGAGAAGCTGAATATGCTAAAAGGACTTCTAAGGCTGAACTGAAAGCGAGTCCCCTGAAATGAACGGGAGCTGTAATAAAGATAACGGGTGCACACACCAAATGGTTAGTCACCGAGGCTTCTGGATTTTCATTTTCAAGGAGCTTGGCCTTTCACACAGCAATGGAAATAGAAAACTGTTGCATAGTTCGGGAGACATTCGCGGTGTTAAAGCTGAGAACGGTACATGAGCGGTGCACGTGATGTAGCAGCATCAGGTCCAGAGAAGTTCAACATATTAATAAGACACTGTGCATGATCCATATATGGCAAGACTGTTGCCATGGTTATACAGCAGCTCTGAGGATTCAAATAGAAGAAGAATCAACTGCATAAATAGAAATCAAACACTTCACTCAAAAGTTGATCACATGATCATTAAGCTGCAGCAGACAGCAACACCTGGAGTGGCCTCTACATCGTATTCCACTATTCAGGTGTATGGAAAAGTTGAAAACCCCGCCCCATTATGACCTGTTCAGAAAATCTACGATCAAAAAAATATATAAGTTTTGCACAGACCCTTAAAGGGAAGCTTATGCTCCTCTGGTTTCTCTCGTTAGTGTGTTGTCTGTGTTTTTGTGCATCAAAAACTGGAAACGTCTCGTTGAAATTACAGCCCTAGGTGACATCATCATGTAACACAGTCCCTCCTGCCCGCCCGGGAAGCTTGGCACACCCTCACACAAATGTTGGCAGACCTGACCCACCTAGGCAAGCCAGGGAGACGACAGAACCAACGACATTCCAAGAACAGCCACGGCGGAGCAGGAGCGCAACGTGCACCTGGACGCAACTCAGGTGGCTCAGAATCAATCAGAGTGGGTGAGCTGACCCGTCTCAGCACACTGGGCTCAACCTGAGGCAGGCCTTAAAGACACAGGAGCTTTAACTGCGTGTCAGACAGAGGGCGGATACAGGTGTACAGTAAGGAAAAAAAGTTGGGGGGAAACTGGAGCGTGTAAATCTATTCTCGTAGACCCCAAAATCAAATCATGAAGTAAAAAAATGAGCTTCATAGCTCAGTAAATAAACAGCAATGCATATTAAAAAGGTACAGACTTGTTCACTTATTTACAATTAGAAAATCACCAACAGGAAACCTGTCCAGGAGCACCCAAAGTTTTGCATGCACTCATATACAGCTCTGGAACAATTTAAGAGGCCACCTCAGAATGGTCAGGGTCTGGGGGTCTGGACCAGAATTCCTCAGTTATGTTTGATTCTCTACACTACTGGAAGCATGTCTCCCAAACTCCAGATCAGATATTGTATTAGATCTGTGTATTTAGAAAATCACTAATGACCTCCAGAAGCCTGTTTTTAGAACCATGCTCGCTGTGCGTCTCACCCCAGCCACCGCTCGCCAGTCTCTCTGTAGGTCACTCGAGGTCATCTTACGGTGGGTAAGGGACACTGGAATGAGGTGGTCCTCATCACGGTCAGTAGAGAGGGGGTTTGGCCCTCTGCCAGTCTGTAGCTGTGTTGTCCTGTGTGTTTGCTGCTGGACCTTGTTCCTATGAACCAGATGCTCACTGTATCTGCCAGTAAAGCTAGAACCCAAGCTTCGGTTCCTCACTGAGAATCTGCTGTACATGTGGAGATGCTGATTTAAGAATAAGCCTCTTATTTATTTCCAGAGCTGTATATGCTACCATTTAAAAGTGGAGTCAGTGTTTTTAGTAAGATTAAAGTTGGTTTTAGATAAAATGTATAAAATGATTCTATTATGCTCGTCCTGAGCAACGTCACAGCTTTTCGTTAATCAGTAGGAGCTCTAGAAGCTGTAATCAAACATTAGATGCGTCCAGAATGATGAACAGAGCTTTAAAAATACTAGTAAAAATAACTACCATAATCAATCATATTCTGAAAGTGACAAATTTATAAAACACATACACAGATGATTATAGTACATATTGACAATCTAACTATTTTTTTTTATTTCTGAATTAAATATATTTTGGCAAACATGTTTAATCATTTAAATGTTTTGGCAATTTGTGTTACAGTTTTTGTTACATAATAATATATACAGGGGTTGGACAATGAAACTGAAACACCTGTCATTTTAGTGTGGGTGGTCTCATGGCTAAATTGGAGCAGCCTGGTGGCCAATCTTCATTAACTGCACATTGCACCAGTAAGAGCAGAGTGTGAAGGTTCAGTTAGCAGGTAAGAGCACAGTTCTGCTCAAAATACTGCAATGCACACAGCATTATGGGACATACCAGAGTTCAAAAGAGGACAGATTGTTGGTGCACGTCTTGCTGGCGCATCTGTGACCAAGACAGCAAGTCTTTGTGATGTATCAAGAGCCACGGTATCCAGGGTAATGTCAGCATACCACCAAGAAGGACGAACCTCCACCAGCATCACGTAGTGACCTGGCCACTATCCTGCAAGAGGAATGGCTTAAACTCCCTCTGACCACTGTGCAGGACGCAGTATATGTCATTCCCAAGACCAACTGAGGCTGTATTGGCCGCAAAAGGAGGCCCTACACCATACTAATAAATGACTGTGGTCTAAAACCAGGTGTTTCAGTTTCATTGTCCAACCCCTGTATATTATAATACATAACATAATTGAATAATTCTGGATACCTGACATTTTGGGAATTTTATTTGAACTTTTTGGATACTAATTTTGTCTTCCAAACTTTATTTTAGTTGTTAATTTTATTATTTGTATTATTTTTATTTTGGTATTTTGATATTTTGAATATTAAATATTTTCATTTTGCATAACTTAAGGTCCAGATCACTGATTCCACTTTTAAAAAGCAAAATATAATAATAATAATAATAATAATAATAATAATCTTATTATTATTATTATTATTATTATTATTATTATTATTACAACAACAGTAATGACAAGTGTTTCACATTATCACATCTAAAACACATACATATTACAATAGCCGCAGTTTTGAGGTCCTGTGAGAACGTCTCTGTTTCGGTTCTAGAGAGTTCTGTTTTAGGGGAACGGGCTCCAGCTCAGTGTACCTATGGAGATGAGCGTCTGGCAGGCGTTAGACGAGAGCCACACTGTCTCCACCAGGCTGAAGTGCAGTAACCCCAATGCGAATCCACAAGCCATGTCCGTGACGTGGTGTCGGCCCAGAAGAACCCGGGACAGCCCCACCAGAAAGGCCCAGACCACCAGGAGGATCCGTAGCGGCACTGCCAGCACCAGGTGAGACAGCAGGAACTTGGACACCATTGCCGCCCTGCTGGCATGAGCCGCCGGGAACGAGTACACGTCCATCGCCACATAGTCCAGGAAGCCCGGGGTCATTTCCCATGGTCCTTTACGCTTGACCAGCTTCTGGACACCGGCCACGGTCAGGATGTCCAGGATGAGCGCTGAAAGGAGAACAAGTTATGGTTTTGTATTATGACATAATGTATTTTAATATTAGGATTTTTTTTTTTATGGTAACTATTAAATTCAGTATCTCAGTACCGCTGAGTATCAACACATTCAAAACAAGATCTTAATGCTCAAGTAGTCGGACAGGGAGCTAATGACACCTGACTCTTCATGCATTAAAAAAGGAAACTTGCTGACTCAGATTTCTTTACAGTGGTGGGGATAGCAGGGATCGCAATGTCATCATAAACACAGGCCCATTATTAACAAGGGATCCGTTACGCTTTTCATGTTATGTGGAGAAACTCTCTCCCACAGAAACCACGTTTCCCATCTCCCCGAAATGCCTTGCTGGAATTCCAGCCCTCTTCTCTGTTACATGGTGACGTCATCTCAAAACCCAATGCTTATTGCCCGCCTATAAGCACATCTAGCACACCCTCATAGAAAACACAGTGGAAACGGTAAAAACTGAACACCCTGAAACGTCCTGCTGCAGTGTGGCTAGTAAAGGTGGCCCTGAAGCGTTCAGGGTTTAACATGGTTTAGGAGACGTGCTTTAACCCATCCAAGAAACACCCACATACACAAACACACTAGGGAGGCAGTGGGCACACTTGCCCAGAGCAGTGGGCAGCCCTACCCACAGCACCTGGGGAGCGGTTGGGTGCCTTGCTTAAGGGGACTTTAGTCAATACTGTTGGCTCAGGGAAACAAACCAGTGACCCTCCGGTGACAAGGCTGGCTCCCTAACCTCCAGCCTACCCACGACTGCCTACCAACTGGATCAAAGGGTCCGACTCTGGATCAGAATGATACTGGAATCAGACACCACTGTAAGAGGTGTGGTTGGCAGGCCTTGTAGGAGGATGGCGCTTTATTGGATGACCTGGAACTGAACTGTAAACAAGCGAAATAGGTTTCCTTTTAAATTAGTTACAAATACGCTGCATAATAATAATAATAACAATAATAATAATAATAATAATAATAATAATAATAATTATTATTATTATTATTATTATTATTATAGTGGGTGTAAAAAAATAATAATAATTTGACTCATGTACTTTATGCACAAAAACTGATACTAGATACAGTGTTTATATATGTGCTGTAGACATGGGGACCCCTGGGGGACCCCTGGGAGACCCCTGGTTCCCATCACCACCACTGTGAAAGGAACATCTGAACCATTTCCCACCAAACCCACTCTAAACCACTTTAACTCAACTGTATTATGGAGACGTTATGAAAATGATGTGGACTTTATGCTACCGCTAGTATATATTACCCAGCAGCAGGTTGACCAGCACTTCCTGTCCGGCTAGAGTGTTGCTCCTGGTGAGACACACCAGTGTGCCACAGATCCACGTGATGCCATGTCCGGTGAGCGCGAGCAGTGTGAAAACGGAGCGGACGCTGCCCCAGGAGGACGAGGTGTGCACACAAACTCCGAGCCGCTTGGATAGATGGATATCGATGGCCAGGAGGGAGTTCATGGCGATGCCTTTGAAGGAGGGGTTGAGCTGCATGCAGTCTTCTTCAGGCAGCCTTGGTGCTTCTTTTCGCTCCTTGGCACCTTCGCCAGGTTCTTGCTGGTGCTCAGTCTGCTGGTTTTGGTGGAACTTGCCTCTTCTGGATGCTCCCTGCTTGTTGTCAGTGCTGCTGTTTCGCAGTGGCTGATGGAGGGATAAAAACTCCAGCCTTCCGAGGACATTTCCGCGGTCTCTGGCTCTCGCTCGGCTTTGATTGTATGGCATTTTGAATATATCTAGAACGCTATTTGTGTCTGTAACGGTTGGGAATACAAATCAGTGGTGCTCCTTTGTAGACTGGCAGGTCTAAGTGTGAACGGGTGCTGAAGGCACCGGTAGACGGGGCTATATTTAGCCTTGTAAGAATGCTCACACGTTGGTGACTGGGGTGCAGGGCAGGCTATCCTATTAAAGACACAAACAAAGACAGGACGTCAAATCACACAAACAAATAAACACCAGTCAAGCCAAAGTCAAATAGACACAACCAAGCTTTTACCAGCCCTACATCGTTTGCATGGTAAAGGTGAATTCCAAAATTATGGAATAATGGAGAATAGTAAATATGCACACACTCGTTTCTAGGTCTACCCACCATGTGGGGAACAAAGAACAGCATGGAGGTCTGGAAAATAAACATCCTCCTTTTTATCTTTGTGCTGAAAAGAACACAGATCTAATACAAGTATGTCACTTCTTTGCATTTGCTGCAAATTTAGAGGGGTTCTTTTAATAAAGGGCTGAAGGTTGTTATCTCATAAACACTATTGGTAAATATGAGTTTATCGGCTGCTCAAGAAAAACATACAAGAGGGAATTTTGGTTTTCCTTGGTCCCTGACACTCGAAACCAGCATTACTTTCTTGGAGAGAGCTTTTAAGACGTCTGGTTCCATTCACCACCACTTTGAACAACAGAATTATGGCTCTCTGGACTTCTCTAGAAATTATTTTCACACACCGCACCACTCTGAAGGACCTTGTTTACATCTTAACTCATTAATAATGCTGAAATTCTGGAAAAGCAGAATTCCCCTTTAAGGTGCAGTGTAAACAGACCGTACCGCTATGAACGGCTAGGCTAACACTGATAGCGGGCGGTCAGTGCGCACTGATGTGAGAGCATGCAGGGGTTAAACAGGTTGAGTAAATTTTTAAATCAGATGAAATGATGAGAGGTACGAGCCCCACCGTGTCTGCTGCCCATTCTGCCCATGCCGTCTGTCTGTCTGTCCGGCTGCTGTGGTTTCAGTCAGCACCGCTGGCCGTTTCTCCCATTTAAACTTCGGGTTTCATCTGATCATCGGCCGGAACAGCCCGCGTGTCTGCACGAACCGAACACCGGGGCGGGTTTTCGGGTTTAAACGGCCTCTAACAGAGCCAAATCTCCGCTGCGCTCTCCTGCTAGCCTGCGTTTCCGGTGTGCGCGCGTGCGTGTGCACGAGCACCAGACAACGTCCAGCACGTGCTATTAAAAGCCTACGGAGCCCCTGAAGTCGCATAGGGATTACGGTGATAAGGAGTTTCACAAATTAGTTTATTCAGGCTACGAATTCATATGCTGAAGCCTCGAGCTCAAATTCTTATTTGTGGCCTCCATGCATGAGTCTGAGTCTCAGTAGAGTCATGACCGCCCTCGATATAGTAAATTGGTTCACCAGTATATTCATTTCTGGGCTACATATAGTATGCCACGTGACCTCAGTATAGTAATTTATGGCCTTAATATATTAATTTCCGGCCTCAGTATTTAAATATGGGGTCTCGCCATAGTAAACAGTGGCTTAGATTTTTATATTGTGGCCTCAGTACAGTAATTTATGGCCTTAATATATTAATTTCCGGCCTCAGTATTTAAATATGGGGTCTCGCCATAGTAAACAGTGGCTTAGATTTTTATATTGTGGCCTCAGTACAGTAATTTATGGCCTCAGTATTTATGGTCACCAGTATTTCTCATATTTAACTCATTTTATACATATAAATTACATTATATACATATACATCATAATTTGTGACCTCAGTATATTCATTTGTGGCTCCTGTGTTATCGTTTGTGACCTCGATATATTCATTTGTTTTAATTGGTGGCCTCAATATATACATTTCTGGAATCAATCTACTTATTTTTAGCCTCAGTATATTCATTCTGAGTCATATGTAGCCTTAATATATTGATCTGTTGCCTGAATATATTAATTTGTTAATTTAATATATTAAATTGTGACTTTAATACACTAATTTACGGCCTCAGTTTTTGGATGACACTTAGACTCTTGTTTTAGCAATTAAGCAACTTATTATTTCTTTATTTATTGTCCTCATGTTTCTGTCTTTTCCATGTGCTTCTGTTTATTTTGGTTTCTAGCCCCTCCCCCTTTAGCCACGCCCTTTACCTGTTCCTAGTTTGTGGCTCCTCCCCTTCCCATGTGTTCCTTGCCAGTCCTTATGCTTGTATACCTCTCTGTTTGACTCTATTCTTTGTCTGGCATGTGTGATTGTGGTTGTATATGAATTGTAATTATAATTATAATTACGATCTGTTTCTGTGGGCTGTGTGTGCGCTCAGTATTTGTTTTTTCAGTATCCTATGCTGAGTTTCGGTTACTGTATCTTAGTCTTAGATGGTCTTAGTGTTTCCATCTCCAGTTGCACTATAACCCCAAACATTTACATGCATGAATATGCTAATTAGCCTAAATAATAATGCATAAAAGTTATACATTATTAGACTTATGAAACCCCAACAATAACAAAAACATCAACACTCCCAGAACTATATTACTGATGTGTCTACATTCAGATTTGCATTTAGCAGCTGTACATACTGTTCAGTTACTGGACCGTGTGTACAGCAAAACGTTGAATGGACTGTCTTTGTGATGTCCCAAGACAGTCCGTCTGTTTAGCCCACAGCAGACGTGCGTTCAATCTCACAACCTTGTGCACCAGTTTGCTACAGTATCGGGGTTAAACCACACGTATCATCAAAAAACAGGTTTCTCTGGTTTGATGAGCGGCTCTGATGTTATAACTGCATCAAAATGCTTGACTTAGCACTTCACAAATACGTTACGTCGTATTATAAAGCCTATAGAAATATCCTGGGCATAGTT
>JAMWET010001892.1:0-47500 GCA_024036415.1 Prochilodus magdalenae | reverse complement strand
TGATATATGACGCAGGTGCAGTACAATCGGGAATGGCCTTAGTCTGACTAATCTATTCCCATTAAGGCACATACATGCACATACTCTATTTCGATGAAGCCATTTCATTTGATTGTCAGAGAATCCTTATCTTTGTGGCATCAAAGGATGTATTGGCGTGATACATGTTACAATGCATATATGAGTATATAGGTATGAAAAATCTTGTACAGTAGCTACAAGCTAACATAGCAACCGCTGGCTTCATTTGTACCCCCATTTAACCCCACTACATGCTGTTTCTGAAGAAACCTTTCATATATCTGATATAGAAATATAACCCGACTTGATTAGAGTGTATGATTTAAGCTTGGACCTAAATCCCAATCCGCAGTGTGCTCTGTCCCCCATCTCTTGGTTATATGTAGGCCGTTGGTGGTCTTGTAGCTGAGATGTTTCCCGACAGCCCACATGCTGTCTTAGCTGCACACGGCCTACTTCCTGCTGTAGAGTCTCCACTTTGCCCTATTTCTTGAAAAGAAATAAACCCTTTACTGTGTCACTGGATGTCTTGAGACAGTAAGTACCAGTACTATCGGGCTGACATGACCCTGGGAAAACAGTGTAGCCATGTGCTACAAGTACATTGTGGTGGCTTCTACAACTCAGAGATTGTTGATTTAATTTAATGGAGATAAAAATATACTTTCCATCTTCTTCCTTCTAGATTAGTCAAGACATGTTTGGTGTGTGAACTTCCTTTAGCTGTGGAGCTACAACGCTAGCTAATCATGGAAGGCTGTAGCTGATTAGCATGGTGCTGGAGCCTCACACTGGAGTTGCTAACTGCTAATAGACTTGCTTTTGCGTTATCTGTATAAACATGGCTGTCCACATAAAATCCAGGCTTCAAACTACTGATAAGCATGCTTAGCAGAGGTGACTCAAGATCTTGACTCAGTTTGAGGCCAAGATGTGATAATTTAGCACAATGCTAACCGCTGCTGGTTGATATGTATTAGAGACATTAGCCTCAAAAGCTCCAGTGCTAAAGCTAAACAGCATGTGTGTTTGAAGTTAGGGGGTCAGTTGTGTACGTCCTTTTCAACCGTGTTGTCCGTGTTTTGTACTAAAAGGACAGATGGAGCCATTTTGGACGTGTCCTCTGCAGTGCAGATGTGAGGACGTTCAGAGCAGGTTTGCCTTGGAGCTAAATTTCTAGCGTACTGAGAAATGGCCTTGAGTGAATGGCTCTTTCTTTCCTCTTGACTTCAAAGCCCCGTGTCTGCACACACCGTGCATTTATGATGCCTTGGTTAGCGGTAGCGAGAGCTAGCCCAAGCCGCCTGTTTCCTGTGATGCTCTCTTACGTGTGAAGACACCACAACAAAGTGGTTCGGCCCTAAGCCTTTGATGCACCTTGACCTTCATTTAGCATTGGTGGAAAATACGATAGTGTCTATGACTGGTGTTTCTGTTCTTTCATGAAGAGAGCAGAATAGCTAATGTAGAGTGAACAGTCGGTGAGTGTCTACTGTGCATGTTTCCCTTTAGATATTTATGTCTCTCCTTGACTTTATAGCTCGTCCTGAGCTGCTTCTCATTCAAATGACTGTAGGGTACAGCTGGAGTATTTACAGATGCTAACTTAACTTGGTTAAAGCCATAAACCCAAACAAGTCAAGGCTATAGAGGCTGGATTCACATCAAGTTCAGTTGTTGATGGAACAAAACTAGTATTTTAGGCTGCGTCCGAAACCGCCTCCTACCGTACTACTCAGTAGACGAAAGCTGTAGGTGAGAATGTGTAGTGTGTCCGAATCTGCAGTAGTCAAAAAGCAGTAGGCGAAAGTTCCCCGGATAGTGTACTGCTTCCGTGGAGATTTTCAAGTGTGTGAGCATAGCACACTGTGCTATCCCATGAGGCGCTCCGAGCTGAGGAAGGAAAAATGGCGGAAAGCGAGACGTCAGTTCAGTACGAGTGTAAATAATCAACACCAAAAAACATCTTAAAATTTAAGGATTTTGTGCAACACCATTATAAACCGCTCTGGAGGGAATATAAAGCCCATGTTACATGTTCATATGACTGAATGGCAGGACTTCTACAGTGGTGGCGTGACGTCTTACGTCAAATGACGTTGGCAAGATGGCGGACGTAGCACATTAAGCCAGGTTTAGTGCTGCCAATATCAGTTAATGAATAATTGCCAGGCCAGAGCAGACTACATCTCCTGAGGAGACTCAGGTCCTTTGGAGTGCAGGGGGCGCTCCTGAGGACCTTCTTTGATGCAGCAGCATCTCCACCGCTGACAGGAAGAGACTGAACAGAGTCATCAGGAAGTCCAGCTCTGTCCTGGGGTGTCCTCCTGACCCAGTGGAGGTGGTGGGGGACAGGAGAATGAGGACTAAGTTCAAACACATGCTGAAGAACCTGTCCCACCCCATGTACCACTCTCTGGAAGCCCTGGGCAGCTCCTTCAGTGCCTGGCTGCTGCACCCGCGGTGTGTGGAGGAGAGACACTGCAGATCCTTCCCTCCGCCCGCCGTCAGACTGTATAACAACCGCTCCCCTCAGGAGTCTATTCTACACTAGTCTATTCCTACACTAGTCTATTCCTACACTAGTCTATTCCTACACCAGTCTATTCCTACACTAGTCTATTTCTACACTAGTCTATTCCTACACTAGTCTATTTCTACACTAGTCTATTCCTACACCAGTCTATTCCTACACTAGTCTATTTCTACAGTAGTCTATCTCTACACTAGTCTATTTCTACACTAGTCTATTCCTACACTAGTCTATTTCTACAGTAGTCTATCTCTACACTAGTCTATTTCTACACTAGTCTATTCCTACACTAGTCTATTTCTACACTGGTCTATCTCTACACTAGTCTATTCCTACACTAGTCTACTTCTACGCTAGTCTATTTCCACACTAGTCTACTTCTACACTAGTCTATTTCTACACTAGTCTATTCCTACACTAGTCTATTTCTACACTAGTCTATTTCCACACTAGTCTACTTCTACACTAGTCTACTTCTACACTAGTCTATTTCTACACTAGTCTATTTCCACACTAGTCTACTTCTACAATAGTCTACTTCTACACTAGTCTATTTCTACAGTAGTCTGTTTCTACACTAGACTATTTCTACACTGGTCTGTTTCTACACTAGTCTATTTCTACAGTAGTTTATTTCTACAGTAGTCTATTTCTACACTAGTCTATTTCCACATTAGTCTCTTCCTACACTAGTCTATCCCTACACTAGTTGATCGAGTTTGGACAGTGTTTTAACCATCCATGGTATCTGACTGGAAAAGGAAGTGGCCATGAAATGGTTCACAGGTTCCACCATAGTTGTTTCATTTTGGGATCTGAAATACCATTTGGACCTAGAAACTCCATCAGACGTAACCATCGGGTTTTCTTTTCTCAGTGAGGGGATTTTTGGAAGCTACATGCCCTTTCAGACCCACTGTGTTGAATTGTCTTCGCACGGTGGAGGGATAAACACCTGTGGATATTGTCAGGTCTAAAGTTGGAACTTCACTTCTTATGTTCCTGATTCCGGTGGATTTTCTTATACAGCTCTGGGAAACTTTAAGAGGTCACTTCAAAGTGATCAGTGATCTGCCAGTAAAGCTAGAACCCAACCTTCGGTTCCTCACTAAGAACCTGTTGTACATGAGGAGATGCTGATTTAAGAAGGAGCTGGAGTGGCCTCTTAATTATTTTTCAGAGCTGTATATATAACTGTATAGACATCTGAGTGTCTACCATCAACTGTTTCACACCAAACCGGAGAATGTCTCTGTTTACATGTGCTCGGATCGTGCAGATGAAAAGGCTCCTCTGTAAATGTGAAATGAGGGTTTTCTGGAGAAGCTCTGAAGACAGCCCTGCTGCTCGTCTTCAGGCCAGTGGCTTCATTTCTCTGTAACGCAGTAAAGAAGCTCTTGGCGGTTGTGACAGTAACTCAGTGACCTCAGACAGGAAGTTTGTTTAAAAGGAAACCTAAACTGTGCGTCTGAAGTCATGCCACTGTTTTAACACAACGGAAGGCCTGCTGTTCAGACTGTTCAGACAGCGTGTTGACGGTAGTGTGCAAAAGTTTGAGCACTCCCGGCATTCCTTGTATGTTAACACGTCCACTACAGTAAACACACTTCTCTGCATCGTAATACGCAGTTACTGCATCTCTGAATTTTCTTTGGGGACTATTTTGCCCCACAGTGCCACCTTTCAGAAATGAAAATAAAGGATGGGGTGGGGGGGGGTGAGTGTGGTCATGTGTGAGTGACGTGTTCAAAATCGTGTCCAGTATTTGATCTGATTCCCAGGTTGTTTGGGGGAGAGTGTGATCAATCATGTGTGACACACGTGTTTATTGGACATGTACGATAATACAGAACAAAGCGTGTCCTGTATTTGAGCTGAGTCCAGTGGGGGGGCGGGGGGCGGGGATTGTGATCATTCATGTGTGTGTGACCGACGTGTATATCGGACATTTACGGAAATACGGAACAAATTTACAGACATTTACGGAAATACAGAACAAATTTACAGACATTTACGGAAATACGGAACAAATTTACAGACATTTACAGAAATACGGAACAAATTTACAGACATTTTACGGAAGTACGGAACAAATTTACAGACATTTTACAGAAGTACGGAACAAATTTACAGACATTTACAGAAATACGGAACAAATTTACAGACATTTTACGGAAGTACGGAACAAATTTACAGACATTTTACGGAAGTACGGAACAAATTTACAGACATTTACAGAAATACGGAACAAATTTACAGACATTTACAGAAATACGGAACAAATTTACAGACATTTTACGGAAGTACGGAACAAATTTACAGACATTTACAGAAATACGGAACAAATTTACAGACATTTACAGAAATACGGAACAAATTTACAGACATTTTACGGAAGTACGGAACAAATTTACAGACATTTACAGAAATACGGAACAAATTTACAGACATTTACAGAAATACGGAACAAATTTACAGACATTTTACGGAAGTACGGAACAAATTTACAGACATTTACAGAAATACGGAACAAATTTACAGACATTTACGGAAATACGGAACAAATTTACAGACATTTACGGAAGTACAGAACAAATTTACAGACATTTATGAAAATACAGAACAAATTTACAGACATTTACGAAAACATAGAACAAATCGTGACCCATATTTGATCTGTCATTGATCAGACATTTACGGAAACACATAACAAATTTACAGACATTTATGGAAATACGGAACAAATCGCGCCCCGTATTGGTTTAATACAGGACGCAACATTTAATTGCCAAATAAAAGACGATTCCGTACTTTACGGGACGGGTGGCGACCCTAGCCTTGCATCTATCCCCCCACCATGATTGGATTTCTGTAAATCCTATCAACTCTATGGTAAAACCACGTCTCCCACATAAGGAAGTGTATTCATAACAATTTCAAGTTATAACTTTCAGTGAAGGAGCTTTTAGAGGTGGCCGTCTGGTTCCCATCAGCACCACTGAATTCCGACTCGGGAGGTTTCTGTAGATCAGATCGCTTCACACCAAACCACACGGAATGACCTTATTAATATAAATTCCCCAGAAATGTGGTTATTGTGAAAATCTGTTTGTATTAAAAGGGATACAGTTTGGGATACGCGCTCGTGTTTTTCTCGTCACATGGTTTCTCCTGATCCGACTGCGCTGTCCGCTCTGTTGTGCTGATCCGAAGGCTCTGGGAGAAAGGTCACCGTTTTCCTGCAGTTTGCCAAATCGATCTGCAGACGGGCCGGGCCTTTAGGGAGCCGTTCTAGTGTAACTGGCTGTGTGCTGATGTCTCTGCTGAGCTGTGAACTCTACTGTAGTTATGGGGGGTTGAGTGGGTGTTTGGGCTTTGACCGGATAAGGTCGTTGGGAACAGCTGGTGCTGAAGACTTGAGTATTTTTGCGCTGTGCCTTGTGATAGCTAATGCTTCTCTATTGTTACAGTGATTTGCAAGGCTAGTCGGATGATCTTGGGAGCTTAAGAGAGATACGGGCCCCGTCTACAATGGCAGCTATGTTCTTTCAACAAAAGATGGCTTTAATTCCCCTCCAACCCCGGCCGTAAAACCACAGCACAAGCGCTACGCTATCTTTAACCTGACCCTAAGTGGCTAAATATAAAAAAGCATCTCTCGCCTTCGGCAACTTCTGCTCCACTGAGTCCATTCTCGGCGATTTGTCATGATTACCAAGAATCCATGACTGGCTGAACTTCAGCAGCACTGCTTTATTCTGATTTCTCCTGCTGCTCTTCGCTCGTCTTTTTTCAATACCAGGGATCCACTGTGTCTTAGTTTCCTGTATGTATTGGTTGATGCTGAAATACAGACATTGGTAAAGCACAATAATTAAGACTAGACTCTCCAAGATTACATCACAGAGGAATATCGTTTTTCTTTCATGAAGATGAAGATAACACTATGTCACATTCTACTGCTCTGGATTTCAATAAATACATCAACATGTATCGTCTGACTTTAAGCTTAGTTAGGACTGCTTCAGACTAGTAAGGTCTGATCTTCAGACCAATCAGGGCTAAGTTTCAGTCTAACCAGGGCCAATCCTCTAACTAATCAAGGCTGAGCTTCTAACCAATTGGGGTTTACCTTCAGACCAATCAGGGCTGAGTTTCTTATTGATGAGGGCTGAACTTTAGACCAGTCAGGTTCATCTTTAGACCAATCAGGGCTGAGTTTCAGGCTGATTAGGGCCAATCCTCTGACCCCTCTAGGCCAATCATCAAACTAATCAAGGCTGAGCTTCTAACCAATTGGGGTTTATCTTCTGACCAATCAGGGCTGAGTTTCTAATTGATCAGGGCTGAACTTTAGACCAGTCAGGTTAATCTTCAGACCAATCAGGGCTGAGTTTCAGGCTGATTAGGGCTAACCTCTGACCCCATCTGGCCAGTCTTCTAACTAATCAAGGTTGAGCTTCTAACCAATTGGGGTTTACCTTCTGACCAATCAGGGCTGAGTTTCAGACTAATTAGGGCCAATCCTCTGACCCCTCAGGCCAATCTTCTAACTAATCAAGGCTTAGCTTCTAACCAATTGGGGTTTACCTTCTGACCAATCAGGGCTGAGTTTCTAATTGATCAGGGCTGAACTTTAGACCAGTCAGGGTTCATCTTCAAACCAGTCAGGATTGAACTTCTTCCAATCAGGACTGAGTTTCTAACTGATCAGGGCTGAACTTTAGACCAGTCAGGGTTCAACTTCTACCAGTCAGGTCTGAGCTTCTAACCAATTAGGGTTGATTGTCAGACGAGTCAGGGCTGAGCTTCAGACGAGTCAGGGCTGAGCTTCAGACGAGTCAGGGCTGAGCTTCAGACGAGTCAGGGCTGAGCTTCAGACCAATCGGGCCGATCTCCTGGCCCATCAGGGCAGATCTTCCGACCAATCAGTGCTCAGCTTCAGACCAATCACACCCATCTTTCCATAAAACCCATAGTTTATATCAAAGGTGTCCACAATGGGTTAATCGGGCAGTGGGTTCTCATGTTAGCTTCATCAGCTAGCTATCAGTAGAACCCAGTGGCACTCAAACTTTCCTTCTTCGTTCCTTTAAGACGTTTGACTTTATCAACTACAGCCATTTCCACCATCACTGTAAAGAGACACTGACGTAGCCTTACTGGAATTTCTGATCAGGCCAGATCAACTAGTCTGTGGAGCTCCACTTTGAAGAAGCTGAGATGCTTCACACGATACTGTAAACGATTCTGGTCCTGGTGCTTTCGGTGTGTTGTCCAGTCTCACTCACCAATGTTTTGTGTTCTGTAGGTCCAGCTGGGAGCTTCCTGACCTGCGAGATGGGAAGATTCAAGCCATCAGCGACTCGGATGGCGTTAACTACCCCTGGTACGGTAACACCACAGAAACCTGCACCATTGTGGGTCCGACCAAAAAGGACACCAAATTTACAGTCAGCATGAATGACAACTTCTACCCAAGCGTGACGTGGGGCGTCCCAGTCAGCGACAGCAATGCTCCCATGCTCAGCAGCATCTGGAGGGACCAGAGCTTTACCACGTGGCTGGTGGCCATCAACCAGGCGTCCGGGGAGACGCTGGTGCTGCAGACGGTGCGTTGGAGGATGCGGCTGCACATCGAGGTGGACCCAGAGAAGCCGCTAGGGAAGAGAGCCAAGCTGTGCGAGCCGATCGCTCAGGAACAGCCTCAGGTGCTGGTCAAAAACGAGCCCATCCCACCAAATGCCATGGTCAAGCCCAACGCCAATGATGCCCAAGTCCTAATGTGGAGGCCCAGGACAGGGGAGCCAGTGGTGGTCATCCCACCCAAATACTGAGAATTCTTTTTTGTTTTTTTTGCATTTTTTAAGAAAACGAAACCACAGGAGTGGTCTGTAGTACGTGCTCCCCTGGAAATGTGAAAAAAGGAGCTTAAAAAAAGTGCAACCTTTCTACCTTCAAAAACGACTCGGGAATCACTGTGCTAAATCGCAAAAAGAAAAAAGAGTAATAGTGAACTTGCTTTTTTAATTTTTGATGGAGACCGAGACTGAGTGTGCAAGCGTTTTGATAGCATTGCAGCCATATAAGCGAATGTGGCATAACTAGTGCGTGTGCATTGGAAACTGCAGTTGTATTTATTTATTGGAGTGGGTTATGCGTTAGTGAAGGCACCTTTTTGTGCTTATGAGTGAAGAAATGACAAAAAAAAAAGAGTGCGGAGTGACATTTGTTTTTGTTTGTGGAATTTTTTAAAACATGCGAGACATTTGATCCATGCTGCCTTAAGTTTACATCGCTTCTCACAAACTTTGTAGCCTTAAAATGATGTGCAATGCAGTAAACCATGGAAGCCCCTCCCAGCCTGCTCTGTTTCAAGCTGCAGTGTGTCAGAATGGTTCAGCATTTACGTTATCGAAGTAGTCCAAATAACGACCTAGTTACTCAAATGAATGACTTCGCATCTCAGATATTGATTTTCTTTTTCTGAAATACTGGCGTAGTATCTCAAAATACTGACAATCATCAGAACAATGAGGTATTACCAAAAAATAATTATTGTGGGATGATAAGTTAATATTAATTATATATATATATTAAATTAAAAATTAAATTAAAGTAATAAAAAAATTAAATTAATAAAAAAAAATTAAATTAATTAAAAAATTAATTTAATTTAATTTAATTTAATTTAATTTAATTTTTAAATTAATTTTTAATTAATATATATAATTCATATTATAATTAGTAATTAATTAAAAATATAATTCATATTAACTTAATATTAACTTATCAATTTAATTAATTTAATTAAAAATAATTGTTTTGATAAAAGGCATTTATTTATTTAAGATAAGTCACTATTTAAAAAATATAAATAAATACTAATATATGTCAAAATGAGTTAATATTCTGACATAGAATGTCATTAAACTAATAAATAGTCATTAATTAAAGGCATTAAGAAATTAAGCTATTGAGCCAATATTTTAAGAAAACAGTCATAATTTTGGGGTATAATTTTGAGATATTTAGCCAATATTTTAAGAGAAAAAGTCTTTATTATAAAATATTAATTCATTTTCTGAAAGGCCAGGCCAGTTACTAGGTTAGTCAGTATTTGAAGATGATTGGATATTTTAAGTTCTAGAGATAGATTAGTAATTATTTTAGGTATTATGTAAATATTTTGACATGGTAAGTCAATGTTTTTGGGGAAAGTAAGCAATTATTTGTTAAATCTTAGGATATTAAAGATTAAATATTAAATTTTTAAAAGGTATTTTGAAATGCTGATCAAACCTTTAACATACTGCCACCAAAAACAGCCAGGTGGTCTTTCCCTTCTCTAGCTGGAATGGGCTTCCATGGTAAACCCTCATCTACCCACTCCTGACGATGTGTGGTAGTCGACTCGTGATGGGAGTGTTCCTTTTATAGCTCCTTCCCGTGTTCCCTCTCTTCTCATTGTGGAGTTTAAAGGTCTGCGGAGCTAGAACTGGATGAAGGAGTAAGACCAGATGTTGATCCGAGGTTTGTTTGGGTTGTCAGGGTTACACCATCTGGTTCAAAAGCCAAACGGCAGACGAGGCAGAGTGAGGCAAACTTCATCAGCTTCATCAGCGCACTCCAAACCTCAAAACAAAGACAGTCTGCTCTCGTAAACGAGCTCCATCGACAGAACACCGCACATCGCCAGCGATTAACCATCAGCTGTGGAGAGATTCAGACTACCACTGTCAGCCAGACGTTCAGGAAGGGCCCGCACAGATCACTCTGAGGACGTCTTACGAAGTCACTGGCCCAGAAACCTCAACAGTCTTCCTCGTTTTTGACCTTCAGAGGCAGAAGCAGATCTCTGGTTACACCCCGCCACCATGGAGCAGAGCTTATGTCTGACACAGTGTAAGGACATTCGAGTCAGTATTTAAAGAGACAGTATCAACAGCAACGGAACGCTGGCCACAAGTACATTTCTCCTCGAGCCGCTGTCAACCCGTTAGCAATGCAACCAACCAATGTATTTTTCGAACCTGGAAATGTGCAAAAATGTAAAAAAAAAAAATGTTGGAAAAAAAGAGAATCTATTTTCACATCCAGCCTGTTCTCCGTTTCCTTCCTCTCCGCTTTGCCCTCGGCCCCTTCTGACACGAGCGTCCCAGCCTGAGTCATAGAGGAGATAGTTCATCAATAAGCTCATTAAATATTGAAGCACTGGCGGAGCAGGAAAGCCACGGTGTATTTAACAGCTGAGCGCTAAAACAGCGCCCCCTTTAGACTCTACCTGCCATTAGTCATTTCAGCCTGAGAGAGGACTCCGACGTGAGACGCGTAGCCATGAGACACCACCACACTGGGTTCGACTCCCAGGTGGTAGCTACATCAATAGCCTTGGTCAAGACTAACACCACTGCACCCTCCAGGGAAGCCTCAGAACGTCAGCTACACGCCGTAAATGAGATGTTTGTTAAAGTAGTACGGTTAACCAACTTAAACAGTGGACAGGACTGTTAGGACTGGAGCTAGTAGTGCCGTTAGCAATTAGCGTAGTGTGAACTGCATGCCTGCATGGTCACACACTCGCCTTAAACCACATTAGTGAAGTCTAATAGACTGGAAAATGTGGATTCCGACTCTTATTGCAGCCACTTCCTGGACTTCTGAAGCCCTATTTACACAGGACATTTTGTTCCAATGAAATGTGGTCCCTTTTTGTAACTTAGGAGATAAAGAAAAATTACCTGTAATATGATCAAACTGCCCTGGTTTTAACCACAGTCGCTATGGTTGTAGGGCCTCCTTTTGCGCCCAAGAAAGCGTCAGCTAAATGCCGTAACAGTGAGTTTTTATGTCTTCTCAGTGAGGTCACTATTCTGAAGCCCTATTTACACAGGGTACTGACATTACCCTGGTACCGTGGCTCTTTTGTAACTACTTAGGAGATAAAGACGTGCACCAATTTTATATTTTGCTATGGTATATATCCAATAAATTATTATACATTAAGAACTGCATACACATTCCACAGCTCTGGTGCAAAAAATGTAAGGCCACCAGCTGGTCCAATGTAACACTAAAATAACGGTGATTTCAGTCCATCCCCTGTCAGCTCTAGGTAAGAGCCCACCTGTAAGTGATCAGTGTCTCTAGGTGAGCAGGTTCTGGGTTTGTGTTGGTTCTGTTTGATTCTCTACACTACTGGAACCATGTCTCCCAAACTCCAGATCAGATATTGTATTAGATCTGATTTAGAAAATCACTAATGACCTCCAGAAGCCTGTTTTTAGAACCATGTTCGCTGTGCGTTTCACCCCAGCCACCGCTCGCCAGTCTCTCTGTAGGTCACTCGAGGTCATCTTACGGTGGGTAAGGGACATTGGAATGAGGTGGCGCTCATCACGGTCAGTAGAGAGTGGGTTTGGCCCTCTGCCAGTCTGTAGCTGTGTTGTCCTGTGTGTTTGCTGCTTGACCTTGTTCTTATGAACCAGACGCTCACTGTATCTGCCAGTAAAGCTAGAACTCCACCTTCGGTTCCTCACTGAGAACCTGCTGTACATGTGGAGATGCTGATTTAGGAAGAATTTTATTTCCAGAGCTGTATATATATTTATATATTCCAGGGGTTCCAGGGTCCTATATTGCTGTGGTCCTGTATTTTCAGGATGCTGTATTCCAAAGAAATAATTTTCTCATTACAGTTTCTAGGAAACAGCCCTATTTTTGCCGGCTGCTTTGCTCCCCAGGCCCCTTGTGGTCCCTCTTGTACTTATTCCCAGGGCTGTAGATTCTCAGGGCCCTATACTCTAAGAGTGCTATATTGCCATAATCCTATTTTTGCTTTATCAGGGCCCTGTGTTACCTGAAGTCCGATGTTCCTATTCTCTTATAAACCCAGACCCAGCAGTCTCAGAGTTCTGTATTACCAGGGCCTGATATTTCCAGGGTTAAATATTTTCCTTATTGTCGTATATTAAACATTACCCTGTATTCTCCTGGTTCTATATTCACAGGGTCAGACTCTATCAGGGCTCAGTATTCCCTAAAGTTCTACATTCCAGTGCTCCTGTAAACCCAGGCCCTACATTCCCAGTGCCAGACACGATCATGGCCCAGTATTTCCAGGGTTAAACTTTTCATGGCCCTAGATTCTCATGGTCCTATATTCACAGGGTCAGACATTAGCAGGGTCCAATATTTCCAAGGTTAAACACTTCCTTGGGCCTATTGCCATGGTCCTACATTCCCAGGGTCATACGTTCTCAGGGCTCTATATTCCAAAAGGAGTTCTATTTTCCCAGAGGCCATTATTTACAGGATCGTAACATTTTCAGGGTTCTGTATTATTTCCAGTGTCACAAATTTTCAGGAACCACTATTCCCATGCTCCCATAAACCCCATCGCCTAGATAGATAGATAGATAGATAGATAGATAGATAGATAGATACTTTATTGATCCCAGAGGGAAATTCAAGTATATACAAAAGATACAGTATAAAGTATGAAAGTATAAAAATAGAGTCCTTAGTGTCTGAGTAATGGAGGTAGTGGTATACCATTTGCTGTGCAAATTAGGAAGATGACTGATGTCAGCCATATAGACAGTGCAAGTAGACAGAGATGGGGGTGTGTCCATTTAGGAGGGGGTGTGTGCAGAGATGGGGGTGTGTCCGTTTAGGAGGGAGTGTGTGCAGAGATGGGGGTGTGTCCATTTAGGAGGGAGTGTGTGCAGAGATGGGGTGTGTCCATTTAGGAGGGTGTGTGTGCAGAGATGGGGGTGTGTCCGTTTAGGAGGGGGTGTGTGCAGAGATGGGGGTGTGTCCGTTTAGGAGGGAGTGTGTGCAGAGATGGGGGTGTGTCCATTTAGGAGGGAGTGTGTGCAGAGATGGGGTGTGTCCATTTAGGAGGGAGTGTGTGCAGAGATGGGGTTGTGTCCAGAGATGGGTGTAGTGTGTCCAGGGAGGGAGTGTGTGCAGAGATGGGGGTGTGTGTCCATTTAGGAGGGAGTGTGTGTGCAGAGATGGGGTGTGTGTCCATTTAGGAGGGAGTGTGTGCAGAGATCCTTCCCCTGTAAGAGGACAGTGTCAGGAGGGGGGTGTGTGTGAAGAGATGTGGGTGTGTTGTTTAAGAAGGGACCTCACTGCAGAGAATGGGGACACATCCAACACAGAGGGAGTGCTGCAGAGTTGTCTCAAACACACACTGGAGGGACCAGTGTGCAGAGATGACCCCATCATCACTTAGGGAGGGACTTGTGCATATTGAGGGGGTGTGTCCATTTAGGAGGGAGTGGGTGCAGAGTAAAGGGTGTGTCCTTTAGGCCCTTTTGCCCAGTACGGGTAAGTCCGTATTTAGAATGGTGTGTGTGCAGAGGTGGTGTGGTGTGTAAAAACACAGTGAGGGGGGTGTGTGATATAAGATGGGTGTGTCATAACTTTAAACAAACGTGTGTGCAGAACGTAGGGGGCGCCGTTTCCGTTTAGGAGGGAGTGGTGCAGAAATGGGTGGTCTGTAAAGTAGGAGGGAGGGTGGTATTTGGAGATGGGGGTGTGGTCCATTTCATCTTCGAGTGTTTGCAGAGATGCCGTGTGTCACGGAGGAGGGAGGGAAACAGAGATGGTTGTGTGTACTTTAGGAGGGAGTGTGTGCAGAGATGGGGTGTGTCCATTTAGGAGGGCTCTGTGTGGAATCTCTGGGTTCTTCGGTTTCATACAGCTTTATTGACACAGCAGCATAAAACAGTTAATCATGGGTCCCGCTGTCCATACATCAACGGAGGGAAATGTGTGCAGACAACCACAGGCAACCCGCACAATGGAGGATTTGCAACATGTTTCATCCTAAACTGGTGTTTCCGCCCACCTTCCCCACAAACACACACACACACACACATGGGTCACACACACATGTGTACACAATATAGACCCTCACTGAGACACACACACACACACACAAACACACACATACTGACACAGTTGTCACACACATACACACACACACACATATATACACACAAACACACACACACACATATATACACACAAACACACACACACACACACAAACACACACACACACACACATACACAAACACACACATACACACACACAAACACACACACACACACAAACACACACATACACACAAACACACATATATACACACAAACACACACACACACACACCCAACAATGGTAACATACTGACAATCAGACACCCACACACACTGTACACAAACACACACGGCTTTTCATCACACACACGCACAGCCGTGTCACGGACGAAAGGGAAAATAGGGGCTGTTGTTTTACTTTCCTTTTTCTCTCGTCCCGCATGTCTCACGGAGTGGCTCTCTGGGGAATCTCTCTGTTCGGTTTCATACAGCTTTACTGACACAGCAGCATAAAGTTATCATGTTCCCACTGTCAACACATCACTGCAAACACACACAGTCATAACACACAGCAAAACACACACACACACATGCTCCGCCCACACACAGACGCACACACACATACACACATACATACATACATACACACACACACACATATATATATATATATACACACACACACATGCATATATATATACACACATACATACACACACACACACACACATACATACATACACACACACACATACATACACACACACACACACACACATACACACACACACACACACACATACACACATACATACATACACACACGCACACACACAGATACACACACACACACAAACACCCACACACAGACACATACTCACACATACAAACACACACACATACACACACACAAACACACACACACACACATACACACACACACAGGCTCCGCCTACAGACTAAGGCACTTATCATGGTACCATGGGCTAGCATTTAAGGACACTCATAATAAAAAAAAAGTGGTGGTGGTGTGTTAGTGTGTGTGGTGCTGGTGTGAGTGTATCAGACACAGCAGTGCTGCTGGAGTGGTTAGACACTTCGGTGTCGCTACTGGACCGAGAATAGGCCACCAAAAAAACACATCCAGCCAACAGCGTCCTGTGGGGGCAGCGTCCTGTGGGGGCAGCGACCTGTGGGGGCAGCGTCCTGTAGGGGCAGCGTCCTGTGGGGGCAGCGTCCTGTGGGGGCAGTGTCCTGTGTGGCAGAGTCCTGTGTCCACTGATGAAGGACTAGAGGATGACCAACACTGCACTGTACAGCAGCAGATGAGCTATCGTCTCTGACTGTCCATCTACAAGGTGGACCAGCAAGGTAGGAGTGTCTAATAGAGTGGACAGTGAGTGGACACAGTGTCTAAACACTCCAGCAGCACTGCTGTGTCTGATCCACTCACACCAGCACCACCCACACTAACACACCACCAGTGCTGAGAATGATCCACCACCCACATACTACCTGCTCTGTGGTGGTCCTGTGGGGGTCCTGCCTATTGAAGAACAGGGTAAACAGTACACAGAGGAACAGATGGACTACAGTCTGGACCTGTACACCTACAGAGTGTCCTGTATCAGTGTTCAGTGGAGCTGACGAGGAGACAATGGGTGTAGATACAAGGTGACGTATGTAATGAAGTGCTGGGCATGTGTATATATTACTACATCAAGATATTAATGATGCTGGACATACAGGCATCACTGTAAGCCAAATTTTAAAGCCAGGTTTTAATGGGCTGTTTGCACCAGACAGATTGCTTTGCACTCTGGTGAGTCAGAAGGACGAAAAACTAGAGGGTCTCTAACGGACCGGGTGTTTGGAGGCACTGCGGCTGAGGCTGTAGGTAGTAATGTAATGCAGTCTGGTAGAAAATTCCTGACATGCTTCCGAAGGCTGTTGGGGTGTGATGTATTACAGTACAGCTACAGGGATCAGAGAGCCGATGCAGAATTCGGAGTTCACCCGTACACCACCCCTGCTGATAAAAGTGCAGCAGAAAAGCCCAGTCCACTGAACGTCCTATAGCTGCCACGGAAACGGCCTGTCAGACCAGCTTCAGATCCGGAGACGTCTCCCGGATGTGATTGGCCCCCCCCCCCCCCCCCTTGCCGGTTTTGCTCCCTAGGTTCGCGTGCCTCCGTGTTTTGGGTTTGGCCAGCAGCTGCCACGACACATCCGAGTTACAGACTAACATTGGTCAGCCGTAACCAGGGCCTACAGCGTTGATGTCTGAGAAACGAAAGGGGCTGCTGTGATGGGTTTGATGGTGCCGCTGGAGAGCACGGGTCTCCTTCTGATGTGGGATGACTTATCGAAAGCACTGACGGTGCCGTACACAACCAGAACCAGAGGATGGATTTTAGGGCCAAGATCTCCTCAGATCTATCACGAAACGACACCTCCAACACTCAGAACCGTTTCATGTATCAACTTTCTGTGAGGGAGCTTTTAGAGGTGGGCGTCTGGTTCCTTTCACCACCACTGTGAAGAGTTATGACTCGCCGAGAGTCTCTAGAACGAAACTTTCGTACCACCCCGTTTTCTTTCAGGGACTACTTTGTCTCACAGTGCACTGCATGTATCCCTCCACCTTGAATGGGTTTTACGGCCAAGGTCTTCTCAAAGCTACTGTAAAGCAGGGGTGTTGCTAGGTCATGAGGTGCAGGGATGCAGCCTCACTTCCTGCTCCAGAAAACAGGGGCGTGGCTAAAACGTGGCTCCGCCTACAGACTAAGGCGCTTTGTGTTTTGATGGCTATCATGGTACCATGGGCTAGCATTTAGTGAAACTCATAATATGAAGCTTATAAATATGAAACTTCAACTGTCACTGACGTGGTGGTGGTGTGTTAGTGTGGGTGGTGCTGGTGTGAGTGGATCAGACACAGCAGTGCTGCTGGACACCTCAGTGTCACTGCTGGACCGAGAATAGGCCACCAACAAAACACATCCAGCCAATAGAGCCCTGTGGGGGCAGCGTTCTGTGGGGGCAGCGTCCTGTGGGGGCAGCGTCCTGTGGGCAGCATTCTGTGGACAGCGTCCTGTGGGGGCAGGGTCCTGTGCCCACTGGTGAAGGACTAGAGGATGACCAACACTGCACTGTGCAGCAGCAGATGAGCTATCGTCTCTGACTGTCCATCTACAAGGTGGACCAGCAAGGTAGGAGTGTCTAATAGAGTGGACAGTGAGTGGACACAGTGTCTAAACACTCCAGCAGCACTGCTGTGTCTGATCCACTCACACCAGCACCACCCACACTAACACACCACCACCATGTCAGTGTCACTGCAGTGCTGAGAATGATCCACCACCCACTTACTACCTGCTCTGTGGGGGTCCTGTGGGGGTCCTGCCTATTGAAGAACAGGGTAATACAGTACACAGAGAAACAGATGGACTACAGTCTGGACCTGTACACCTACAGAGTGTCCTGTATCAGTGGTCAGTGGAGCTGATGAAGAGGACAGTGAGTGTAGATACAAGGTGACGTACGTAATGAAGTGCTGGGCATGTGTATATACCATTACATCACGATACTACTGTAAAGCAAGGGTGTTGCTAGGGCACTGTTATGCTCCTCCCAAAATGTTTATAGGGTGTGTATAATGACCACCAGGGGGATTTAAGCTGGGTTCCATCCATTCCAGATTCATAGAAGTTCCGATAGCTTGAAACCTGCAGGGCGATTTAGCAGCCAATGGCACTGTGCACTGGCCTCACAGTGATTTTACTTGATCATGCCTAACAACACCCATTAACCATCACCATAACCCTCATTCACATTTACAAGGCCAGTTTGGTGACACCAGTTCAGTCTGCTCCCAGCCACGAGTCCTGAGACTCAGAATCCAGTGATCGTTAGCCAATCAATGACCTGTGATCATGCTCACACGCTTCACTCATCCTCTTGGCCGTTTGAGCAATAATGTTTCCCATGACTAATCCGTGGACAAAATAATACAGCAGGCTATGGATGTCATCGCTTTGACTTTAAAGGTGCAGAGGACAAGGGGAAGAGACACAAGTGACGAAAAGCCAAAAATAAAAAAACGAATCCAGTCAAGCAAATGCACAAGAAGAAAGGAGGAAGTGAAAGAGAGCAAAAAGGATGTGAGTGTATCTGCGGTTTGGGTGAGATCACGCAAGCGATGAAGAGTGAGAGAGGCGGAAAAAACAAACTGCTGAGAAGGAAGAGAGAGAGAGCAAGAAAAAGAGAAAAGTAGCAGAAATAAGCTTCGGTGGATTATTAATGATAGCGGCTGGGGACTCCGTCTCGTGTGCTTGCACTTTCCAGGCTCTGGAGACTCATAAATCAATAGGCTGATGTTCATTTCTCTCTGGAACACTGGTTTCTTCACAGATAACGATCAGGCCCTGCAGTCATATATACGGTGTATATACACATCCGCAGCCTGCTGTGTTCTTTTGTCCAGTGAGCGGATTAATCTTGGCAAGCATTATTGATCAAATGGCAAAGATGATTACTAACTGAGTACTGATGATGTCATTAATGATTAGCTAATGATCTGATGAGAATTAGATAATGAATTCTGAATCTCAGGATTTGTTGCTAAGAGCATATTGAACTGGTGTCGCCAAACTGTCCTTGTGAACTGTTAATGAGGGTTGTGGTGATGGACTGACTGATTATAGTTCTAGTGGTTCTACAGCGGTTAATGAGTGTTGTTAGGCATGATCAAGTAAAATCACGGTAACACCAGATTTTGTACCGTAGCTTTTTAATTATTTTTATATTTATTTATTTATTTATTTATTTTTATTAGACGTATGGTATATATATACATATATATTTGCATTAACCATGCCTGACAACACGCCAGAACCACAGCAATAGCCACCACTAGCAACAGTACCTGCTATCAAACACCTAGCAAGCACACTTTAACTAGCAACTGCCAGCAACACGCCTGGGATGGCAGAGCAACCACCAACAACACACCTAATGCCTAACCACCTAGAACACCCTGGTAATCATAGCTATAGTACCCATTTAGCAACACCAGAGCATTCACTAACCATTTGTCAACACCATTGCAACCACTTAACAACACCTTATCTACTGCCTAGCAACACGCCTAGAACCACCCTGGTATATCATAGCAACCACTTAACAACACCTTATCTACTGCCTAGCAACACGCCTAGAACCACCCTGGTATATCATAGCAACCACTTAACAACACCTTATCTACTGCCTAGCAACACGCCTAGAACCACCCTGGTATATCATAGCAACCACTTAACAACACCTTATCTACTGCCTAGCAACATGCCTAGAACCACCCTGGTATATCATAGCAACCACTTAACAACACCTTATCTACTGCCTAGCAACACGCCTAGAACCACCCTGGTATATCATAGCAACCACTTAACACCTTATCTACTGCCTAGCAACACGCCTAGAACCACCCTGGTATAATCATAGCAACCACTTAACAACACCCTAGCAACACAATAGCAACAACCTGGGATACCATAGCAACTGTATAAAACACCATAATATTTGCCCAGTGACATTCTATAAGACCATTAAACAACATACTAACAGCATACTAGCAACCACCTACCAAACCCTAGCAACCAGCTAGCAACTTTCTAGTTTATACAGCCCTCCTAGCTCAACATCACTCCCACCCCCACACCAACACCCCCTACACCTGTACCTCGGACTCGTTTGGTGGTTTTAAGCATGGAGACAATCGTGTTGCTAACAAATAATAGAATTAGCGATTAGCATCTGTAAGCTTAACTGTAAGCCTAAACCATTGTGCTGTTTATCAGACTGGGACAGCGTTGGTGAGTCTACCAGGTCTTCCAGGTGGTTGTTAGGGTGTTCTATTTTCTCTGTAGGTTTCTAAGTTTTAAAAACTGCAGTTTTCATGTGAGTATCTCTGTCCGTAAGCAAGCACACTCTCCAAGTCATTCTCAGAAATTACTCCTGAAAATGAAAAACTTTAAAACGAAGTGTTTTTTAAATAAGCCAAGCTGATTTATTGCTCAGGACCGTACGGATAGAAACAGCAGAAGCAGGCCTGGGATTTTCTGACAGCCGTTCACTAACACTTTCATGGCATCCTCAAACAAGCGTGGACCCAGCAAGCAGCGGCTAAGCCAATCAAGAGAAACTTCTGTAACAAAACTCTGCCGCTTCTGAGGGTCCAGAGATGAAAGAGATTTATTCATGGATGCGCTGCGAGTCCGAGGCAGGCGAGGCTCAGAGTAAAAAAATAAAAAAGCTCAAAAAATGAGGCTGGGTAAACGGTTTGCGTGTGTGCCGGCGAGAGAGAGGGAGCTTCTCCTGCATTACTCTTCAAATACTGTCGGACCTTGATTGTCAAGTAATTTATATTTCATTCACAGAGATAAATAAAGTCTGCCACTTTGAACCTCGGGATACAGCGGTGCAGCATCATGGGCTGTGAGCGGCATATTAAATCCGCCAGTGCACTGTAAACAAGCCGAAGAGAGACTATTTGGGACGTGAAATGAGCCGAGGGCTTTGACAGTGATGGAGGGAAATGGCTCTTTTTGTCCCCCCCCCCTCCCCCACCCATAGGCTCCCTTTGAAGGTCCCTCTATTCTACTCTCTCTTACAGGCAGGGACAGTGCTGCTGTCATTTAGCTGCCAGCTAGGCACAGTTTGAGCAGTGAATCGGAATGTGGTACCTAACGTGTGTCAAATAAACAACGCAGGGTCCCTGTAGGCCACAGCAGGCTTCGCTGGATTGATTGGCGAACCGTGACTGGCCAAACCAAGGTGACAAAAACACCACTGCATTTCTGCTAGCACCCCTATGGGATTCGAGGACTTTGTTAGCACCAAGCTAACACTGGGGTCTATGAGCACGTTTGGTCGTTACTAAAAACAAAATGCACTGGCAGTTCTAGGAAGTCGACCAGGGGTGGCAGTGTGAACGTGCGATGTCCTGTTAAGGGCGAAGCCGAACAGAACAGACATACCCACGATGAAAATGGGCATCACTGGCGAGGGGAGGCAAGGCGGGAGGTGGCAGGTCGGAGATAGTGATGGGGATTTAATTCATCCACTGGAAGGCGGGGTCTAAATGCGGAGTTCATGCCTCCAATAATGGATGTCCAATCTATTGCAGTCCAATCTATAATGGAGTCCGGACCTATTGCAGCAACACAGCCCTAAATGATGACGCTGCCACCACCATGTTTCACAGCTGGGATGATGTTTCTACAGTGGGGCAACAACGTATTTAGTCAACCACTGATTGTGCAAGTTCACATACGTAGAGAGATGAGAGAGGTCTGTAATTTTCATCTGGAGGCCTGTTACTTCTTCTTTAGGAAGCTCTTCTGTCCTCCACTCGTTACTGTACTCGTTACTGTAATAAATGACCCCTGTTTGACCTCGTTACCTGTATAAAAGACACCTGTCCACAGCCTCAAACAGTCAGACTCCAAACTCAACCATGGCCAAGACCACAGAGCTGTGGAAACACACCAGGAGGAGAACTGTAGACCTGCACCAGGCTGGGAAGAGTGGATCTACAGTAGACCAGCAGGCTGGTGGGAATAAATCAACGTTGGGAGCGACTGTAAGAAAATGGAAGACATACAAAACCACCGATCATCTTCTTCGATCTGGGGCCCCATGCAAGATCTCATCCAGTGGGGTCAAAATGATCATGAGAACGGTGAGCAGAAATCCCAGAGCGACACGGAGGGACCTGATGAATGACCAGCAGAGAGCTGGGACCACAGTAACCACGGCTACCATCAGTAACACACTACGCCGAGAGGGACTCGCATCCTGCAGGGCCAGGCGTGTCCCCCTGCTTAAGCCAGTACATGTCCAGGCCCGTCTGAAGTTTGCCAGAGAGCATATGGATGATCCAGAAGAGGACTGGGAGAACATCATGTGGTCAGATGAAACCAGAATAGAACTGTTTGGTAAAAACTCAGCTCGTCGTGTTTGGAGGAAGAAGAATGCTGAGCACAGTAACAACCACCTGGAACTTTTTGTTCGTACTCTTAAGGTTTAAATGACATTTATTCCTCGTTAAAGTTAAACCCTGCTCACCTGAATATATCTATCTAGCCATACAACCATGTTTTCCTGTTCAGTGACTGTTCCTTTAATCCTGATGTATGTACAGTAAATATACTCTGTTCTTATTGGCTGCCTGTTTTTAAATAGCTAAAACATTTACCATTCACTTCAATGTAAGAAGGCGGAGTTAAAGAGAATGACCAAGAGCTTGCTTACGGAAAGAGACATTCGAATGAACTTCTAACAACCACCTGGAAGACCTGGTGGACTCACCAATCTGATAAAGCTGATCTGTCCCAGTCTGATAAACAGCATGATGGTTTAGGTTTACAGTTAGCATGATGCTAATCGCTAGTTCTATTATTTGTTAGCAACATGATTGTCTTCATGCTTCAAACCACCAGACAAGTACAGGTGTAGCGGGTGTTTTACGTGAGCATGGGGGTCAAGGTGATGTTGAGGTAGGAGGACTGTATATGCTAGAAAGTTGCTAGCTAGTTGCTAGTATGTTGTTAGGTGGTTGCTAGTATGTTGCTAGGTGGTTGCTATTGTGTTTCTGAATGTTTAATGGTTTCTAGAGTGTTGCTGGGCAATTATTATGGTATTTCATGTGGTTGCTATGGAGTCTCGGTATGTTCTGAGACTACTGTTAGTGTTCTGAGACATCCTTAGTGTCTGAAGTTGCTGCTGCAGCTGTGGAGCTAATGTAGTGAGCAAGTGGTAATGGAGTTACCGATAAGCACGGGCGCAGACGTGCTGTCTGACTCATCACACACTTGTCCTGATTGCTCCATTTCATGGAACACTGAGTTTATGATGTGGCATGTAAACACTGCTTCTAATGTACCATCCGGCCTAATTAAGTTCACCTCCCTGTATCACCTGTATTCACCTGTCCCCTTTATCAGCTCCACTTACCATACAGACTGCAGTCCATCTGTTTCTCAGTATACTATGTTCGTCCACATCACTGCTGTGTCTGGTCCACACATTCCAGCACACCACCACCATGCCAGTTGTTCCGTTCCACCTTAAATGGTGCTGCGGGTAGAATTTTGTTGCCTGAGGTGTTATAATAACGGCTACACCATTTAAGGTGGAATGAAAAAACTTCAGGAAGAAGCTGATGTATGAGACATGGATGCCAGTACCAGAATGTAAACGGTGAATAGGAAGCTGAACATCAGCCTTGTAGCTCTAATGCTGTAGTGGATACGGTTATTCATTGATTCATTCCCTCGTCTTCTGGTCCACTTATCTTTGAAGGTGGTGGAGGATGCTGGAGCACATCCCAGTGTTTACACCCTGGACAGGTCACCAGACAGATAAGGAGAGTGTGTGGTTTGTCCATTCTAGGCTAGTGCAGAAACATGGCGGTGGCAGCCTCTGTTGGCAGACGAGCTTCTCCTACGTAGCTAAGAAAGCTCATTCTAGGATACGGGCACACAATGTTGTGTAGTTATGGGTAAGAATCGGATTCCCCCGCCCTGGCTGACGATTCGACTACTCGTTCATGTTTCTTCTCCATGTACATTATCTAGTACTCAGTAAATCAGTCTGCACACGGTTCAGATCTGATCTCCTCATTTAGAAAGTCAGCAGAGTCACAGGAACACATTTCTGAACTAAAGGGGTGGGGCTTATGATGATCGATCTGAACTGGAGCCTGATTTAGTTACAGACTGTAGCGTCGGGCAGCAGCTCGTATTTACAGCCTGTCTTTTTAATCTCACTTCTAACAGCTTCTTCAGTAGGAGGACCCTTCGTCTTTCATCTCTCATAAATAATGAGCTGCTAAATAAAACCAGATTAGTCCATATTTAAATTATTATAGATGAAAAGAAGAACGGTAGACCTGAAACCGTTTAATTATTATATTACCCGCGCTGGAATCGTTATCTCTCGTTTATCAGCAGGCGTATTAAGTGACTGTACTGATCTTTAAATAAAGATAATCTCAGCTGTAGATGAATAAATATAAATATCTGTAATTTAGCTTCTAAAATAACAGAATTATAATAAAACAAACGTCTCCGCTCCGTTTCTCCTTCACCGCTAACAACCGTTATGTCTAAACAAAAGTCAGCTTCCTCGTTTGGAGCAGTGTTGGATGTCTGGCTAAATGACGAGCAGAATTCGGTTAGTTTGTTCGGATTCTCTTCTTCAGAAGCTCCTCCTCTTTCTCTGAGACATCGCTCCCCCCGTGTTTCTCAGCTTCACAGCTTTAGCTTCCTTCAGCGGTGAACCGCCAGCGCACGCCGTCACGTGGATTTAATTCTTTAGCGAGCGTCACAGCCCAGCTAGAACTTACATATATATTTATTATTCCCCTTTAATAATTAATAAAATGTCTTTTACATTCCTAAATTTCTGTAAGCTTTAGTCTGTTTTACATGAGAAAAAAAGGTCACTGTTGTCAGTCGACTTGAAGGGTCTCAGTTGACTTACAGGGTTGCCAACTGACGATTCAACTCGTCGACTTCTAGAGGGCAGCCCTAGTAATTATACACCAGTTTTGTGTATAATATTCCATTTCTGATCATTAAATCTTACACACTGCTCCTTTAACAGCATGTGAGCGCAGAGTTAAGCATCTTGTAGATGGTAAGTGTGCAGAGATAGCACTCCAGGCCTACAGTTCTGTGTCTCTCTAGTAGGCTAAGGGCTTTACCAGCAGCTTGTTTCCATTTCGAAGTATTAAACTGTGAAAACCTTCACCCTCAGAAACACTCGCTCTCTGATGCAACTGAGCCCAAATGGTTTCAGCAACAGACTCCCTTTGAATGCAGCAGATAATAGAGCATATCATCACATTATTCATGGATGAGGAAGAAGAAGCTTAGAGTGAGCTTTTCAACATCTCGCCGGCACGCTCCAATCCTCGCACAACTTCAGATCTCGCTCTGGAGCTCCGTCGCTTCCTGCTCTCCAGCAAAACCTTCATCTAATCAGCTTCAGCCCTGCAGAGTAAACTCCCTTCTGTTCCACCAGCAGGAACTGAGCTGAACACATACACAGCCTACAGTTCTTTAAGAGCCCACCTGATAGTGATCAGTGTCTCTAGGTGTACAGGTTCTGGGTTTGTGTTGGTTCTGTTTGATTCTCTACACTACTGGAACCATGTCTTCCAAACTCCAGATCAGATATTGTATTAGATCTGTGTATTTAGAAAATCACTAATGACCTCCAGAAGCCTGTTTTTAGAACCATGCTCGCTGTGCGTTTCACCCCAGCCACCGCTCGCCAGTCTCTCTGTAGGTCACTCGAGGTCATCTTACGGTGGGTAAGGGACATTGGAATGAGGTGGCGCTCATCACGGTCAGTAGAGAGCGGGTTTGGCCCTCTGCCAGTCTGTAGCTGTGTTGTCCTGTGTGTTTGCTGCTGGACCTTGTTCTTATGAACCAGACGCTCACTGTATCTGCCAGTAAAGCTAGAACCCAACCTTCGGTTCCTCACTAAGAACCTGCTGTAGATGTAGAGATGCTGATTTAGGAAGAAACTGGAGTGGGCTCTGATTTATTAGCTGTATCACTAGTCCCTAGAAATAAAAGAGTTATTTCCTATTTATGGTGAGTTCTTAAATAATGACGTCAGAAACAACAAAAGGTAATTCGTCAATGTTTTTTTTTTTTTTTTTTTAACAACTGGAAAATCAGATGCAGCACGAACAACAAGCACATTACTGTAGGACGAGGCTGAGTCCTGAACAGAGAGAGACAAACAGGGTCGAGAACTGGAGCGCCAGAACGAACCAGCAAACAAAGCTAGAAGAGAATCCCAAATAAAGAAGAGTCAGAACCAGAAAGAACAATCAGAGGAACACGGAGGAAAACCGCTCGGTAGCCAAACAGACTGCGTGTTTGTGAGGGGCTTAAACGCAGTGAGGGGAACGAGCAGCAGGTGTGACTGATTTAGAATTAGGATGCGCTGAAACCAGGAAGTGGGCTGTGATTGGAGGATTCGGGACATGTGACTGTGATGTCATCAGGGAGTGAACTCTGGGAGATGGAGTCCGGGTGATCGGCGGCAGCAGAGAAAAACCCGGAAGCGTGACAAATAAGATGAGCTCTGCTCTTATTGGCTGGTCTACAGCAAGACAACCAACATGCTCACACAGAACCAACATGTTGAAGTAGTTTGGCCCTCGTTCTGGTTAGCTAGCTATGCTAGTTACTTTGAGCTGCTAGTAGCTAGCGTTAGCTATGCTAGCTACTGGCTTTCCATTTGGACATCAACACAGTAGATTAAAGCTGATCCTCACTATGGAGCTCTCAGTTTAGGATTCTTTGCTCCAACTGGATACAATTACACAGCATGGCTGCTACTTACAGGCTGCTGCTGAGGTAGTGGTGCTAATAAAGGTGGAGCTGCTCCTCTCTTCATGGAACTGTCTGAAGTTAAATGTGCAGACGTTGAATTACAGTTGTTCAGGATTCCGTTGAAGATGTGGGAGTATGGGACCTACAGCGTTTATCAGAGGGCAGCAGGTGGAACAGGTGTCCTGGGTGAGACGGGTCTTTCAGGATGTTGGCTGACGAGGATCTTCTAGGCAGTGTTTATGACTCTCTGCAGTGCTGTCCTTTCTGCCGTCGAGCAGCTGCTGTACCACGTTGAGATACAGTATGTCAGCACGCCCTCGATGGCGGAGCGGTAGTAGGACACCAACAGCTTCTCCTGAGGGTTGTTTTTCTTGAGAATTCTCAGGAAGTAGAGCCTCTGTTGTGCCTTCTTGCCCAAAGCCATGGTGTTGGTTGTCCAGGAGAGATCTTCAGAGATGCGTGTGCCCAGGGAGGACAAGACTCTTTCAATACTATTGATGAACATTAACCATGCACCACTGACTGTTCGGTTCCTTGGGAAGGAAAATCCCTTCACAGCCTAGAATGTCTAGCTTTCTTAATGACTCTGTTACAAAACAGTTTAGGATTGACCCGTTTGACCATCAACCTTTATAAATGCAAGATTTAAACAGAGGAGAAATTTTGTTTGAGGTTCATGGTCATGTCAGTTCAATGTTCTGAACTCCTCCTTTTCAACGGCACCACTAAAGTCATCCAGTCACACTAGCGTTTCAGGTAGTTCCACTGCTATGTGAATGATATTAAAATATACATCTGCACTAAGTCTTCTGATACACCGCCTCCTGACTCCTGATTACCTGCCTGAATGATATGTAGAATTGGGGGGCAAATAATTTTAAAAAATAAGGTAATATTTTTAAAGTCATTCGTAATTCACCCCCTTTCCCCCTTTTACCCTTAAAGAATCACTCAGCCAATGACACTATCCATCCTGGGTTTTGTCACACCTACTGTATAGCAGTATATATATATATATATATATATATATATATATATATATATATATATATATATATATATTTTTTTTTATATGTTTTTTTATATATATATATATATATATATATATATATATATATATATATATATATATATATATATATATATATATATATATATATATATATTACACTGCTCAAAAAAAATCACACCTTTATTTTTTTGAGCAGTGTATAAATATATATATATATATATATATATATATATATATATACATATATATATATATATGCTATATAATAAATATATAATTGTGTAGGTATATATATATATATTTATACACTGCTCAAAAAAATAAAGGGAACACTTTGAAAACACATCAGATCTCAATGGGCAAAAAATCCTGCAGAATATCTTTCCTCATATAGACTGGGTAATGTGTTAGGAGCGAGAGGATGCCACATCGTTTGATGGAAATGAAAATGATCACCCTACAGAGGGCTGAATTGAAGACACCCTGAAAATCACAGCGAAGAAATGATGCAGCAGGCTCGTCCATTTAACCCAAACTCCACTGCAGCAACTCAGAATGGTGCTCAGTAGTTTCACACATGCTCCTAATGAGACCACGGATGGTGTCCTGGGGGATCTCCTCCCAGATCTGGACCAGGGCATCACTGAGCTCCTGGACAGCCTGAAGTGCAACCTGGTGGCGTCCCAGAAGTGTTCTATTGGATTTAGGTCAGGCGAGCCGGTGGGCCAGTCAATGGTATCAATTCCTTCATTCTCCAAGAACTGCCTGCATACTGTCACCACATGAGGCCCGTCATTGTTGTGCACCAGGAGGAACCCAGGACCCCCTGTACCAGCGTAGGGTCTGACAAGCTGGGAGTGTTGGTGCAGTGGTCCCGCTGCTCTTCATGTTCACTCAGGTGTGTTGACGGTGGAGCAGAGGGGCGCTGACTCCTCAGGGGGCCCTCATGTCTTTGTGACCTTCTGGCTCTCCCTGTTAGTCCTGCTGTAAGAGCCAGGCCTGCCGGAGTCACTGCTGCACTCTGTTAACACCGTACAGTGTGTTCAGGTCTGTCAGAGCCAACAGTCTGTCTGATCTCTCTGTCTGAGCTGAACTGCTGCCCATCCTGTGCGGTCTGATGCTGGTGCTACATCTGCTCTGACTGGGAGCCACCGCTCACCTTTAACCCCCACAGAGCTCCTGGCTGTCCTGCACTGTGGAAGCTTGGCCTACGCCCTGCTGACCCATCCAATGACCTGACTACTTAACTACAGACTAATCAGACATTCATTCCTCCACCTTACAAACACTGAACGCTCCTTTCCTTTGCTGGTCTTGCATCTGGTGTTGACCCGAAGAGGATGGGTTCCCCTTTTGAGTTTTGGTTCCTCTCGAGGTTCCTTCCTTCATCATAAAGGGCACATATAAATTCTTTTAGTTTCACTGTAAACCTTTGAAGCAGATCTCGAAATAATACCCATGTTTCACGGCTCACTGGAAAACATCTCATCGTCATATCTTAGCATTGTGGTTCTGCCTTCACGTTCTGATTTCCCTTTTCTCGCACAGATGGTCATGGTGTAGGCGAGCCGTGTACCGTGTCTCTGATATAATGTCCAGACAGAGTGATGTGTTTATACTAAGCTGCTATGAGACAAATCACATGGTGCTCAGTGAAGTACAGACGTTTAAAAATGGCTGGTAAGCGTGATAACAGCTTGAACAGTAGCCACTCTGAGCAATCAGCAGGGCATTTTTATCTGAAGCTAATAAATTATCGACGATCTGGGAATTTATATTTACTGCCAGTCAAAGCAGAGGAGGTCCTTTCCCCCATAAAGGGAACTATATGTGTGGATGTGCTCCTCTCACCTATTGGTGGGCTACCAGCTTTCATATACAGTTGAAGCTTAGATAGAAATAGATTCCTGAGTTTTATTGCACATAGTCGAAATGGATTATTGTAGAAATAGACTAGTGTGGAATAGACTAGTGTAGAAATATACTAGTGTAGAAATAGACTAGTGCAGAATAGACTAGTGTAGTAATAGTCTAGTGTAGAAGTAGACTAGTGTAGAAATAGACTAGTGTAGAAATACACTACTGTAGAATAGACTAGTGTAGAAATAGACTACTGTAGGAATAGACCACTGTAGAAATAGACTAGTGTAGGAATAGTGTACTGTAGAAATAGACTAGTGTAGAAATAGACTAGTGTAGAAATAGACTGGTGTAGGAATAGACTACTGTAAAAATAGACTAGTGTAGAAATAGACTAGTGTAGAGATAGACTAGTGTAGAGATAGACTAGTGTAGAGTAGACTGGTGTAGAAATAGACTAGTGTAAAAATAGACTAGTGTAAAAATAGACTAGTGTAGAGATAGACTAGTGTAGAAATAGACTAGTGTAAAAATAGACTAGTGTAGAAATAGACTACAGCGTTAACACCGTACAGTGTGTTCAGGTCTGTCAGAGTTTAACAGTCTGTCTGATCTCTCTGCCTAGAGTAGAGAAGACTGGTGTAGAAATAGACTAGTGTAAAAATAGACTAGTGTAGACATAGACTACTGTAGAAATAGACTACTGTAGAAATAGACTACTGTAGAAGTAGACTAGTGTAGAAACAGACTAGTGTAGAAACAGACTAGTGTAGAAATAGACTAGTGTAGAAGTAGACTAGTGTAAAAGTAGACTAGTGTAGAAATAGACTAGTGTAGAAGTAGACTAGTGTAGAAATAGACTAGTGTAGAAACAGACTAGTGTAGAAATAGACTAGTGTAGAAACAGACTAGTGTAGAAACAGACTAGTGTAGAAATAGACTAGTGTAGAAATAGACTAGTGTAGAAACAGACTAGTGTAGAAATAGACTAGTGTAGAAATAGACTAGTGTAGAAATAGACTAGTGTAGAAACAGACTAGTGTAGAAACAGACTAGTGTAGAAACAGACTAGTGTAGAAATAGACTAGTGTAGAAACAGACTAGTGTAGAAACAGACTAGTGTAGAAATAGACTAGTGTAGAAATAGACTAGTGTAGAAACAGACTAGTGTAGAAATAGACTAGTGTAGAAACAGACTAGTGTAGAAATAGACTAGTGTAGAAATAGACTGGTGTAGGAATAGACTGGTGTAGGAATAGACTACTGAGGGGAGCGGTTGTTATACAGTCTGACGGCCGGAGGGAAGGATCTGCGGTACCTCTCCTCCACACACCGCGGGTGCAGCAGCCGGGCACTGAAGGAGCTGCCCAGTGCTTCCAGAGAGTGGGACATGGGGTGGGACAGGTTCTTCAGCATGTGTTTGAACTTAGTCCTCATTCTCCTGTCTCCCACCACCTCCACTGGGTCAGGAGGACACCCCAGGACAGAGCTGGACTTCCTGATGACTCGGTTCAGTCTCTTCCTGTCAGCGGTGGAGATGCTGCTGCCCCAGCAGACCACTCCATAAAAGATGGCTGATGCCACTACAGCATTGAAGAAGGTCCTCAGGAGCGACCCCTGCACTTCGAAGGACCTGAGTCTCCTCAGGAGATGTAGTCTGCTCTGACCTTTCCTGTAGAGTGCTGCAGTGTTGTCAGTCCAGTCCAGCTTGTGGTTGAGGTGAACACCCAGGTACTTGCAGGACCTCACTATCTCAGTGTCCGTTCCCTGGATGTTTACAGGTACCGGAGGAGAGTGTTTGGCTCTGCGGAGATCCACCACCAGTTCTTTAGTTCTTTAGGCAGTTCCTCTGACACCATTCCACAGAATGTATACCCCAGCAGTTGGCGTGTCTGAGGTCTAAAGGAGAAGCTCTAGCATGCATATACAGTAGCGACCTGCTAAACTACCACTACTGGTGAATTAATGTCCAGCAAACACATCTGGGCTGATTCATCCGGATGCGGTCGTATCATCTGTAGCTCCCGAGGAAACAACCTGAGGAACGTCTTCAGGTCGCGTCTCAAGTCCATGTCCCTCTCTCTCTCTCTCTCTCTGCTCCTCTTTATGATAAAGTGGCTTTAAACCTCTTTCACTTGATCCCTGCGGTGCTAAGTCTTGATTTAGCTTTAGCTCAGAAGATTTGGGCCGCAGCCTCGTTACCGCCTCTAATGAAATGCCTGCTCATCCGTCTTTGCCAGCGCAGGGCCGGAGGTTGTTTCTGCTGTACGTGAACATGGCTGTGGCCGTCCCCGTGATCTTCAGCTAACCTTGCTGTGACTTCTCCACACTCGTCTTTCCTACTCTCTACTTTTCTATTCTCCTTATTTCCTCTCATTTCCTCCTCTCTTCTTGCCCTTTCTCTACTCCACTTTTTTTAATTCTCTACTCTCTCGGTGATGTGTCCGGCTACAGGCAGGTACACCTGGAGGGCTGGTGCAGAAAGAACAACCTCTGCATGAACGTAAAGAAGACGCAGGAGATGACTGTGGACTTCAGAAGGGGCAGAGAAGCCCACCCCCCCCGCATGTCGGAGGGTCTGCGGTGGAAGTGGCCTCCAACTACAGGTACTTGGGTGTTCACCTGAGCAACAACCTCACCTGGACCAACAACACTTCCAGCCTAGTCAGGAAGGCACATCAGCGGCTCTACTTCCTCAGGCGGTTGAGGCGAGCCGGGCTCGGGAGCTCGGTCCTCACCTCCTTCTACAGGTGTGTGGTGGAGAGCGTCCTATGCTCCAGCATCAGCGTGTGGCACGGAAGCTGCTCTGCTGCAGACAGGAAAGCTCTGCAGAGGGTGGTGAAGGCTGCACAGAGGTCTGTCGGAGTCAGCCTCCCCACCACCACGGACATCTACACCTCCAGATGCAGGAAGAGGGCCACCTGCATCATGAAGGACCCCACTCACCCAGCACACTCACTGTTTGTCCCGCCCCCCTCAGGCAGGAGGCTGCGGAGCGGTAAGTGTGAAAGAACAGACGGAGGAACAGCTTCATTCCAGAAGCTGGAAGACTTCTAAACGCCGCTTAGTGGAACCCCTGCACCGACACTCTGACGACACTCAGTCACTTTATACACACTCTGCTGCTACTGTTTCAATTTCCTTGTTGCTCTCTCTCTCTGTATATATTTTATATTTTTATATATTTATGTATATTTATTTAAGTCCTGCTGTCTGGGTGTAACTGGGTCCTTGGGTACTACAATTTCGTTCCACCCCCTGTACCACATGTGATGTGAATGGCAAAGTCTCCTTGTCCTTGTCCACTTCCACTCTCCTCTAGTCTCTGTCTCTTTACCTCTCCTCTGTTCTTTTCCTCATCTACTCTCGTCACATGCTTTCTCTCAGGTTGGAATCCAAGCCACTATGAACAACGGCTCCTAGCTATACCTAGCAATGGCAGCTCAGCTGTAACACCTGTAGAGGTGTGGTGGTGGAGGCGGTGTTGTTACCGGTCTCGTTTCGGGTTGGTGCTCATCAAAACCCAGTGAACACAGCTCTAACTGGAAACGAGGGAGCAGCACTATTTCAAAATGTATGTCTGGCTTACCCCCATTTTAAATCATATTAATTAGTAACCTCCTGAGACCCCAGCGTCCTCATATGAGGACATTACATTTCTGCTTCTCTGCACCATGATACCAACGCTGACCCTTTGACCTCATATGAAGACATTGTTATTTGCCAAAACAACTTCCTGTACAAAGACAAGGTTTAGTTTTTATACTTGTTACAGAAAATATAAAAAATGTAATATATTTTCTGTAATTATTGTATATATAGGTCTTATTTATTATTTGTATGTTTCCTGACACTTCTGTTCTTTCCTCTGTGCTCCTGTGGCATTGTAAATTCCCCACTGTGGGATCAATAAAGGATTCTCTTATCTTATCTTGTTGGTCCTACTAATCACAAACAGCTAGGAGAAATGAAAATTGCACACCAAGCACGTCCGGGTCTCAGGAGGTTCATTATTGTGTACATTTTATTATTTATTTTACTATTTATTATTATCATTATTTTATTATTTATTATTATTATTATTATTATTATTATTAAATTTATTATCTTTCATGAGAACCTGGTTTGACCCTGCTTCTAAAGTAACATGGCGTGATCTTGAGAATAACATTGTCAAACCTCTGGGATTGGGGGATTTACCTTTCACGGGAATGAAGCAAAAACCGCTAAATGGCACTTTGGTACAGTCAGCAGTCATTCCTTAGAGATATGGGCACAGGCTAACATCTGGGCATCGATATGATATGGTTTACCAATCTGTTGTTGCCTGGTGGCAAAGCTTTTGTCTTTGGAATGGAATTTAAGGTGGAATGGAATTAAAGGTGGAATGGAATTAAAGGTGGCAATGTATTTAAGGTGGTAGGAGTGAATTTAAGGTGACAGTGAAATTAAGGTGGTAGGAGTGAATTTAAGGTGGCAGGGAATTTAAGGTGGCAGTGAAGTTAAGGTGGTAGGAGGGAATTTAAGGTGGCAGTGAAGTTAGGGTGGTAGGAGGGAATTTAAGGTGGCAGTGGAGTTTAATTTTGTTTTTGGGTGACTTTAATGGCACTGGGGGGGGGGGGGGGGCAGTCAAGGCAAAAGATTTAAGGTGGTAGGAGGCCAATTAAGCATCAACAAGTGAATTTAACGTGGCAGGGAATTTAATGTGGCACTGAAGTTAAGGTGTTATAGGTGAATTTAAGGTGGAAAAGAATTTTAGGTGGCAGTTAATTTAAGGTAGTACAGCTTTTATACATTTCAACGTAATGATCAGACTTTTTCAAACCAACTTAAAGTTCGTTCAGGAACTTTCCCTTTCTAGTTTTTAATTTAATATTATATTAGATTGAATTTAATCAGGGTCCTCCTATTTTTTATATATCAGACTCCAGGCAGCCCTACCCGCATATGTTGTACTGGGAACACCCTATGAGCGTAAGCCCCTTCTCTAACCAGTTGCCTACCCACCTAACCACCCACCCACCCAGACACTGAACTGATACAGCTGCTTACCTGCCCAGCTGAACCAGGCTTCCCCACTGCAGACTGCTATGGCTCCCTGCATCAGACTATTATTTCACTATTTGTTCTTCATTAACTTCATCATCACCATGACGACTAGATCAACATAATTAGCTACTTCATTGATGTTACTTTAAATAATTTCAAAATGTAGTTTGGACCAGAAGAGGATGATGGGTCCCCCCGTTTCCTCCTCCAATTTGAGGGAGTTTTTCCTGACCCCCGTCGCCTTCAGCTTGCTTACGGGGGCTTCTTTCGTTTCGGGTCCAAGCCCCCCTTGAGCAAGCCAGAGGCAACAGTGACGAGAAAAAACTTCCTGGAGTAAGGAAAAAATCTCGAGAGGAACCAGGCTCAAGGGTGGAACCCCACCTCCTCAGATCGAACCCGGACGAGTCATGATGCGGTGCAAGTAGAGTATTATTTGCCCGACTGGAAAGCACATCACTACTCACAGTGAGCACGGAGCAGTTCTGTTCCTTATCAGTCTTTTCATCAGAGGGGAAAACACTGAACGATCCCCATCAGTAACTCGGCCTGGTGGTGAAGTGAAGCCCAGTGAATGATCACAGGCAGAAGATGCTAATGCTAATAGATGCTCGAGCTAACACATCCTGCAATCTCTGCATTCCTGGGATGCCTCAGCCTCTGGGAGCTCCAAGCACCCGCTATATGTCGTCTAGGGATCAGAGACCCCTAAAGTAATATTAGCGTGTGCTAATATTAGCATTTGAGATGCACTGTCTTGGGTCACATTGTGATTACTTGGCATTGAGTTACAGATGGAGACAGGTGTGCACCGCGGCTGCGAGGCTGCAAGTTTGTAAATTTAGCCCTGAATGAGCAGCCTGGGAATGCCAGGGACGCCCGGTTATTCGGGCAGGTCATGGCCATCTGCAGCCGCCATAAACTTCCAAACGACCCTGGAAAAAAAACGACTCCCGGATGAGGCGTATATTCCGACGCTGCAGTTTTTGCCAGTCGTGATGGAGGCCATAAAGGCAGTTTCACCTGGAGTGCACTGAAACGAAGGAGCGTGTGTTTATAGTGACACCGCAAGGTTACGGCCACCTATACGTGCCGAGCAGCACACAGGACGAGTCGAGGCAGGCAGCAAACGGAGGAGTTCAGACAGCAGCAGTGCTGGGGGACGGTGACCAAAGTGTGCAATATGTTTATGATGATAAGTAGCAACTGGGCCACACCCAAAGTAACAAGGGGGCATGGGGCACAGTGACCCCTCAGATGTATTTTCTGCCTCCTGTGGGCTTTTCAGGATCAGAATCAGGTTTAAGTATGTTGACACCACAAGGAATTTGGTTTCAGCAGTTTGTGTCTCTCTAGTACTGACAGGCCACAATGTACACAATGACTCCACATGTAATCGTCTGTATTTACTGTGGACATACATTGGAACATTGTAACTGTGCGTGGAGTGTTGACATCTTACAATTATACAGTCTTCACAATCTAAGCATTAAAACCAACACAAATAATATACAGTTTACACTGTTTAAAAAACTGTATACAGCTGGTAGGTAGAGGCAGTAGTATTGAGGTAGAAGCAGTTCCCCACATAGAGGTGCAGTACTGCTAGAGGTCCCTGTGTTATGGTAGACAGCATTATTGAGGTAGAGGTTGTTCTGTCATTAAGGTAGTCAGGTAGATGCATAGACGACTAGAGTCAACATGTAGTGTACAAGGTTAGCTACTAGTGTTGATTGATGTACAAATAATAGTTGTCAGTCATTAGTTGTATGGACAGAGGCATGATGAGGTAGAGTAGTAGTGTTTAAATCCTGCAACTGTGAGGGATAGAGGCAAGTTTTTATGGTGGCCAGTCGCCTTCAGGTTGTAGTGGTTAAGGTAGAGGCAGTTCAGTAGGGGTAGATTAAGTAGTTTTAGGTAGAGGTTTGTTGGGTAGAGGCAAGTCCGAGTCAGTAGTGTTGAGGTAGAGCAAAGGCAACAGTGTGTTGAGGTAAAAGTACTTGAGGTGAGAGTAGTGATGAGGTAGAGGCAAGAGTTATGGTAGAGGCGTAGAGGGTAGAGCCAGTAGTCAAGAGATTGTAGTGGAACCCCAGAAGTATAGTCCTGTTAGATATGGAACCCGGACGAGTCAATGATGCGGTGCAAGTAGGAGGTAGTACGTTTACTGGATAGAGGCAGTATAATACGCACAGTTGCAGCACGTTGAGGTTTCTAGTTTATCAGTAAAGGCAGAGGCAGTAGTGTAGAGGTGTAAGGTAGAGGCAGTAGTGTTATCGGCCAGAGTTGGTGAAGTAGAAGCAGTAGTTTTATGATAGAGGCAGTAGTGTTGATGCTAGAGTTAGTAGATGTTGAGCTAACACATCCTGCAGTAGTTTATGGTAGAGGCAGTAGTGTTGAGATGCCTCAGGTTAGTAGTGTTGAGGTAGATGCACCCGTGTATGGTAGAGTGTCGTCTAGGTAGATCAGAGTAGTCCCTATGGTAGAGTTAGCAGGTAGTGTTAATATTAGCAGAGTTGAGGTAGATGCAGTCCGGGATCAGTATTGTGATTAGGTGGCATTGAGGGTAGAGGCAGTAGTGTAGAGGTAGTGGTGTTGAGGTAGAGGCAGTAGTGTTGAGGTAGTCTACTGAGTAGTCTAATACTCTACTGAGTATTCTCCTACTCAATTCCACGAATGAATGAGGAACCTGCCGCCATCAGACAGGAGACTGCGGAGGGCTAGGACCAGCATGGGACAGCTCCATCCACCAGGCTGCCAGGATGCTTAACTCTCTGCCTGCTCCACCTCCTCCGCCTTCCTCCCCCTCCACACAAAAACTCAGCACCCTCAACTCGAGTCCGGACTGGGATGCACCCACATTAACACCCACTCAATCCCCCCATTAACACAGAGGTGGGACCGGTGAGCACTCATCACTGTAAACAGCCTCAGTGTTATTCCACCTGCACGGTTTATACTGGCACTGCCACGCCACCTTAATCCCGAATCTTAATTCTGCTGGACACATATCACCTTATCTTCCTTATCGTCTCCAGTGTCTTACTGTCTCATTCGTTATTTTATTCTATTATAAATGTTTATTGTTTATTACACTGACTCTACTCTTGATTTCAATCCTCTGTAGGTCTTGTTAGACATACTGAAGTATTGACAATACAACTACTTGACTTGACTCGACTCGACTTGAGGAAATAAGCCAGCATAAGAGAAACTGCCGTAACTTGGAGCATCTATGGAGGAAAGGTCCTTTTCCCCACCATAGAGTCAAGATTGTTTATTGTCATATGCACAGAGCAGCTAGCAGTGGCACGGTACAATCAAATTCTTACTACTCAGGACTGGTCAGATGCTTGTGGTGGAGGAGGTAGACTGGTTGTTGGAGGAAGCGAGGTGTTCAGAGCTCTGGGGGTAGAAGCTGTTCCGTAATCTGGTGGTCCCTGATTTCGTGGTCCTGTATCGTCTCCCAGAGGTGTGAAGAGGTGGTGTTGAGGGTGGGCTTTGTCCTTGATGGTCTTGTGGGCCCTCCTGAGGACTCTGGAGTGGTAGATGTCCTCTTGGTGAAAGGGCCGTTCCTGTGATGGACTGGGCTGTCTTGAACACCGGTTGCGGACACTTGCGGTCCTGGGTGGAGCAGTTTCCAAACCAGACTGTGATGGAGCTGGTGAGAATACACCTGTAGAAGTTCCTCAGGATTCCGGCCGGCAGTCTTCGCAGGACGTGCAGCTGTTGTTAAGCAGTTGTGTTGCGATGTGCGACCAGGTGGGATCTTCAGTGATGCAGTGATGATGCTTCTGGTAACGGGTCTTACGGGGACTTTTCTTTTGAAACCTGCTAAAGCTTTGCAATTCTTTTCCAAAATAAAACAGCACTGATAAGACAGAGCATAGCTCAGCACGCTGGAACAAGCTCCAACAGCCCTTCTCTATTTCTCCAGTCTTTCTCTGTTACCACTTACCAGCACCTCACACAAACACACTCGGTTCATCCACCTGGTGATCCTGCTCTATCTCCAAGATGTTCTTGGCTAACAGGTGTTTTTCCAGACCCTTTGAAGACCTCAAAGCAAAGCCTCAAAGAAAAGGAGATACATGGACCCTTCCGTATCGCCGCTGTCCAAAGAAAAACACGTACCTCCATTTTTGTCGATTTTTACTTTTATGCCTTATTTGATCACATGAGCGGCTGTTTACACTGTGTGGAAATTTCACAAAGAATGGACCAACAGAAATGGCCCAAAACGGCTCGGAAGGACGTCTGGTTCCATTGACTCCCATTCAGATTAAATTAGGTTTTTGGCCTCTCCTGTAAAGTTGCCATTTTGGAGATACCTGTTTTCCTTCGGACAGTGACGATATGTAAGGTCGTGTTTATAAACAGGTAAATGATTTTCTAATATCCAACAAGTTCAATATGAGAATGTTCCAAAGACAGTACTGGTTCGTGTTGTTGGTGAGCTCCGGCTCAGCACCGAGATACGAAATCCTCCTATTCCGGTCTTCCTGGATCTCAGTGCAGCTACTGCTGATCACGAAATTCTAATCCTCCTAGTTTTGAATACCGCTTCTGTATCTCAGGCACCGGTTCTGTATCTCAGGCACCGGTTCTGTATCTGTGGTTTAAATCATTTAACAAACAGACCGTTCCTGGTTTCACCGGGTAAACCTACATAGGAACTTTCCCGTGGAGTACCACAGGGGTCGGTTTTAGGGCCTTTGCGTTTCTCTTTGTGCACGTTACCTCCCTGTTTCTCCGAGATCTATTTCCGAAGCTATACTGATGACACTCAATTATACGTTTCCAGTTCTCCTGACAGAGGAGACTCGGTGGGCAGGCTTACTCGGTGAGCTCTCGGTCAGATATTTCTCAAGTCACAAAGTTGCAGAGATCCTAATCCAGGAATATAGCCGATTACAAAATCCTGCAGCTCTTCAGAGGCTCATGTTGACTTCAATATTTTATAAGTTCAGACAGGGTAAATATTTGTATCCAGGCTGGACATACTTGGTATTTTTCGGCATCATTCCCGCCTATTAATTTTACACTAAGAATGTCATTTTTTTACGTTTAAAAAAAAATTGGTTTCATAAAGACGCTGTATAAATAAAGCTTGAGGTGGGGCTCAGGAGAGACTCAGTGTGTGTTAATATGACTGTAGCAACATCTGGCAAATGTTGCAAATCCCCTCCAGCTTGATAAAAATTCAGCCAACGGCAAGGCCGCATCTGCTGGAGGCTGCCGGAACATCCCCTGACCTCCATGAATAAAACACCACCGCCGCTTTATCTCATTTTACCGAAACCTTCCAGCCTCGGACAGATTATCATCCGGGAGGGATTTGCGGAGAGAGGTGAAGGATGGAGGGATTAAAGGAGGTGGGTCAGCGGCAGTGGGCTCCTGTCTCAGACCGTGTGCGTCAAACACGGGAAACGTTACGCCCGAAGGCTGCAGTCCCGACTACCATGGTCCACAACACTGTCCGTACACACTGTAGGCTCATAAAGGAACACTTCAGTGTTTCCAACCTGACCCTCCATCTGTTGCCTCCGTACTGCGCTGTCAAATTCTACTACAAGCTCCACACGTTTCTGTGAGCAGGACCAAAACGGAAAACAATCAGAAACATCACTTACAGCAGAAGCCAAAGTGCAGCGGCTAAAATCCACGAATAACACAGCTGAAAGTTTGTGAATCTGGTAGAACGTTCCATAGCTCTGCATAAATCTGACTTAAATCTTCATCAGATTTTTACACAAGTGGACAAAGAGAACTCATCTAAACACGAGACAAAAATATTAGACTTGGTTTTTAATTTATTGGAGGAATTGTAGCCGGTCCCTGTGTATAAAACAGCTTCCACTCTGGGTGGGTTGCCTCGCATAAGCTGGTTGCTTCAGGTCCTTTCACAACCTTTCCATAGCGTATAGGGGTCAGGACTTTGACTCGACCACTCCAAAAACTTGGACTTGTGTGTTTAGGGTCGGGGTCTTGAGATTCAACACATGGAAAGATGTCCTGACGCTTCCTTTGGAATGTGCTGGTGTAATTCAGAATTCAACGATGGCAAGCCATATAACCAAAGAGGCCCAAACCATGATACTACCACCACCATGTTTCACCGATGGGATGAGGGTTTATGCTGGAATGCAGGGCTTTTCACCTTTCAAGCGTAATGCTTCTCATTTAAACCAGTAAGCTCTATTTTGGTCTCACCTGCCCACACACCCTTTAATCAGTAGCTATCTGGCTTGTTCATGTGATCTTTAGCAAACTGCAGGCAGGACCCTCTCTTTGCAACCAATACCATTGTGTTGTGGTCGTTGGTGGACTCAAACTTCTACATTAACCAATATGACAAAGGCTTTAAGTTGCTCAGAGGATCCCCAGGGGTCCTTTATGACCTCAGACACACCTTGCTCTCTTGGTGGACCACTTCCTGGGTATCAGTAGTCTTGAATTTCCCCCATTTGCATATTACCTGTCTGACTGTGAATGGCGGAATCCAGTTATTCAGAATTCAACGACGGCCAGCCCTGCAACCATACAGGCCCAGACCATGATACTACCACCACCATGTTTCACCGATGGGTTGAGGGTGTATGCTGGAATGTAAGACTTTCCATTTTTCAAGCTCAATCCTTCTCCTTTAAACCAGTAAGCTCTGTTTTGGTCTCATCTGCCCACACACCGTTTAAGAAGCTATCAGGCTTGTTCGTGCGATCTTTAGCAAACTGCAGACAGGAAGCAAGGGTCTTTATGAAGAGCGGAGACCCTCTCTTTGCAACCCTGCCATCCACACCATTGTTGTGGTCGTTGGTAGACTCAAACTTCTACATTAACCAATATGACAAAGGCTTTAAGTTGCTCAGAGGGTCCCCTGGGGTCCTTTGTGACCTCAGACACACCTTGCTCTCTTGCTGGACCACTTCCTGGGTATCAGTGGTCTTGAATTTCCTCCATTTGCATATAACCTGTCTGACTGTGAACGGAGGAACCCTGAGTCCTCCGGCCATGACATACTTCCACAAACCTGTTAGGAACACCTGACACTGCCTTAAACGACAGATCTCTGTAAATGCCACAGGGTGGCCATTCACACCTGACCGTCATCCCAAGATGGCGAACACCTCCTGACTCATTTCACCACCAAAGTAACTGGTAACCCCAGAGGTTTGCTTACTGCGACACATTTTCAGAAGTTTGGGAAAATAAAACTGTTTAACTCTAAACTTAGGGATGCACAGCAGACGCTCTTTCAGTTCCTCGAAGAACCACAACCTCAAAGATCCGTCTTAGATGGGGGTTTTCTGAGACCCAGTTTTCCAGTTCAGTAATGTAGAGGTCTGGACTCTGGGACGGTCAGTGTTCTGAGAACTTCATCTTTGTTTGATGTGTCTAACTTCTGGAATAGCTACATGTCCTTTCAGACCCATCGCTCAGAGTTGTCTTCCCACAGTGGAAGGTTGGACTGAAACGCTCGTGGATGTTTTCAGATATGAAGCAAGATTGGAGCTTGATGTTCTCTCTCTCAAAAATTTGGAGCTGGACTCACAGGTTAGAATAGAGACGGAGGTGATCAGGAAGAGACAGGGATCAGCCAACCACACTTTCATTCTGGAGTGGGTTCTGGAGTGGGTCTCCAGGTTCTTCGTGAATCAGCATCTCCACATGTACAGCAGGTTCTCAGTGAGGAACCGAAGGTTGGGTTCTAGCTTTACTGGCAGATACAGTGAGCGTCTGGTTCATAAGAACAAGGTCCAGCAGCAAACACACAGGACAACACAGCTACAGACTGGCAGAGGGCCAAACCCACTCTCTACTGACCGTGATGAGCGCCACCTCATTCCAATGTCCCTTACCCACCGTAAGATGACCTCAGGTGACCTACAGAGAGACTGGCGAGCGGTGGCTGGGGTGAAACGCACAGCGAGCATGGTTCTAAAAACAGGCTTCTGATCTGGAGTTTGGGAGACATGGTTCCAGTAGTGTAGAGAATCAAACAGAACCAACACAAACCAGCAACATCATGAGCAATGGTATCCAAAGTCTCGTATCAAGTGTCTCGTCTTTCGCTTTTTCGAACATCTCCGCTTCATGCTCGGGAAAGCACTAGAGAACTTTTGGTGTTCACCTGAGCCACAACCTCACCTGGAGCGACAACACTTCCAGTCTGGTCAGAAAGGCACATCAGCGGCTCTACTTCCTCAGGCGGTTGAGGCGAGCCGGGCTCGGGAGCTCGGTCCTCACCTCCTTCTACAGATGTGTGGTGGAGAGCGTTCTATGCTCCAGCATCAACGTGTGGCACGGAAGCTGCTCTGCTGCGGACAGGAAAGCTCTGCAGAGGGTGGGGAAGGCTGCACAGAGGTCGGTCGGAGTCAGCCTCCCCACCACCACGGACATCTACACCTCCAGATGCAGGAAGAGGGCCACCTGCATCATGAAGGACCCCACTCACTCAGCACACTCACTGTTTGTCCCGCTCCCCTCAGGCAGGAGGCTGCGGAGCGGTAAGTGTGAAACGAACAGACTGAGGAGCAGCTTCATTCCAGAAGCTGGAAGACTTCTAAACGCCGCTTAGTGGAACCCCTGCACCGACACTCAGTCACTTTATACACACTCTGCTGCTACCTTCTCAATCTCCTGCTGCTCTCTCTCTCTGTATTTTTTATATTTTTATATATTTATGTATATTTATTTATTTAGTCCTGCTGTCTGGGTGTAACTGGGTCCCTGGGTGCTACAATTTCGTTCCACCCCCTGTACCACATGTAATGCGAAGGACAAAGTCTCCTTGAATCCTTGAGAAGCGCGGAGCGGACACTCTCGTCGTGTAGTTTCATTCCACGGCTGCATTGTGCATGGAGAAATGCAGACTCCACACTGGGCTCCAGCATGTTTTGGTCTGTTTACCGTCAGAAATCCATGTTTGAGTTGTTTTGGCAGCTCGCTGGACCCCGCTGCCTCGCACCGAGCTTTTTAGGCATGTTCTGTATTTAGCAAGCGCACTGCCATCATAGCCTTGTCATCGTGTTCTCACTCTCAGCAGCAAGAATGTTTATCCGCTGCAGCTTTTAAGCAACGTTTGGCAATTTCATTAAAACGTCTGGATCCGTCCAAGTCCCTTTAATTCCACGAGACGAATGGAGTAGACACCCAGCACTGTCTAAAGTGCAGAAGCATCTGCAGTGCGGCCTGGGGCAGAAAGCGAAGTGGGGAAAGGAAGCCACTGCGGGTCACACGGAGTGACCGGAACATTCCTGTTAGCGCTGTTTGCCAGCGGCCCCCGACTCCACTGCAGTAAGAGGGGCGAGATAAGGACCTGGGTGACAATGACATTCTCCATCACAGCCTCGCTGGCATTTGGGAATTAAAAGTTTAGAGAATGCGAAACGTTCCACATACGCCGCGAGACTAAAGGGGACCGGAGTAACCTTTCACACCAACTTTCAGACTCACTGGTCAAACGTAATTTGGTAAAATAGAAAAGCAGAAAGATGGGAAAAATAATAATATCGTTTTTTTCTTTTCTGCATTGAGACCTTATACAGAAACACGACTGGAGTGCAAGAGACTGGAATCCGTTTATTTATGCTTCCATGTTTAAAATATAAAGCTGATTTCTTCCACGGCACTGAAGCCGAAAACTCGAAACATATACGTGTCAGAAAGATTCTCCCATTATTTAAAAAAACCCACTTTCGTACAATCCTCCATGTTCTTTACTGAAATGCAGCATTGGGGAAAAGGAAAAGGAAGTAAAGAGATCACTTCCAGGAAGGAAAGAAGGATCAGACTTCTCCTAAAGCAGAAACATCAACAGCTCCACCAAAAGCCACTACTGCACACTGGTTTATTCTCTGGGTCATATGGTGAACATAGCATGTCATAGTAAAGAGAAGCAGCTCAGGCAAACACGCAAACACTGCTAACAACAAACGGAAGCCAGAGGGCACTGATCCGCATCACTAGTGGCTACTAGGGAGAAGAAAGTCCACCTGGTGAAGGTGCTGTTCCAAAAAAACCCAAAAAACAACAACAACAAAAAGAAAAGGCAAGTTATAATATCGGCAGACCTAATCTCATACACGTGACGCCTTTATAAGGGCTGCAGGGGTTGAATAATTATTATATTCTCGTAATATCCGCCTGAAATGTTCTTATAACGAGGAATATTAAAGAAATAATAAGTTAGGGTGAAGATAGATCACTTGCCACTGTGGCAGCGGTATCAGAAGGTACCGTTAGCAGTATTAGCTTTTTGTAACTGAACTGTTCCTTTGATGTTCCTCATCACGTCGCTGTGATGTAACCCGCCGTCGGCTCAGGCCAACCTTCTTCCCGTTCCTAAAAGCCAAAGAGGTGTGATGACCCGAGGGGAGAGAGTTGGCAGGTCGTCCAGTAACTAACTCCTCCAGCTACCGAAGGTTTGATTACCGGGCCTGGAACACAGAAAGAGAGAACAGGAGTGTGATTCCTCAGTGTTGGGGTTTGAGTCATGGACCGTCATACACATGCTCCATGTGTGTGGAGTTCCACCATGACAGCGCCGGGCAAAGTCAGCAACATCGACAGCAGTACAGAAACCCAAAGCCGGGCGGTCCCGCTGCACCGCACCTGCCTGTGACTCCGGGACGTCTCTATAGTTCTCTTACATTCTGTACATGCTCCACCGCACAGTTAGGTAAGGCTAGGGGTGGGTGATATGGAAAATAATTATATCAAGACATTAAAATACATTTTCACAGTGTGTAATATGCATCACACATACATACATATATATATATATACATATACACACACACACACACATATACATACATATATATACAGGGGTTGGACAATGAAACTGAAACACCTGGTTTTAGACCACAGTCATTTATTAGTATGGTGTAGGGCCTCCTTTTGCGGCCAATACAGCGTCAGTTGGTCTTGGGAATGACATATACTGCGTCCTGCACAGTGGTCAGAGGGAGTTTAAGCCATTCTTCTTGCAGGATAGTGGCCAGGTCACTACGTGATGCTGGTGGAGGTTCGTCCTTCTTGGTGGTATGCTGACATTACCCTGGATACCGTGGCTCTTGATACATCACAAAGACTTGCTGTCTTGGTCACAGATGCGCCAGCAAGACGTGCACCAACAATCTGTCCTCTTTTGAACTCTGGTATGTCCCATAATGCTGTGTGCATTGCAGTATTTTGAGCAGAACTGTGCTCTTACCTGCTAACTGAAACTTCACACTCTGCTCTTACTGGTGCAATGTGCAGTTAATGAAGATTGGCCACCAGGCTGGTCCAATTTAGCCATGAGACCTCCCACACTAACATGACAGGTGTTTCAGTTTCATTGTCCAACCCCTGTATCTATATATATATGTATATATATAGATTGCATTAGTTGGAACAGAAAAAACAACCTACTAAAAACAATAAACCTACAACTGCCATGGAGTCTCCAGCAATGGAGGGAAGAGCGCAGAGCAGGAAGAGAAGATTAATGAGACACTGATAACAGAGCGTTTTCTACAGTCTACATATTTCTTGTCTAGACATACAACAATGTGTCAGGTCACCTCAAATGCTCTTCTGTGTCAGATGCAGTAAACGGGACTTACTGATTATTTCTTGGTGTTTGCTCTTCTGGTCCCAGATGCAGTAAACGGGACTTACTGATTGGTGGTTGGACTCCCAAAGCCTCCGAAACCTTCAAGAAGAACAAATAAAGAACTTTAGTATTAAATAAATAAATAAATAAATAAATAAATAAATAAAAACAGAGTCAGATTTTTTCCTGTGTTAAACTATAAACATGTCGCTTGTGCATCTTCCGCAGAAACCAAAATAGATTTCCAAGACATCTCCGCCATGCCTAAAGTGGTGTAGTAATTAATTACAGGATGCAGAGCCAAATTACCAGTGTGGAGTTCCACCATGACAGCGGCTGACAATGTCAGCTACATCTACAGCGGTACAGAGGCCCGAAGCCAGGCGGTCCCGCTGCACCGTACCTGCCTCTGACTCCGGGACGTCTCTGTAATTACTCTTTCATTCGGTCGGGTGCTTCAGCGGAACAAACTAAACGCTGTCAGCGGCGGAGTACTGGTTTGTGCTGGTGCCTTGAGAAGCAGACTGCTGGTCTGGCAGGCCATGCTGGAATCTGAAAAATGATCTAAAGGAGGACGATGGTGTGTGGAGGACTGAGACAGGCTCTAGGGGTCTGGAGGACAATCACGAGGGCAGTGATGACATTGGGAGGGCAATCTGGAGGACACTGAGGTCTGAATGAGGTCTGGAGGACACTGTTGGAGGATAATCTGGAGGAGATGGCATTGGAGGACAAGCTTGAGGACAATGATGGCGTCAGGAGGGCAATGTGGAGGACAATAACGAGGTCTGAAGATGATGGTGGGGTCCGGAGGACAATCTGCAGGAGAATGATCGTGTCTAGAAGAATACAAATTGTACTTGGTGGACAGCGTTGTTCTGGAAGATAATCTGGAGGGGATGGCACTTGAAGGACAAGCTGGCAAAGACAACGACAGTGTCTAAAGGACAATGTTCATCTCTGAGGATAATCTGGAGAAGAGTGACAGTGTCTAAAGGACAATGTTCGTCTCTGAGGATAATCTGGAGAAGAGTGACAGTGTCTAAAGGACAATGTTCATCTCTGAGGATAATCTGGAGAAGAGTGACAGTGTCTAAAGGACAATGTTCGTCTCTGAGGTT
>JAMWET010001891.1:0-371584 GCA_024036415.1 Prochilodus magdalenae | reverse complement strand
CATGGATACCAGATGAGCATGCACGTGCACATACTCAACCCTTAGCTTCAGGCGGTGTCACGAGAGAGGAAAGATCCACCTCCGTTTCCCTGCAGTGTTTTCCCCGCATGCGTTTATATTCATGACTTGCGATTAAATCCCTGATTTTGTCAATTTGACGTGCTCCGTTTTGCCACTTATTTTTCCCGTCTACCTGCTTTACAATAGATATTGCCACAAAGCAGATTTGCAGAATCATAGGAACGGGCCCCCGGTGAGAATGCCCCTGGCCCTGAGCTGTTGGAATAAGGAAACGTTGCCTTTGGCTAAAATAAAGATGCATCCTCACACATTTGCCTCGTGCTCAGCCTAAAAATCCCTCAGGGTCCGGATTTTCGGCTCGCTCTCAGTGCACTTGTAGGTGCGAGAATGGGACTTTTTAGGGGAGAAAGATTTAAGGGGTTGAAGTGTAGCACTTATGTTGCTCATTATTAGGTTTTTATACCATCCACACTTTAAAATAAGAGAGTTCTCAAACTCATGCTTGGGGAGCCCAGATTTTAGCTTGTTCTCAATTCTTAGACCTGTTTACCCCTAGTCATGTTACGCATTTTGACGAAATGGGGTTATATCTGGATAAGGCCAAGCCACATGAAATGCATGTGGAAATGCACCCAAGATACATTCAAAACAATTTAATACAAACCTGATCGCTCAAACAGCTTCAGGCGGTGGGCCGAGTCGCATTTGAGCCGCATTATATAAGGGTAAATTCATTCAACTCTTCAAGACACATTCCACAGCCAACACCCTTCCCCCAGTTACACTCATACTCCTTCCAGTACAACCAGAGCTTCTCCCAGTTACACCCAGACTCCTCACAGTACAACTCAAACTCCTTCCAGTACAACCAATGCTTCTTCCAGTTACACCCATACTTCTCATAGTAAAACCCAAACTCTGTCCGGTACAACCAGAACATCTCCCAGTACAACCAGAACTTCTCCCAGTTACACTCATACTCCTCACAGTACAACCCAAACCCTTTCCAGTACAACCAAAGTTACACTCATACTCCACATAGTAAAATCCAAACTCCGTCCGGTACAACCAGAACTTCTTCCCGTTATACTCATACTTCTCATAGTAAAATCCAAACTCCGTCCGGTACAACCAGAACTTCTCCCAGTTAAACCCAGACGCCTCACAGTACAACCAAAACCTCTCCCAGTTACACCCAGACTCCTCACAGTACAACTCAAACTCCTTCCAGTACAACCAGAACTTCTCCCAGTTAAACCCAGACTCCTCACAGTACAACCCAAACTCCTTCCAGTACAACCAGAACTTCTCCCAGTTAAACCCAGACTCCTCACAGTACAACCCAAACTCCTTCCACCACAACCAGAACTTCTCCCAGTTACACACAGACTCCTCACATTACAACCCAAACTCCTTTCAGTACAACCAGAACTTCTCCCAGGTACACACAGACTCCTCATAGTACAACCCAAACTCCTTTCAGTACACCCAGAACCTCTCCCAGTTACACCCAGACTTCTCACAGTACAACCCAAACTCCTTCCAGTACAACCAGAACTTCTCCCAGTTAAACCCAGACTCCTCACAGTACAACCCAAACTCCTTCCACCACAACCAGAACTTCTCCCAGTTACACACAGACTCCTCACGGTACAACCCAAACTCCTTCCACCACAACCAGAACTTCTCCCAGTTAAACCCAGACTCCTCACAGTACAACCCAAACTCCTTCCACCACAACCAGAACTTCTCCCAGTTACACCCAGACTCCCCACATTACAACCCAAACTCCTTCCAGTACAACCAGAACTTCTCCCAGTTACACACAGACTCCTCACAGTACAACTCAAACTCCTTCCAGTACAACCAGAACATCTCCCAGTACAGCCAAAACTTCTTCCAGTTACACACAGACTCCTCATAGTAAAACCCAAACTCTGTCCGGTACAACCAGAACTTCTCCCAGTTAAACCCAGACACCTCACAGTACAACCAAAACCTGTCCCAGTTACACCCAGACTCCTCACAGTACAACCCAAACTCCTTCCACCACAACCAGAACTTCTCCCAGTTACACCCAGACTCCTCACAGTACAACCCAAACTCCTTCCACCACAACCAGAACTTCTCCCAGTTACACTCATACTCCTCACAGTACAACCCAAACTCCGTCCGGTACAACCAGAACTTCTCCCAGTTAAACAAAGACGTCTCACAGTACAACCCAAACTCCTTCCACCACAACCAGAACTTCTCCCAGTTACACACAGACTCCTCAAAGTACAACTCAAACTCCTTCCAGTACAACCAGAACTTCTCCCAGTTACACACAGACTCCTCACAGTACAACCCAAACCCCTTCCAGTACAACCAGAACTTCTCCCAGTTAAACCAAGACGTCTCACAGTACAACCCAAACTCCTTCCACCACAACCAGAACTTCTCCCAGTTACACCCAGACTCCCCACATTACAACCCAAACTCCTTCCAGTACAACCAGAACTTCTCCCAGTTACACACAGACTCCTCACAGTACAACCCAAACCCCTTCCAGTACAACCAGAACTTCTCCCAGTTAAACCCAGACTCCTCACAGTACAACCCAAACTCCTTCCAGTACAACCAGAACTTCTCCCAGTTACACACAGACTCCACACAGTACAACCCAAACTCCTTCCAGTACACCCAAAACTTCTCCCAGTTAAACTCAAACTCATTCAAGTACAACCCAAACTCCTTCCACCAAACTCTGAATGTCCCAGAGGAACCACTGGCCTAAAAACCATAATGTTTGTAAATGTTTAAAGAGCTTTCATCTCCTACAGTAGTAGTCATATCCTCAAAGAATCATCCATTAACAGCTTTTATTGGGAAGTGAAAGTGGATTTTTGATGGCATTGTGGAAGAAGCTCCTTTCAGAATCAGAGCCTATACTTTGTTAATGCCGAAGTGACTCTGCCTGTCTGCGTGTCAAAGAAACATACTGTGATTGCTCTGACATCGTGCTGACATCCATATGTCAAATTTTCTTCCTTCTCGTGCACTTACATTTTGTGGTCTCAGCCGTTGCACATTCTTTTTTATTGTTTATTGATTGAATGTTCTGTTTTTGTGAGAGCACTGGTGATGAAAGGCATGCAGTGCTCAATCTAAATCATAACAAAAGCCCTTCACTGCAGTCAGCTGTGGTAGGGGATAAGCGGAATCACTGTTTTCCGACCAGTACATCCTACCGTGATCATGCAGTTACATGAGGAGAGAGAATACTGCCCTCCTGGCCCCATGCATCAAGAGAGACAGGGCTGGGGGTAGGGGGCGACGTAGACAGTGGAAGGCTCTGAGTAGACGTTTGAGTTAAAGGGCGTCTAAAGAAAGTGCTTGGTTCGCTCGCGCTAATGTTTGTCTCTCTGGGGTCTCGTTGGGTTTCCCAGTCAGTATGAATCAGCCCTTTCCCAGGCTGGCACCAAAATATGTATAACTGACCGACCTGGGGCCTTGCATGTGGGCTGGGTTGTCAATGAAGTATTCAACTTTGCTATGAGTGCACTTATTTTCAGCTGCACTGTAAATATAAAATGTATAGGTGAAGCACCTAAATCTTTTTGTCTTTGTATGAGGACAGGCCAGTCAATATATTCCTGTGTCTTTATGGTACCCTCCAAGCCTCTGCCAGTAGAACCAAGACTCTTCCCAGTACAACCAAAACCCCTTCTAGCACAACCAGAACTCTTCCCAGTACAATCCAAATTCCCCCCATTACCATCAAAAACTCCTTCAGTACAACCAAACCATTCCAGTACAACCAAAATCCCTTCCAATAAAACCAAAATCTTTCCCAGTACAACCACCACCCCTCCAAGTACACCCCAACCCCTGTCCCAGTACAATCAAAACCCCATCCAGTAAAACCAAAACCCCTTCCATTACAACCAAAACTCTTCCCAGTACCACCCTAATTTATCCCATTACCATCCAAACCAGTACAACAAAACCATTTTAGTACTCCTGGAACTCCTTCCAGTACAACCAATATCCCTTCATATACAACCAAAACCCCTTTCATTAGAACCAAACTCCTTCCAGTACAACCCAAACTCCTTCCAGTACAACCCAAACTCCTCCCAGTACAACCAAATCCCCCTCCCAGTAAAACCAAACCCCCTCCAAGTACAACCAAAACCCCTCCCAGTACAACCAAAACCCCCTCCCAGTACAACCAAAACTCCTCCTAGTACAACCAAAACCCCTCCCAGTACGACCAAAACACCCTTTCATTACAACCAAAACCCCTCCCAGTATGACCAAAACCCCTCCCAGTACAACCAAAACCCCTCCCAGTATGACCAAAACCCCTCCCAGTACAACCAAAACCCCCTTTCATTACAACCAAAACCCCTCCCAGTACAACCAAAACCCCCTCCCAGTACGACCAAAACACCCTTTCATTACAACCAAAACCCCTCCCAGTATGACCAAAACCCCTCCCAGTACAACCAAAACTCCTCCCAATACAACCAAAACTCAACACAGTACAAAGAACACTCCTCCCAGTACAACCAAAACCCTCATCCCAGTACAACCAAAACCCCTCCCAGTACAACCAAAACCCCCTTTCATTACAACCAAAACCCCTCCCAGTATGACCAAAACCCCTCCCAGTACAACCAAAACTCCTCCCAGTACAACCAAAACTCAACACAGTACAAAGAACACTCCTCCCAGTACAACCAAAACCCCCTTTCATTACAACCAAAACTCCAAGTACCATTCAAATCCTTTCCAGTACAACCCAAACTCAACACAGTACAAAGAAGACTCCTCCCCATGAGATACATCACTGGGCATGTGATCCATGCCTGTAAGGAACATATGCAAATGCATGTGGTTAAAATCTCATCAGTAAACAATCCAGATAAAGCGACCAGGTGTAAACGAGATCATAGGGATCAAAATGGGCATGTGGGTTGAAAAGTCAATATGATGCAGAGTGCACTACCTCTAGTTGAAGCACCTTCTTAATCTTTTGGTCTTTGTATGAGCACATGCCAGAACAAAATTCCCTGCCCATGGAAGTTAGCCAGTTAAGGTATTCCTGTATCTCTGTCGTTTTCCCAACTCATGAACATTCTCTCTCCTCCCTCTCAGTGGGAGCTTCCTTCCAGGCCTCCGATACTGAGTTTTCAGCCCTCTGCGGGAGTGGATCTGGTCCCTGTGTTCCCGCCCGTGTACCGCACCTTACTGCCCCCACACTACGCCAAGTCCTGGCTGGAGAAGCGTGTGCCGGACTACAAGGTGTGATTTTTCTATCATTAGGTCATGAACAACATTAAAACCAGTGCATGTTTGTTTTTCAATGATCGTTTTCCAACCTTTTATGTCTCTAAAAAAAAAAAGCTGATTAATATGATTAGACTCAATCACACAAATGACGGGTGTTCAAAAAGGAGATCTAGTTCAGGAAGCAGTCCAGGCTGAATTGCAAACTGTTCAACTAAAATCGTGAACATCATAATCGGTCTTGTCTGCACACCTCCTGCTCCAATAACGCTGCCTTCAGACTGCAAACAAATCAGATTTGCTTTACAGATCAGTTATGTGGTAGGGGTCAAATTGGATTTGCGTGTTCATTTACGGTTATGGCATTTAGCAGATGCTTTTATCCAGAGCGACTTATAAAAGTGCTTAGCGTTCAGTCAGAGTATGTATCCTAGTTAGTACAAACCAGTCAGAGCCCAAACACCCTTTGAGCTCAACGCTGCCTGAACAAGGGTCAATGCTGATACCTAGAAAGAAGACAGAGATGAATACAGCATAGGTGCCATAGCTAGCCAGAAGGTGAGGAGTTAAGCCCAGCAAAGGCCAAAACAAACCAGAGGAAGCTTATTCCATCGTCAAGGTCCCAGGACAGAGAAGAATCTTGACACTTGTCTTCCATACATCTTAAAGGATGGCAAGTCCAGCCCAGCTGTACTCAAGGTACAGACTGACTCTTGACAGTTACTGTAATGTAGGTAGGGCCTGGTCCATTCATGGCTTTGTAGGCATGTATCAGAGAGAAGCCAGTACAGGGAACGCACCAGTGAACTGACATGAGTGGACTTGGGAAGATTTCGGTCCAGCAGTGCTGTTCAGACATCACCATCATCTTCATCTTTTAAGAAGTAGGTGTCAGTGACTACGTAGCAAATCCCGTCACATCCGTCCCTCCGCATACGGCATCTTCACTGTTTGTCATGTTGTGACGCAGAAGACACTTTGAAATCCAATCAGAGCATCTAGGCTGAGAAAAATCTGATTGGAATCGTTTTCAAACCACCCCCCCGAAATGTGGTGTGGATCCGATTGGCACATATTCCATTGCACATGTTTTTATAGCTGTCCCAACTATCATAAATCAAATTTCATATAATCTATATATGCCAAAACCAGATTTGGGCATGCTGTTTGAACAAGGCTTACCTCAACAACACTTCAGGCTCCTGCAGATGGCGCTGCATGAGGTTAATGGGGGTATAAATACCTGTGGGGTGTGGGGGATGGGATTCATAGATTGAGAAGAGGTGCTACAGTGCAGTGACTGTCTCGTTCCATGTGTGGCTCCAGAGCAGATGTTAATGATTGGCTAAAAGGAGGGACTGCATGTGGGCGTGGCCAAAGACCGTAGTGTGAAGGAAGTAGCTGAATCTGCAGGTGTATGGAAGCGTACAGTCACACGGGTCTACCAGCAGTGGCTAAAATCCCAGTCTACAGGAAACTCCCCTCGGAATTGTGCCAGGGAAGGCCTCCACCAAATCTGGCCCGACTGTGTAACTCCTCACTGAATTCAAACATATTGATATGGCCTCCATCCAGAGCCTTGTCCAGTCCAACCACAGCCGTTATTGGTGCTCATGCAGGGATTACACACTACTAGGTACGTTTGGGTAACAGGTGGCTCGTTTTCTGTCCAGTGGGCTCATGTTCATGGTTGTGGCATCACCCATATTTCTTTGTATGGGCTGCATACGCTACCATGGTTTGAAACTTTAATGATATTTGCCATAAACTCTTATTGAAAATAGGATAATCAGTTTAGTTTCCCAAGTATTGACCTTTTAAAGTGCTTTCCAGCTGCCCTCCATTAGACTCTAGGGGTGTATGACACACTCCTAATGGCAGTGGGTTATGTTGTTTTGGCTTAATTGCAGTGTTGTGCAAAACAGTGCAGGTTTAGGTAATGGACTGTTTCCCTGTGCTGAAGGTTAATTAAAGCTATACTGCAGCAAATTAACACGTTTCCTTCCAGCACAACTCCAGTGAGAGTTTAATGCTATTTGGGACGCCCATTACACAGCAGCTAATAGCACAAGAGCGCAAAGGGTTTTAAAAGTGAGTTTCAGTGTTTTGTTCTCCGGCTTACAGGTTTACCTTAATAACACCCTGGCTCTGGAGACCACCTGGATCAGCCCGGAGGAAGTGGGAATTTTCCAGCGGCAGGAGAAGCCGTTGCTGATGACGAATCAAGTGGCAATGAGCATATCCAGGCCGACGGCCGCCTCCAGGAATTTCCACACTCTTCTTCTGACGCCCAGGCGTCTTTCAGGTAGGAGGGAGAATGTTCTAATCCCCAATTCTCCCGGCCCGGCCACTGATGGCCCGTTGTCAACCCGGCCTCCTTTATCGCGGGGCTTTATCGCTCCCCGTTTCTATTCCAGGCCGTTTTAACAACTTTCTGTTCTCCTGGGTTTAATCCCCTCTCTTTTTAACTGCATGTAAAGCTATCGGGAGGCTGTCAACTTTCGTTTAACGGTGCCCCTAAAAAACATTAGGGCTGCCATGCTGTCTGCATGGTAATGTGTGGGAGGGGAGGCTGCGTGATCGGTGCTTGTGAAATCGAACTGAAATTGGCCACATTTTTGGGGGTTTTTTTTGCATTCCTCCAGGCATGAATTCATCTCTGGAGCTACAGTATGTGACAGCGCAATGCACCCACATACTGTATACTGGTTTTATACAAGACGTGAGAGGGAGACAAACCAGCAAGGCATTTTTAACACTTTAGGCCTTGTCCACATGTACACTGGGTTTTGTCCACACACACACAAACAGCTCTTTAGATCACTGAAACTCCTTCCAGGGTGAAGATATCCAGAAACCTGTGTTGACAGGAATAAAAGTAAAGCTGAGTGTGCACTGTCGCCTCCTGTGTTTGATAGTAGGGGTGTGCCGTTGTCTCCTATGTTTACACGAGGCAGTTTTGTGCAATGGCGGACCAAAATAGTGTCATGTGACATGTTACAAGTTTACACATGAGTATCCAGTTGCTCTTACACTGTGCTGAAGATCAGAGGCATCAGAATGCACTATAGATGTCACTACATTGTCCTGCACTCCCACCACACAGGGGCTGGGTCCCAAACCGCACACTACATTTACGGTATTTAGCTAGCGCTCCTATCCAGAGCGACTTACAAGGTTAATCATATTACAGGTGGGCCAATGTAGTGTTAGGAGTCTTGCCCATGGACTCTTATTGGTGTAGCACAGCATTGTCACCCAACCCGGGATTCGAACCCCAGTCCCACCACGTGTGGTGGTGGCTACTTGGCGAGTAGTGGTGTTATCCGCTGAGCTACACCAACCAAAAGTGCACTCTTTGTCAAAAACTTTATTGAAGCCAGAAGGAGGTGTCGGATTGCAGTGCTATTGGGAAGGAACAATAAATGATGATCAATTAAACTAATAGTCCAGTTTTTTAAATTCTTTTTCACTGAAGACATTTTACTCAACCAAGTGTCTTAAAAGCTACTTAACACAGCTGGAACCACTTGGCATAACATTTTTAATTAAATCCATCGTTTCATTTTTGGGTAATACATGAAAATAACCCGTCCAGTAAATTAAAACATGCTCAAATCTTTGTGTGGCCTACTTATATCCAATAAGTACATTTTACTCAGTCAAGTATCTTAAATGTTACTTAACACAGTGGTGTGGGACCGCTTGACAACAGTTTAAAGTAAAGCCAGCATTTCATTTTTTAGAGTGTAGGTTCGGGGCACGATGTTTGCTATGGCAACATGTCGGACGTCTCGGCATGGAGTTGTAGAGGTTCTTAATGGTGTGCTGTGATAATCCATCCCATGCAGCTTGAATATCCTCACACAGTTCCTGCAGATGGATGGAGGTGGAGTGACACCAAAACACCCTCACCTTAACCAAGACAAAAGCTGGACTCATCACTGAAAATGATCTGCTGCCATTCTGTGTCCCTCTATGGCACAACACCATGGCAGTCTTTTGGCACGGTGTTAAGGGCAGTCATCTTAACGGTCTGTGTGCATGTAGTTCTGCATGGTGCAGTCATCTGCCAATGGTGCTGGCACAAACAAGATGACTCATGGAGAACACCACTGCTCGCTGAATGTCCACAATTATGACTGTTGGGTCAGTCAAGTACAGAGATAAGGCCTGTCCTGGCTTATATCTTCTGCAAGTGTGAAACTTGAATCAATAACATGTCTCACATTGTCAAACCTACCCACCAAATTTCATTCCTATCTGTTGGTTCCTTGTGGGTGCAGCTCTTCTTTTGAAGATGAGTGTACATTCTTGTATATCTGTAGGAGAAACCCAATCAAGCAGTACTATTAAACTTCCTGAATGAAAACCAGAATCTAGTGTGTACACAGTTAACAACAGGATTCTAGAAAAGACGATATACAGCACCATACTCCCAACTGTCATCCCACTATGCTGATATTGAAAGGATACTGGGGGACAGCTTTACATATTTACACTTCAATGGTCTGTAGAATTGGAACCAAGACGTTTGGTTAAGTGGTCTGGCCACTATCATGTGGTCTTGGTCCATTTTCTTTCATTTGGATCGTTGCCTAATTCAGAGTTGGACCAATCAGACAGTTGGAGTCAGAGGCTACCTGAAGTTTGAGGTCAAGGTTGGGGTTATAGCCAGGATTTAAAAAAATGAAAATAAGTGTAATATAATTTTACTTGAACGTAAGTCAAAGGCATCTACAAAGCATCTATGGTGGGCTGTCGAAATAATACACCACCAGTTTATGGGTGGGAGTTTAACTCTCACAAGGGACAGAACAGAGAACCTGCGATGCAGCAAGACTCTGTGAACAATGTCTCTCCATAGTACTTGGAGGACTTCCAAAAATTGAGTTTCTATACTCCGACAAAGAGACAGAAAATAGACCTGGGTTAGAGGCTCACAGCTGCGCAGTTTAGAAGCCCATAATAGATCGCAGTCCTGCAGTAGGCACCTGTGTGTAGTCCTCTCTGTCCCCCTGCAGACTCGTATTCTCTGCAGGACAGAGATGGATTAGTTTGCGGGTCCACTTGTGTGATGCTGGAGGATTAGTCCTTGAGAGATGAAAAGTTCACCCCTGTGGAGGATTTTGTCTTACTGTGAAAGAGACGGAAGGCTTAAAACACAAGCGAGGACATGACAGTTTGCTCTGTACGTACGGTTCTTCGCTTTGGCCAGGGGGCACACTTGTGGTGATGTTTGAAAGATTGTCAATCCTTTATCATTTTGTGCATTCCAACATAAATCTGACCTCAATTATGATCAGATCTGTATTTAACTCAAAATGAATATAAGAGAACCCAATTAAAAATTAATAATACAAAATGTATATAGTTTTTCATTCATTTACTGAACGATGTGAGAGCCTCTGCTTTCAGGAACTGGTGTGATCCCTATGGGAACTATTGATCAGCTCTGCACATTGACGTGAAGGAACTGTAGTTCACTCTTCCTCACAGAACTACTTCTACCCTGTTATGTTGGTGGGCTTTACTGCAGGAGCACCACCGTTTAGGTTCTCCATCAATATTTCTATTCATTTAAGCTCTATGCCCTTCCAAAATGCAGTAATTCTTCTAACTGGTGTTAGGGTTGTTGTCTTTCAGGAGGACCCACCTTCTGTTGACGTTCAGTTCACAGGTGGATGCCCTGAAATTCCCATGTAGGATAAAATCCAGAAATCATAGCTCCATTAAATAATGCTGAACTGGTCCAGTAGCTGCAAACAACCCAACTCAAACTGTAATATTACCACCACCATGTTTCAAAGCTGGAATGTGGTTCTTCGGATCTTATGCTGAAGCACAGTAGATAACATCTCTCATTTTTCCAGTTTTCTGGCTCATCCAGGTGGTCCTTCATGAAGTAATGACTTTCTCTCCATGCCTTTTCCCCTCATGGTGGGCTCATGAACACTGACATTTAGCCAGTGAAAGAGAGGCCTGCATATCCTTACTCTGAGGGTTCTTTGTGATCTCTCAGAACACCTTAGTTATAGATTCATTTTGGTTGGATGACCATTCCAGGGAAGGGTGGTGTTGAGTTTCCCCCAGTACACTTTCTGCCTGACAGTGTATCAGTGACGTTCTCAGAAATAAGAACTCATCAGAAATAGATTTGGAACCTTTTCCGTCTGAAAACGTGAGATGCGCTAACCAATGTATGTGATAAAGGCCAGACAGTGATATTGAAGCCTGACCTTTAAATAGAGTAGGGTTTATCACAATTAGACGTAATTGGTTGTTCAATTGATTGAACCTCTTGGAACCTAATTAATACTCATACCATCCTGATCATTCTAGAGGTTCAAATATGTTTGGCAACAAGGACATTTAATGTTAAATCACTGGATAAAAAAAAATACATTTTTGTAAACCTTTTTTTTCTAAAGTCACTAAATTCTAAAAGCTTGACAAACTTTCTAGCAGCACTGTAAGTACTTTGAGATATCATATTGTACATAATGTACCAGGCGTTCACAGTCCAGTGGGTTGGCTTTGCACTTCACTCCACTAAAATGAGTTAGTGACTGTGAGTTCAAGGAGCAGGATAAGATATCCTGTATATCAATACTGGCCAATCCGTATGAGAGTCACAGCCCTTTATACATCCCACCTCAGGGAACCATGAACAATTGGCCAGTTGGCTGCTCTCTTGTTTCTTTGCCAGTTGTAAAATACTCAATTCTAACAAATGCTCTAAAGCTTCTTGTGGCTTTTGCATCTTGAGGCAGTTGTAAAACCAAATAGCTGTTGATGCCAGTGAAGCAGATCATCCACTGAGGGTGAAGATCAGAATAAACTAGATAAGTAGTAGCGTCCATTTAAACGTTGGCCCTTTCATCAGTTCAGTCCCAGGCGAGTCCAAGGGATCGTTTTTGGCCTTGCTCTCTCTGAGCGAGTAGGATGGCCCTCCCCCTCTCTCCCTATCCACAGATCACAAATTAAAGGGCATCAAAAGCCTGAGAAAAATCTGGCACAAACTCTCATGGACAGATAGATTTGTACCTGCACCAGAGTGATGAAATGAGAAAATCATGGGGACAAAACAACAAGAGCTGCTTGCAATTCAAATCATGTCCCCTCATCTGTGCAAAGCATTGGCATGGGCATGTATGGCTGCCAGTGGAACTGGCATGTATGATCATTTATTGATGGTTTGGCCGCTGTTGGCAGTGGCCGGCTGGATATTCTGAAGTAAACAGAAGCGTCTTAGCGCTAGCCTGCTTAGATCCGACCAAATGCCTCAAAAATCAATGTCTGGCACCTCACCTTGCAGCGATGACCGAAAGCATGCTACTTTTTTGAGGGCTGTGGAATATTCTTGTCTGGTCAACTCATCTTGACCTCTGTTTTACTTTCTGAGGACAAGGCTGAAGGCAAAAGGGCTCCGGAACAAACAGGAAATGAAAATGGCTGCATAGAGGCATGGTGCCTAGAGAGCTGGTGCAACACCAAGCACCAGCAGACACTAACACCACCTGAAGCTAAGTCTTGTCTTAATGCTGACATTGATAGCATTGGGTTAGAACCAGGTACTAAACAGGTAATGAACTGGGACTGTTAATTCGACTGACTGTCGGAAAGGACTGTAGTTCCTATAGAGTCTTGTCTATATGAACGTAGATGGCAGCATATAGTACAGATATACTAAAATGGCACTGTATATACACTCATCTTCAAAAAATGGGTGCACAAATAGCTGCACCCAGAAGGAACCAACTGACAGGAATTAAACTTGGTGGGTGGGTTGGACATTGTGAGACATGGGAATCATTTTCATGGTCAGCCTAAGCAAGGACAGGCCTTATCACCTTACATGACCGAACAGCCACGACTGTGGACATTCAGCGACCAGTGATGCCTTCATGAGTCATCTGGGTAGTGCCAGCAACACTGGCACACGGCTGCACAATGCAGGACTACATGCATATAGACCGTTACTGCCCTTAATACCACGTCAACATCACCAAGGACTGTTGTGGTGTTGTGCCAGATTGTCACGGAGTTTCTCTGAATGGCAGCGGGTCATTGGTGATGAGTACCGCTTTGGTCTTGGTAGAAACGACTAATGAAGCCATGTGTGGAGACACAGTGGTCAGAGCCGACGTGAACGGTTTGGCGTCACACGTTCATAAGGCCTGGTATCACTCCACCTCTACAACTCCGTGCTGAGATGTCTGGCTTGTAGCGTTAGAAAACATGCCGGCCTGATTCCATACTAAGAGACACTACTTCTGTATGTGTAGCTCAATAAATATCGCCTATATCAGTCTAAATTTATCATCATTGATTATTCCTGGTAATCTTCCTTCCCACTTCCTTCTGGGTGTAACTAAGTTTGTGTTAAAGTGCATATAGTACGCTTGCTGGACCAAATCCTTGTTACCTGTGACTGAAACATACCTAATACCATGTAGAACCTCCATGATGCTGTGATTGGATTGGACATGGCCTCAGCAAGTTTCTGGTTGTAGGCCACATCAATGTTCACACACTTTTGCATAGAATTGCTAAATTGGGCCGGATTTGTTGGATACCTTGCCTGGCATTTTACCGGTTGTTCCAGGTGGTCCCACAGATTTCCAAGAGGATTCAAATGTGAGCCAGTCCAGATGTCTAAATACTCCTGAATGTTCATCATGCCAGTCAGTCACATTTGCAGCCCTGTGAAGGCGAGAACCATCATCTTGGAATACCGGGATAGGAATGCTATGTCCCTTGGTAAGGTGATGAGCAACTGGCAAAACCTAGTTCAGTGTAGTCACTGTGGTTCAAATTTACTGTTCCCTCAAAGAACCCGTTTCTGTGTAATTAGAACACCCCTAGAACATCACAGAGGTGGATGTATTTATTTAGAAGCTACTTCACACCTCAAGCACATTCTCACAGTCGTGTCAAGACACATTGCTGAACGAGTACCGAATTCTTAGTTCTCTCTCTCTCGCTCTCTGTCCATCTATCTCCCTCTCCCCCACCTCTCTGAGGTGCTAGCCTTTGATTGCTTCATGGAGACTGTGGCATGTCCTGCCGTTTGTGTCGTAATTAAACAATCAATTACTCCGGTGGGTGAGTGAATAGCTGTCGGAGAAGTGCACTTCAGCGGAGGCTGGTAGGAGCCACTGGCTTAACGACCGCATGTGTCTTTCACCGTGCTGCTGACAAGGCCGACCTGTCCACACCTTTATCAAATCACTGTCGACTTGTGAGAGAGTGGGCTAACGGGGCTGCTCAGCTGGTGCTGGACTGGAAGGTGAAGCCCTGTGAGATGTTACCCAACAGCATGGATCACTCTAGGTGTCTCCGCCTGTCAGGACATGGTGCTGTAGGGGGCATGAGGCTGAAGATGAGTAATGGCATTTAATGACTCCTTGGCTTCCTCTGCTGAGAGAGCGTGAGAACCAGAAGAGGTACGACATCTACTCTACATATCTACATGATGTAGCAGCTTGTTGGATTGGTCAGCGGTTTGGCATTTTGTATTTCAGGCTGATTTTAAATGATGAGCTTCCCAGCATGCCTTGTGATGTGGGGAGCCTATAATCCAATCTACCCTCCTCTGGTTCACTCTATTAGACGGATAACTCATCTGCTGCTGCACAGTTTGTGTTGGTCATCCTCCAGTCCTTCATCAGTGGTCACAGGGCGCTGCACACAGGACACTGTTGGCTGGATAGTTTGGGTTGGTGGATGATTCTCAGTCCAGCAGTGACACTGAGGTGTCCAGCAGTACTGCTGTGTCTGATCCACTCACACCAGCACATCAATGTCACTGCAGTGCTGAGAATGATCCACCACCTACATAATACCTACGCTATGGTGGTCCTGTAGGGGTCCTGACCAATGAAGAACAGGGTAATACAGTATACAGAGAAACAGATGGACTACAGTCTGGAACTCAAGAACTACAAAGTGCTCCTATATGGTCAGTGGAGCTAAAAGATGGACACTGAGTGTAGATACAAGAGGCCAGTGGGTGTATATGTGCAGTGTGATTAGTAGTAGAAGGAATGTAATCCATCATCATAGATAGATAGATAGATAGATAGATAGATAGATAGATAGATAGATACTTTATTGATCCCAGAGGGAAATTCATCATCATTATTATCAACAACAACAACAACAACAACAACAACATTAGTACTATTTAAGAAGAAAATAATGCAAACTGAATTTTGATAGTGCTCAGGCTTGTAACTCAATATCTCTAACGAAAACTAAACACTAGCTGTATATCATCATTGACACATTGAAAAACCATGAACCCCAGTTTCCATTTTCACTTCTATGCATCATTTGAATGCATGGGCTACCATACGGTCACTGTCCAAAGAAAAACAAGTATCTCCAAAATGGTAACTTTACAGTAGAAGACAAAAACCTCAACTTTAATGGAAGTCAATGGAACCAGACATCTTTCCAAGCACTTTTGGGCCATTTCTGTTTGTCCATTCATTATGAGATTTTCACACAGTGTAAACAGCAGCTGCTGTGGTCAAATTATGCATAAAAGTAAAAATAGACAAAATGGAGATGTTTTTCATTGAACAGCGACGATGTACATTGTGTGAGGACCGGCAGAAATGGCTCCAAATTGCTTGAAAAAAAGAAAAAGTCTGGTCCCATTGATTTACATTAGAGAAAGCCCTCTCCTGTGAAGTTGCCATTTTGGAGATACAATGATAGGCAGTGTGGGAGACCACAACCAAAATGTGTAGGTAGATTACACAGTGAAACAAGCTGAACACATGCCCTGAGTTTGGGCTACACTTAACGTCCACTACAGGAGATAATATAGAAGTTGTTATGCATTAGTTAGAGCATCAGGCAGGTGTTGCATATTGTGTTCAAGTTCGATTGAAGGAGGTTGCCTGACTAGCCTCTAACAAGTTTAACAAGTTGGAAGACTTCCTTCGACAGTGACAGAAGTTATGGTGGCTAGACGGAGAGGCGTACAGGCCTTGAAGACCTCCTGAAGGGCTATGTGCAGAATAATGCTGGTTCCAGAGTTTGCTGCGTGACTCCTGTACCACTGACTCACTGCCATGTAGACTGTTTTGTTGGGAGAGAAGTTCAATTATTAATACTTAACACCACTGAACACCTCCTTCTTGGCCTTAAAGTTGGTGATGTTGCACCTTTTAAACCCCAGAAGCACCGTTAATTGGCACAGTTTGTGGGATTAGCTATGGGTTAAACCAAGTTCAGACTCTGTAAGCATATATTGCAGCTCTATCAATTAAGTCATGCTTTGTGCTGTGCCTTCATGTGCTGACACAGAAAGATTTACCTTTACCTTGCCATCTGTACATGGAAAATGCAGGTGCTGAGGGGGCTGCAGTCTCTCCAGATTTCGAGTTTGCTGAAATGCAACTCAGTGTAATGTGTGGTGCTGGATTTGATTCCCAACTGGGGCATCCAGGGTCGTTTTTGGGTGGAATTTGCATGTTCTCCCAGGGTCAACATGGCTTTCCTTGGGTGCTCCGGTTTTTCACAGCTCAAACACATGCAGTCAGGTGAACTGGGGATGCTAAATTGCCCCTTGATTTGATTTACATTTATGGCATGCAGCTGACGCTCTTATCCAGAGCGACTTACAAGGTTAATCATATTACAGGTAGGCCAATGTAGTGTTAGGAGTCTTGCCCAAGGACTCTTATTGGTGTAGCACAGCATAGTTACCCAGACCAGGATTCGGACCCCAGTCTCCCACATGTAGTGGAGGCTCCCTGGCAGGTAGTGGTGTTATCCGCTAGGCTACACCAACACACTGAATGTCTCGGTTTGCCGTGCAATGGAATGGCGGCCTGTCCAGGATGTTTCCTGCCATCCGCTCAATGAATACTAGGTTAGGGCCCAGAACCAACCACAACCCAGAAGAATTAGCAGTTCAGAAGATGAAAGAAAGAAAGAATGAATGAATCTGTAGTACAGGCCTGCGAATCTGCAGAAGTTTAAGTTAACTGTGTTAAAGTTTTCCTGCGGTAAGCTGGATTGCTTCGCTTGCCAACTGTTGGCCATGCCAGTTAAGGCCGACTTGCTCTAGTGCAGCTTAAATTTGTGTTTTGTTTATTCAAAATCAGCAGCTAACATAATCCCCCACGTTTTGAATCCATTATTGTTCCTTTATGTTGGTGTACATGGTGGTGTATTGGCCTCACAATGGACAGCCCTGGTTTTAGACTCGAAACATTACATCACTGTGATCTTCAACACAAATTGCATACAAGAATGTTATTCAGTTTCAGAATCCAAATTTTCCCTCTACCACGACCAAACACAGTGTTTGAAGTTCAGTTTATAAGATATGAAGGCATAAGTTCATTAAAGCTTGGTCAGTAATGAGTGCTCATAGTTGTTTAGCTTCTTTGCTGATCACATAGCCAAGTTCCTGCTCCAGTATGAGCGTGCAAACTTTGGCAGCCAAACGCAAATTTTGTTCAGTATCAGTAACAGAGTTATTTCAATACTTGTTCAATACTTTTATTGATTTATAGGGGCATTTCATAGACCAAATGAACCAGCCTGATATATCTGAGGGGCCATTGCAGAAACCTATAATAAGATTAACCTCTATATGTCATATAGAATCTTAACCTGCTCAATCAAACTCTAGAATCAACCATCATGGCTGTTAGCAAGAAACCAAGGGCGACAGAGGCAAGGAAAAACTCCCTCAGGTCAAAACAGAAACCTCGAGAAGAACCAAGACCGAAAAGGGGAACCCGTCCTCCTCGGGTCAACACCAAATAAGACAACCAAAGAAAGGAATGTTCAGTGTTTGTAGGGTAGAATAATGAATGTCTGGTTAGTCTGTAGTTAAGTAGTTGGTTTCATCAGATGGGACAGCAGGACCCAGCCCAAGCTTCCACAGTGCAGGACAGCCAGGAGCTCCATGCTAGTTATAGGCGAGTGGTGGCTCCCAGTCAGAGCAGATGTAGCAACAGCATCAGCTCACACAGGATGGGCAGCAGTTCAGCTCAGACAGAGAGAACAGACAGACTGTTAGCTCTGACAGAAGACCTGAACACACTGTATGGTGTGTACAATCGCTCCTTTTAGCATCATTAACATCTGCTTTGGAGCCATTTGCCACACATGGAACAAGACACTCACTGCACTGTACTACCTCTTCTCAGTCTATGAATCAAGTCACTCACACCGTACAGGCATTTATAGCCCCATCATCCTCATACAGCGCCATTTGCGAGGGCCTGAAGTTACTACCACCTTAAACATGCAAGGTAACTGATTTTTGGCGAGCTAATGTTTACATAAAGTATTGTCTATATATTTTTAATGGTGATATAGTCACTATAATTCTGATATTCCATTTTCATATTATTTCATCTTCAGTAATAGCCACTGTCCTAAATGAGCAGAAATGATCATGGTGAGTAAACCGATGAGATTGGATGTTTTTTGTGACATGATCCTTGGTTTCCACTCTCCCGTTTGTTTCAGTCTCTCAGCCTGACCGAGTGAGTAAGTAAGGCTGCGCCGCGTTCTTATGCTGAGAGTCATTCAGCAGATATGACCATGACTGAACAAATTAAGATCTATTTGGTTCCTTACCTTTTTGTTAACTGTGTTTTTCTTTTGATTGTATTAGTATCTTGTGCCCCAGTCTTCAGTTCAGTTTAGTGAAGAGAAGGAGGCTTGCCAAACGCAGCAGGACAGAGTTCTGAGGCTAAATAAGAAACCTGTAGCTAAGAGAGTATGATGCAGTGCACCATGTACATTAGCAGTAGGAGGTGTCAGTTATATGTGCATGCTGTCGGCTCCCCACATTGATATATTGTGTTTGATATACACTACCAGTCAAAAAGTTTAGACACAGCTACACAAGGTTCTCCTTACACTTCTCAATTCATTACTTAAGGATAAAACTGAAGACTCCAAACTATAAAATGAGTCAACTTTTATTTCTATAGCACTTTTTACAACAGATGTTGTCAGAAGCAGCTTTACAAAGAATCTGGTGTTCGAGCCCCCAATGAGCAAGCCAAGGGCGAGGCAAGGAAGAACTCCCTCAGGTCAAAAAAGAAACCATGAGAGGAACCAAGACTCAAAAGGGGAACCCGTCCTCCTCAGGTCAACACCAGATAACAGGACAACCAAAGAAAGGAGCGTATAGTGTTTGTAGGGTAGAATAATAAATGTCTGATTAGTCTGTAGTTAAGTAGCTGGGTCATCAGAGGGGTCAGCAGGACCCAGCCCAAGCTTCCACAGTGCAGGACAGCCAGGAGCTCTGTGGTGGTTAAAGGCATCAGTGGCTCCCAGTCAGAGCAAATGTAATACCAGCATCAGACCGCACAGGATGGGCAGCAGTTCAGCTCAGACAGACTGTTAGCTCTGACAGAAGACCTGAACACACTATGTGGTGATAACAGAGTGCAGCAGTGACTCTGGCAGGCCTGGCAGACCCAGAAGGTCACAAAGGTCTCTCCCCTCTGCTCCACCGTCAAAATAGCACTTATGGAATTATGCAGTCCACCTTAAACAACCTCCAAAAAGGAATTTTACAGGAGGATTAAACAGCTTTCTAAGCCTGCAGTGGAGCAAGAGCCACATGAGCCAAGGCAGTTTTTAAAGCAATCTGTCCATCAGGAATATTCACTACACTGAAAGAGTAACCAGAGCTTTTAAACTGCAAAACAAACAAACAAACAAACAAACAAACAAACAAACAAACGAACGATACATTCATCAACAAATAGCTGCACCCAGAAAGAATCAGCTGAAAGAATTGAAATTTGGTGCGTAGGTTTGAGACTGTGAGACATGCGAATGATTGAAGTTTCCCGCTCGGCCGCACACAAGGTTGGTCCTTATCTCTGTAACTGACTGATCCAACAGCCATGATTGTGGACATTCAGCATGCAGTGATGCCTCCATAAGACGTCCTGTTAGTGCCAGCACCATTGGCAAATGGCTGCACCATGCAGGGCTACATGCATCGTTACAATGACTGTCCTTAACACCACGTCAGCATCTCCAAAGACTGGAGTGATGTCGTGCCAGACTGTTATGGAGTGAATCAGAATCCGTGTGTGGAGGCACCGTAGTCAGCGCCAAGATAAACGATTTGTTATCATGCATCAGATGTCCAGAAGCCCTGGCGTAACTCCACCTCCATCCCTACCGCACCATCTGCAGGAACTGTGTGAGAATATTCAAGCTGCATGGGATGGATTATTACCGAGACATATGGCATGCTGGGGTAGCAAACATGGTGGCCTGAGGCCATATTGAAAGACGCTACTTCTGTTTGTGTATCTTAACAAATATCACCCATATCAGTCTATCATTTATTGTTCCTGGTATCCTTTATCTTCCTTCCCAACAGCACTGCAATCCCACAGCTCCTTCTGGGTGCAGCTAATCTTTACATAATGAGTGTAGATTAGAAGCGTAGATGACATCAAGAGTATATCGTTGCTGTCCAAAGAAAAACATGTATCTCCATTTTTGTTGATTTTTACTTTTATGCCTCATTTGATCACATGAGCCACTATTTACCCTGTGTAGGAATTCCACAAGGAATGGACCAACAGAAATAGCCCAAAACTGCTTGGAAAGACGTCTGGTTCCATTGACTTCCATTCAAATGAAATGAGGTTTTTGGCCTCTCCTGTAAAGTTGCTTTTTTGGAGATACCTGTTTTTCATTGGACAGCGACGATATGTGGTTTATCAGGATATGTATTGTTTCAGACTCCCATCAGTTGGAGCTGTTAAGTGTAAGCCTGTAGAGTCTTGAAGATCACCGAAACTGTTCATTTAGTTGTGTGTATCTAAACTTTTGAGTGATAGAAAAGAAAAAAAAATATATATCAACCAAAAGGAAATAAAAACAAAAATTATTTTGTGTCCACAGTGGTTAAATCTCAGCATTCAAAACAGCCCCCTGTACCCCCAAATAGGGGTCAGTAAAGTCAACTGGGATAGAAAAAGAGCTCACTACTCATATGGCCATCTTAATAAACGCTCTTGTGTGTTAGAGAGAAGGATAAATCAAGAATTTCATACATTTTTAAAAATTGATACCGCGCTACTAGGGCCCCACTGGCCTTTTACTGAAAACACAGTTTGACAAATAACATCCTAAATCAATGACTTTGAAGATGACAGAGCATTTAAAAAAACGGTGATTCATGGACCCGATTTTACAGTTGCTCGAGCTGTTTGCCTGTCAAGCTGTTCAAATATTAATATTTCATCCCTGATATAATCCAGCCATATCCTTAGCATGTTAGCTGCATAGAGAAAAGCATCAAGCCCGTGTATATATGCTCAGCATTGAACAGTAGCGTATTAAATATTTGATAGAATGGAAATTTTTCAGTCGGCTCTTAAGCTTATGGCCTCTGCAGAGCAGAATAAAACATAAGCAGCTATACGATGGCGAGAACACATACACCAGCATATGAAACAGTGCGGTGTCAGCCTACGGAAGCTTTGGGGCTTCTTTATGCCACAACAAATATGAATATCTACTCAATATGCTGTCTGCTTTGTTGGTGCATCTTGTCTCTCAATTTGTTTGCCAAGCTTATACACTCTTCCAGGGAATAGAAAACACTCTGGTGTTGTCAGGTGTTGAACGTAGCACTGACATTGTCACTCCAGCTTGAAGAACAGCATCGCTCTTATATCTAAACTCCATGTTTCTGAAATGGGAACTTTATAGGAGAAGGACTCTCAGCACTTTGTGATTATATGCCCTCACAGAGGTACACCACCCTGTTTCTACTCTCAGTGGTGAGCGATGGGTCATTCTCATTCTCAGTGTGTGTTGTTACTCACTGTAGACTCTATTAGACACTCCTACCTTGCTGCTCCACCTTGTAGATGGACAGTCAGAGACGATAGCTCATCTGCTGCAGCACAGTGCAGTGTTGGTCATCCTCTAGTCCTTCATCAGTGGTTATAGGAAGCTGCTCACTAGACGCTGTTGGCTGGATCGCTTTGGTTGATGAACTATTTATAGTCACTGATAGACCCGCACGTATAACAGATGGACTATAGGCCGTCACTGTAGAACTACAAATCGCTCCTATATGGGAAGTGGGTGTGATAAAATTGATGATTCCTAGTAAAAAGTGTTGACTGAAATTGGTCAAATCTGTTACCACAGCCAGGGTCCACATTTTTCCAATCCAAACACAGACTGGCTATGTTAGAATCAGAATCTCTTTATTTCACACAAGGAATTTGTCTTGGTGAGAGCAACACGTATGACAAGGAACAAAAACAAGTAACAAAAACACAGAACACAGATTATTTACAGTATTAAACTAAAGGAAAATTACACTAAACAATAAATAGTGTAGGGGATCAATTAAAAAAGTAAAAGTACTAAAGGTAATAAAGAGCTGAAGAAGCTGAGAGATGTGAAACAGATTTAGTTGAAAAATATTATATATAGAAAGTTACAGATGACCTGAATATTTACAGAAAGAGAACATCTGTACAGGTGTGCAAATAGTCATAGTGCAAATAGCTGTTCAGTCCGGTTGCTGTTATAAATAAGCTGCTATAAATGAGCTCATGTAGGTTCATTCCTGGTGGTGGAATTTAAAGGAAACTATTATGCTAATTTGTTGTTTTGCTCTCTTCTTTGATGTATTGTGGCTTTGTGTGCATGTAAACATTCTACAAAGTCATAAAGGTCTAATGTACATGCCAGAGGTAGAAAGTCTCTCCCACAGAAAACACTTTTCTCCGGGCCTGGAATGGCTCATTGGAATCCCAGCCCTTTTCTCTGTTACAAGGTGATGTCATTTTGTAAGACCATCCTTAATAGCACTACACTATTTATGCACTACACACGTACATACATACACATTATATATATATATATGTATATATATATATATATATATATATATACATATATATATATATATATATATATATATATATATATATATATATTTTGTAATTGCACTGGAGAAGGAGCCTGACTGTTCCATTATACTGTACAACCCTGTATTGGTATAATGACAATAAAAGTTGATTTTTATTTAATTTAATTAATACCTGGCTACCGCCAATCTTGGCATGCTCTCACACAGCACACAGAAAGCTAAAACAGTAAGAACTGACCACTCTGACATATCCTGCTCCAGTCTAGTTTGTGAGTCTGAATGTTTTACCAGAGTTTCAGGATCGGACTCTGGATCAAGCTGATACAGCAGAAGCAATGGCATTATAATAACAGCCGCAGGTGTGGAAGTGGTGCTAGTGGTAGGTGTAGCTCGGCGGATAACGAGTTCGAATCCCGGTCTGGGTGACTACGCTGTGCTACACCAATAAGAGTCCTTGGACGAGACTCCTACCGCTACATTGGCCTACCTGTAATAGGATTACCCATGTAGGTCACTCTGGATAAGATGCCATACATGTAAATGGTAGCAGGATACCACTCTGACGGTTGATCAATCAGAATAGAGTGGGTGCGCTGACCATTCAGACCACACTGGGCTAATTGGGAGCATTTCAGACAAAGGGTGAATACAGATGTACAGTATGTGCAAATTCTGGGTTTTGGGAAACTTTAAGTACAGTACATTTTAATTATGTTATGTAATATGTCAATTGCAAAAGCTAAATCGTCATGTGATCACAGTTTTAATATTACAGCATTATATATTTTTGGTTGCTACACAGTAAGCAGAGATGCAAGCAGGCTAAGCTCAGTTTCTACTCTGGCTGCTGTGATCGATCTCTGAAATCCTTAGGACATAGCCGCTGCCCTTATAATCGCAAGCCTCAAAGGTCAGGAGCAGACCAGCTGCTCTCTCTCTCCACATACGGTCTCCTCATCCGGTCTGTGTACATAAGCACACATTTCTCCGAACCTGAACATGTGCTTGCTTTTGTGGCATGGCTCTTTTTGCCAAAGTCTCTGGTGCCAGGCTGTTTGCAGGAGTGTGACACATAACTGTGAATGCTAACGCCCGCTATCTTTGGTTAGTAACAGTTTCTGTGCATTGTTCCTTTGTCAGTCGAGATGGCACAGCTTAGCTGCCCGTAAAATACAGAGAGACTTTGAAATCTCAAAGCAGCCACGTATCACGGTACACCACTGCAGGGAGGACCCAAGTGCAGAGACACAGGGCCGGCCCAAACCAGTCCTGTATATCTCTTCTTGAATTGAGCAGAGGGAACAGTGGAGATCGAACCCCTGACCTCTACGGTGAGAAACCTATGCTGTACTACTGTGCCACCTGAGAGCACAGGTAACAAATAAAACTGAGCCCTTAAAACAAGGATGCAGAAAATAAAGGCAGGACAATGGCAAACAAAGGAGACACCATGTGGGTATGTTTCAAACAAAGGATGTTTTTTGTAAAACTGAAAGTAAACAATTCTTTTGGAATAAAATACCCATTACTCAAACATTAAAGGAGCTGGATCTACATTATCCCAGCTCAGACATAAAAAATCTCGCTTGGCTGTACCATACCGGTCACCCCTCTAAATGGTGCAACAAGAAGTGTTGCTTGGCACGGTCTAAAATAGAGCACCCAGCAGGTGCCTCTAATCATTACTGATTGCCCTGTGAGCTTCTGGGCCCCCTGTTGGTGGCTAATGGCACTGCATGCCCTCTTCCATCATGCTTTAGAGTTTGTTTTATGATCAGCCAAAAGCATACCAAAGTCTTCTAATTAAATTTCTGAAGAGCGGTGGATGGTAAATGGATTTGAGTTTGAGTGAGTGTGGGTACAGCATGGTACATATTCGATATGTGTTAGTCAAGCAACCAAAGCTGTAGATCCAAGGAAGCTAGGCCTGGTTATGGTTTGCGGTTCAGAAAAAGCAATCAAGTTTCAATATTGTACAGAGCAAGTAAGACAGAGGTCAAGGGTGGGGATCTGAGGACTGGAGTCAAGCAGAGCTTGCTTACTTCCCTGTAACAGAATAGCTACGCCTGCCAATTGACCTACCCATGTTCCACCCACAAATGTACCCTGCTAAGAATATGCATGGCTGATCATCCGCGAAACCAGCATATGTTGTGTTTTGGATGGTGCTATGCTGGACAGCAGCAATGGAAATTAATATGCTGGTGATGACCATGCTGGGTGACCAGCTGCACCAGCACTAGACCAGCTTGAACCAACAGAGATCACCTTAAACCAGTATAGAATGCATGCTGGACTGCGCTGTTTATCTCAGCACGGCTGCTACCATTGGTGGGCGACAGTATAGGCGAAAATCCTATTCAGTCTGAGAAGTTTAAGTGCATAGCTAACAGTTTGTGTACAGATACGTCAGTTATTCACACTCCCTAATGCTTCATAGCGTGGGGCTTGACCATTTGTAGCTAATTAAAACGACCCAGACTGTAAGTAACAGTCTCTGGATGAGATCAGACAGATGCATACATGTCAAGCTAAACCCGGTAGGCTAATCCTAACAAGCATAGTGGGTTGGAGGTTAGGGTACCAGCCTTTTGACCGGAAGGTCATTGGTTGAAACCCCTGAACAAACAGGCCACGGCTTGAGCAAGGCACCTAACCCCCAAATTCTCCCCGGTGGCCATAGACAGGGTTGCCCACTGCTCTGGGCAAGTGTGCTCACTTCCTCCTAGTGTGTGTGTGTGATCACTGCATGGATGGTGAAATGCAGAAGCACAATGGCAAGTAGTTCTAAGTGTTTATATGGTGATGGGCAATGGGCTTTAAATCAGCATGGGCTATAAAAAGGTGCGTTCGTGTGTGGAACATGGACAACTCAATTAACCAACGACAATGCGAATATCAGCTTGTGTTCCATCATCAGACTTAAGTCTGTGCACAGATTAAATTAGATTCACCATAAACTCCTACTCAACGTTAGCGGTATTGCTATCATACAGTATCACAGACTGGGCGATGTGTGTTCTGCCTTCGCTGTAATGCAAGCTTTGTCATTTTGGGCTTCATAAAAACAATGACTGGTGTGATTCATGTAACCCAGCATTGTAAAAAGGCATTAGCATGGGTAGGCTAGTCATGCTGCTAGCCATGTTGGAAAAGCTTGGCTTGTGTTTAAAATACACTCCTTGGAGCAGGTGACCTTAGAGGATCAGGGTTGATACATCACGATACTTCAGTGTGGAACCAGTGAGGCACCACCCTGATAGGTTTATAGTATTAGCTTGCTAGAAGCTAGGTAATTCAATAGGAATGTTTGAGGTAAGGGCAGCACAGTGGCACATTGGGTAGCACTGACCTTACAGCAAGAAAGGCCTGGGTTCAGTTCCCTGCTGGGGCATCCAGGGTTTTGTCTGGGTGGGAAACTGCATGTTCCAGCTCCAGTTTCCTCCCACAGTCATGCAGTCAGGTGAACTGGAGATGCTAAATTGCTCATTGTCCAGGATGTTTCCTGCCTTCGACTAGCGCAGGGATAAGCTTTAGCCCCTCCAGTTATGGGCAACTCTGTTGCCTCATGGCAAGAAGGGCCTGGGTTTGATTCTTGGAATCCCGAGATCCTTTCTGGAGGAGTTTGCATGTTCTCCAGGTGCTCTGGTATCCACCCATAGTCTCCCCGAGATGCCCAGAAGGATAAGTGGCTAAGAAGATGAAGAAATAAGATACATGCTATATAGATTGATGGATAGAAAGATTGATGGATGCACTTTTGCAGTAGCAGGACTTTTAATAATGCAAACTATGTTTATTGTTATGTGTATGTAAAATTGTGAGGTCATATATGAGGTGTGAGGTCAGGTACAACCATATAGAGTTACTTTAAGCCCGCTTATCAAAGGTGTCTGTTTGCGTCTGTGCAGCTGTCTAACCAATGCTCAATGTGAGCATTATAACAGTCTCACTTTAAAGTAAAAATGAACAGAGTACCTGGTACGACTATTTCTAAACATAGTGAAGGAGGCATCGCCAAATAAGCATGCTTCTTTTCTCCTGAGCATGTTCTTTTTTTTTCTTGCCTCATCACATTCTTGCACTCCAAGGCTGGCAAGCAGGGGAGCCTTGACGGGCTCCATGGGTTTTGCAACACAGCATGAATAACAAGATGGAATGCATTCTCCCAAATGAAGTATGTGCAAAGCAAGCATAAGTAGGGACGACTCCAGTATCAGACTGTAGGTCGGTGTTAAAATTAGTGTAAGCCTTGGTTTAGCTTTTGGGAAGCGGTGAATGATGGAAAATTGGAATATTTTCCCAAAGTGCAAAATATTCCAGCATCTTATCAGGACAGGAACTGAAGGTAGGTAGGTTTACATTAAGTGATGAACGGTAACCCATCACAAAGCAGAACAGATGCTGTCACCAGCACAACCAATTATTGGACATTGAGGTTTAGTGAGCAGTGATGTCCTCCATGAGCCAACCTGACGCCTGCACGACACATAACTGCATGCACGATGCTGCTGTTACGATGACTGTCCTTAGCATCACATCAACGTCACCAAAGACTGCAATGGTGTCGTGCCAGACTGTCATGGAGTGACTCAGAATGGCAGCAGGTCTTCTTCAATGACGAGTCCTGCTTTAGTCTTGGTGGAGGTGACCATGTGTGGAGGCAGCATGGTCAGCACCAAGACGGACGGTTTGTTGTCATGCATCACATGTCCTTGACTGGTGTCACTAACTCCGCCCCTACCGCACCATCTGCAGGAACTGTGTGAGGATATTCAAGCTGCATGGGATGGATTATCACAGGACACCATTAGGAACCTCTACACCTCCATGCTGAGACTTCTGGCATGTTGCATTAGCAAACATGGCGGCCCCAGGGCATACTGAAAGACAGACTCCTGCTGTTGTCAAAGCATTTCACTGCTAGTTGTATGACCATGTATATGACAGATTCACTTTGATTTGATTGAGTTCATTAGATCTGATGACGTAGTAAAATCAAAGGAGGGTTTCAAAATGCTTGGCAAAAAGAGCTGGCAAAGAAAGTTATTGATAGGGAGAACTAGGGTTCACAATGCTACACTGATAGAAATATTTTCTTGAGGATTCAAAAAAGATCAGTGAACCAACATTTCATCACTGTCCAAAGAAAAACAAGCATCTCCAAAATGCCAACTTTACAGGAGAGGCTAAACCCTCATGTAGCTTTAATGTAAGTCAATGGGGTCAGACTTTTTCCCAAGTGAGTTTGGGCCATTTCCGTAGATCCATTTATCAAGAAATGGTCAGCAGCTTCTGTGTTCAAACGATGCATAAAAGTGAAAATCTAAGATACATGTTTTTCATTGGACAGTGATGGTATGCCTTTTTCCGTTTCTAAATATTTTATGTTGATAAAAATCAAGTGGAAAAACTGAAAACAATATTTTAAAATAATTTATTTGCTTGTATGCTTAATGCTACGCCTCAACTTGATATCTGGACAAGTTTCTGGATGTAGGCCACAGCAATGTTCAGATACTCAAAGAATTGCATCAAAGAATTGCGCAGTTGGGCCAGATTTGGTGAGACTTGTATGACTTCCATACACCTGCAGATTCAGCTACGTTCTTCACGCTATCGTCTTTGGCCACACCCACATGCAGTCACTCCTTTTAGCCAATCATTAGCATCTGCTTTGGAGCCATTTTCCACACATGGAACGAGACATTCCCTGCACTGTAGCACCTCTTCCCAATCTATGGATCCCGTCACTCACACCCTGCAGGTATTTCTATCCCCATCATCCTTGTACAGCGCCATCTGCAGGAACCTGAAGTTACTACCACCTTAAACACACAAGGTGACTCATTTTTAGTCCAGTGAGTTTATAATGCGTTCCTCGTATGAGGACAATATTAGTAAAGAATGAAGTAGCTGTTTCCTCATAAAAGCCCAAATCCATCGCAGTCATAGCTGAGTAGCTGCACTGATTAAATGTAAATACTGACCTTAGAGCACAGCTAGCATTTACCTATGCAGTGATTTCCAGAAGTTTCTATATTTGAGTTAACGTTTAATGCTAATTCGAGCTACGTTTGTGGCTTTCTTGTGTCCGTTTTAAAGCAACGAAGGAGAATTTGCTTTAACTCTCCAATTCCACCGCTTGATGGACCTGCCCACAAAAATCTCATTTTTCATCACTGTGAATTTGAGCGCCTTCTCATTGACGGGGCCTAATGAAATGTGAAAAGTCACCGTAGTCGCCTTGTCAAGATATTTCGGCTCCTGGAAAATGGAGTTTAGAAGAAAGCGATGAAGCGTTTGGTGGGGCCGTGGGCTGGTTATTGCAGATCAGTCATGTAGCCGTCTCCCAGGATGTTTAATGAGACCCCCTCTGGCCTATAGGGTTTCACATGAAATCGCTACATGAGTTCGTTTTCTAAAGGAGAAATAATAAAGGGTGGACATAGGAGCTACATCACTGTACATTACTGCAGTCAAACCTTCCATCATGTCATAATAACTTGACAGCAGAAAAATATTCCCTGAGATCCCTGAAAATGTAACTGGAATTTTTTTTAAATGGTAGGAAACAAAACCGCAAGATTTATGAAAGATTTATGAAAGAGCCTTAACACATGTTATTGTAGCATGCCTGGCACACATGCACAAAAATACTGTACACTCTCACTAACACTGCCTGAATCTTGTATTATAATAATATGCATTATTACACTTTACTCCTGGACACTCTCAGACACTTTACTGTATATACTGTATCTATCTATCTATCTATCTATCTATCTATCTATCTATCTATCTATCTATCTATCTATCTATCTGTCTATCTATAAGCACATTTATAAGATGTTATAAAGCATGCATAACACTTCATATTAGGTTTTTTCCTCTTTTGTAGTTTTATATACAAGCACGGGTCTTCTGTGATTGACAGATGCTATGAAAGCTGAAAAACAAAATTTACATATCCTTATTATGCATGTTATCCATTCATAGGCATGAATATAATTCATATAAAGGTGTATGTGTTGTATATGTTTGCACTGCACTTTAATTTGAACCTGTATCCTTGAACATCTCAGCTGTGTATTTATTTATCCCTACTTATTGAACACCTGTACTAAGCTATTTAGCTGTTTACCTGAACATTAAGCTGCTTCTCCTACCTGCACGCTACACTTTATATATCCATAGCGTTTACAACCACACACTTAACTGCACACTCGCTACCTCAACACACTGTTCATGTAGACTAGTACTGTACACACTGATATACAGATGATAGCATGAACTCCACCCATGCGTGCCTTTGTTGCTGACGACTGACCAATGATGGACAGTGGTGGTTTAATGTGCCTCTGTGTGAGCACGCCTGCCGACCACACTGCATGCTAACCACAACCACTGCCGACCCCTGACCGGTTCCATGTCCCTGCCAGCCTAGACTGTAGACATATGTCCTTTTAAGCCTCAGCACTGAACATTAGCAACGAAAAATAAATCCCTTTTCCAGACGGTGACGTGCACCCCCATGGTCATCCAGGCATGGCCATCAGCATGGCCTTGCCTCATAAGCAGCTAGAGACCAGGGCCAGCCAGTAGCAGGTCACGACAAGGAAGGAGACCCACACATACAGAGTCTATGGCCTGGTCAGTGCTTGGGAACATCTTTGGTTGGTCCAGCTTCTCAAATCTTCAGATCTTAGTCAGGTTATTGAGAGAGGGGGAAGGGAGGCCGAGCTAGAGAGAGCGATGTTATTGCAGGGGGGATGTAGATAGGCTGTAGGTAGAATGAGAAGACGTCCTGGAGTCTGGGAGGATGAGTAGGGAGGAAGAGGCACTGTAGGTGTTCTCTCTGGGATAGCATGATCAGACGTTCAGTTAGGGCGGGTGTCTTTGTTTCCATAGAGCACAATGGTACATCATCCTCAACAGTTGATAAATATTTCTGTTTATGAACTGACTCGTGTAGAAGATGCAAGTCTGCTGTGGTCTCTTATACATCACACTCTATATCCAAAGGGGAACATGTGCCACTGTTCGTAGAGGCAGTCCAAATACATCTCTTCTTTCTAGTCCAGGAAGCTAAAGGTTGATTTAACTGATGTTCTGAGGCATATTGTGTGTAAATAATTAATAAAATTCTTAGTTCTTTTTAGAAACCACAAATTTCATTTTGCAATGTGTCCTTGTTCCGGCTGGGTGTGGGACACCGGCTTAAAACTCATGAACAGCTGGGGTAATCTTGTCCCAGGCTTCCAGAGAAAATGTTCCCTGCAGGGCGAGCTTTAGGTTTCTGACAGATTACTGTGGGAAAACTCCAGCTCGAGTAGCTTCAGCTGATCCGTTTAGAGAGCAAACAAGATTCTCGTTGTGGCTGCTTTTGTTTTAGGATGTGGAACTGAATCCAATGCCTGTATTACAGTAGTGAGTGACACACTATACATACAGATGTATGAAGAGCAGGATCTTGAAAATCTTTGATATTAATTTTAGGAAGCTAAAATTTTAATGTTGAAATACCATCATTATTATTTGTTGTGATTGGCACGATAGATAGATAGATAGATAGACACAGAGAGAGAGAGAGAGAGAAAGAGAGAGAGAGAGAGAGAGAGAGAGAGAGAAAGAGAGAGAGAGAGAGAGAGAAAGAGAGAGAGAGAGAGAGAGAGAGACAGAGAGAGACAGACAGGCAGATAGATAGATGAATAGATAGACAGACAGACAGACAGACAGACAGACAGACAGACAGATAGACAGATAGATAGATAGATAGATAGATAGATAGATAGACAGACAGATAGATAGATAGATAGATAGATACACAGAGAGAGAGAGAGAGAGAGAGAGAGAGACAGACAGACAGACAGACAGACAGACAGACAGACAGACAGATAGATAGATAGATAGATAGATAGATAGATAGATAGATAGATAGATAGATAGATAGATAGATAGATAGATAGATAGATAGAGAGCTTGTGGATCTTAGTAACATATAGCACATGGCTAAAATTGTTATCATGTTGAATTACCATCATGATTATTTGTTGTGATTGGCACGATAGACAGATAGATAGATACCAGATACAAGACAAGAAGGAGAATACATCAGCAGGACTAAAGAAATTGGTACAGTAAACACATGTTGGCGCATTACATGTAAAGATGCTGATAATTATATACAGTGAAACGCTGAACAGACTCCAGCAACGGTAGTTAAACAGTCCATACTGACGGATTTCCACTTGTTCACTCTTTAAACCACAGTTTCCCAACACAGTCCTTAAGGCAGCCCCAGATGGTCCACGGTTTCCTTCATCCTTACATGTTCTGGGTTCAGTTACAGCAAAAACATGGACCATCTGAGTGTGCCTGTGGAGTGCGTTGGGAAACAATACCATTCAAGCAACTTCAAACCAATTTTGCTGCTTTATTGGATGGATTTTCACTCAAATCAGTAACTGTGTGGAGCCTCCATATTGGGCCAGTTATTGTGTTATTGATTGTTCAGGCCTTAATAAAGAGTACAATAGGAGGACAGCAGTAGAACAAACAGCGAGGATGTTTGTCTGTACACTAGGATAGTTTGTTGAGACAAAGCTTATCTGTATTGTACTGTAAAGTGTAGATGGGATTGAGTTCAATAGAGCCTTGCCTGCTGCTTCAGCACCACAGCACGATGGACAGCTCCTGCAAGCTTGCCCAGCTTCAGCTGCGTTCACAGTTTCTCGGACCTTATAGTGCTGTTGGTTCAATTTGTTTGAAACAAGACCCCCCGGAGGGCGAGTGCACCACCGGTACGTCACACATACACAGCAGCCGGCTTCATGGAAGCATCCCAGACGCCTCTATTAAAAACAAACCGGAGCAACAAATATTGATTGCAGCTCAAACGGAACTAATGAAGACATATATTCACCGGGACTCACTTGGACGGGTTCAGGGACATGTTGAAAAGGACGGGCCGTAATTGCTACTCCAGAGAGACAGGGCGAAGCCTTCCGACTCATGTGGAAGCCAATGGCTCTGGGGTTGACTGCATTCTTTTGTGCTTGTCCATGCCAAGAGAGTCCACACTGAGAGTGGCTTTTGATGATGCAGTCTTGGAGCCCAGTTTATATGGTTTTAAGATTTGCCTCTGTAAAAACATCTTAAATTATCACAACTCATGAGACAAGTCGTCCCTGGAAGGCCCCGTGTAGGATGTTTAATACATGGGCTTTTATTTCACACTGTGTCCATAGGGAGGTGGGGAGCCTCCCTTAGTAGAAGTGTGGCACTTTGGGTTACCATCCTTGCTCATCTCAACTCACTGAGTATTTAAGGACCTGCTCAAGTGTTGGCAAAGTTTGGTGCAGGTCGTTTTCACCACCCATTTATGAATTTTGGGTTTTTTTTGTTTCTCCTAGTGGTTGTTGGGATGTCTTTAGGGATTATAGATGGCATGGGGAACTTGGCCTTTCCTGGGGGTATCTGATGACAAGCTTTCCTGGGAGATTGTCCCCCAAATGTCTCTTTGCCATGACATTGACTATTGTGGCAGTCCCCTATTAAATGTAGGTATCATCCAGTAATCAATACTCTACATCAGTGTGGTCCTGGAGGCACCCTGCCCTCCACATTTTAGTGGACTCCCTGCCTTAATACCCGCCCCCCGCCACTCTGAAAGGCCTTGTTAATGAGCTGATAGGTTGAACCAGGTGTGTTGAGAGTAGGGAAAGCCCTAAAACATGCAGGGCAGAGTGCTACTGGGACCAGGGTATGGTCACAGGTATGCAAACACTCAATCAAGCAATCAATATTTATTTATATAGCGCTTTTTACAACCAATGTTGTCTCAAAGCAGCTTCACAAAAAATCAAATTGTTATAAAAAAGAAAAGAACCACAAGGTTAATGTACAGACATTTGAGGGGGGGTGGGTTGGAAAAACCGGGTCCAAGCCCCCCTTGAGCAAGCCAGAGGCAACAGTGGCGAGGAAAAACTCCCTTGGAGTAACGAAGAAACATTGAGAGGAACCAGGCTCAAGGGCGGAACCCAACCTCCTCAGGTCAACCCGGATGAGACGAGACACCTGACCATTACAATCTTTACGAGCTTGTTTGGCATGCCATTGCCAAGCCATTCTTCTGTGAGGGCTTTCCATAAGATGTTGGAGTGTGTCTGTGGGAATTTGTGCTCATTCAGTCAATAGAACATTTCTGAGGTCAAGATGTTGGACGAGAAGGTCTGGGATGCAATCGACGTTCTGGTGGTAGCGTTTTCCTAGCATCTGCCAGACCCAGATTTCATCCATCAGACTGTAATGGAGAAAGTAAATAGCGAGGCATGATTCATCACTTCAGAGAACATGTTTGCATTTCCCCAGTGTCCAGTGACAGCATGCTTTGAACCACTCCAGCTGACGTTAGGCATTGTACACGAATAGCAATCTTTGGACGCCTATTTCCTGAAGCCCCTGATGCTTTCAGAGGCAGTTTGGGACTCAATAGTGAGTGATACAGAAGATGGCATGTGACTTTTATGCACTATGTGGTTTAGCACTTGCTCTGGGAGTTTGTATGGCCTGCCATTGAGCTGCTGTTGCTTGTAAATGCTACCTTTTCACAATAACAGCACTCACTGTTGACCAGGGCAAGGGCAAACTTTCACAAACTGACTTATAGGATCCTATGACAGTGCCACGTTTAACGTCACTGAGCTCTTAGAGCCATTCTACTGCCAGTGTTGTCTATGGAGATTGCATGTTTCCAGCTTGGATGCGTATATATATATATATATATATATATATATATATATATATATATATATATATATATATATATATATATATATATATATATATATATATATATATATATATATATATATACACACATACACACACACACACACACACACACACACAACAACAACATGTATCTCCCTTTTTGTTGCAGCTGCTGTTTACATTAAATTTTCAGAAATTACCCCAAACTGCTTGTAAAAAAAAAAAAAGTCACCTTGCATTGATTTACATTTAAATAAAATGAGGTATTTGCTGTTTCCTGTAAAGTTGTAATTTTGGTGACACTTGTTTTTCTTTGGACAGGGATGAGATATATAGTATATTGTATATATGGCCATGTGGTGTATACATACAGCTTCAGCCCTGTCCGTCTCCTTCAGCTTGCTCTCCCTCCTCCCCTTTGTTATTTTCTGTTAAACTCAGACTTACAAGCCCTCAAGGCTTAATGAGAGATCAATGCGTTCAATTTTCTTTACTTGAACCGGCAAAAATCTTTTTACTTGATTGGCCTTCAGCCGAGCTGCCGTCTCTCCTAAAGAAATGTCCTACATCCATCCGCACGCTGAAGAACAGAGGAGCACTACAGTTCTTCAGTTCCAGACTGTAGTCCATCTGTTTCTCTGTATACTGTATTACCCTGTTCTTCAATGGTCAGGACCCCCACAGGACCACCACAGAGCAGGTATTATGTGGGTGATGGATTCCTCCCAGCACTGCGGTGTGTTGGTGTTAGAGAAGATAGCTCATCTGCTGCTGCACAGTGCAGTGTTGGTCGTCCTCTAGTTCTTTATCAGTGGTCACAGGACGCTGCCCACAGGACACTGTTGACTGGATAGCTTTGCTTGGTGGACGATCTCCAGTCCAGCAGTGACACTGAGGTGTTCAACACTCCAGCAGCATGGCAGTGTCTGATCCACTCACACCAGCACAACACACACTAACACACCACCACCACCACGTCAGTGTTGAGAGTGACCAACCACCCAAAAAACACCTGCTCTGGTGCCCTGACCACTGTATATAGGGCTTGTCAGCCAGCTCAAGTTGGAATTACACGGCTCAACCCCTTGGAGTGAAGGCACCATGGTCAATGCCAAGATGAACGGTTGGTTGTCACACAACCATAGGGCCTGGTGTTACTCCACCTCCACCCCTACCACACCATCTGCAGGAACTGTGTGAGACTAGTCAAGCTGCATGGGATGGATTGTCCCAGAACACCCTTATGAACCACTACAACTCCATATGACACATGACAAAGCTTTTAGCCAGTATCCTGTCCCAGCTTTAGCGGTTGCTAATTTTACAAAGCCACTAAGTACACCAGTCACCAGACACCCTCTTTCCTGAGTCTCTTACGATTGGCTTGCAACTTATGAGGTCTAATATGATTGCTTGAGCCGGATGTTACACTTCTCCCTGAGGCATTTCTGGATAAGAGCAGCCACACCTCCAGTTCGTTCACTGCTATCACTGTAGAATGAATGAGAAAAGCTATTGATGAGGAGGAGGGGTGCTAAATAACAGGGGATGGGACGGCTCCCCTTAAAATTTGCCTAGCGATGCCCTCTTTTGAAATCTAAAGAACATCCACACAAAGTTCTACACTGAGAACCCTTACGGAACCCTTGTTATTAAGAGAGTATCATCAGAAAACAGTAGTACTGGAGCGATTCCATATGATCCTTCCCTGGTGACCTGATTTTCAGAGTGGTGCTCATGCATGCTAACCACTCAGTCTCTGATCCTCCCACTCAGTGCCATTAGATAAAGAGCTGTGAGCTTCCATGGCTCTGAGTAGGATGTGCCGTGTTCCTGCAGCAGGGAGAGCGCTTAGCCGCAGGTTTCAGTGTTAGCATGCAGTGCAGTTTTCAAACACGTTTCCAGTGTGGAGGGTTCTGCTCTCAGAGCAGTCTGTTCCGGTGACACAGAGCAGAGTTCTCTTAATAAAAGCCCTACCACTACGACTGCCGACTCGTTTCTGCACTCCCCCGGCCCAAAGACGCCACTGCTGACTGTAATCAGTAGAGAAAAGGAGGTTTGCACCAGTCGGCTTTTTGGGGTTTGACCATCGCTAGGTAACAGATGACTCTCAATGAATTCAGTTCAGCTTTCAGTCTCATTATACGTTATGGCAAAAGACTCAAGAGTCAGGGATCTTTGCAGGAAGAGGCTGTACAAAGTGTTAAGGGGGCTAAATGTAGCATGCACAGATTTGCGAAAATCAGATTTACTTCATGATGGACCAGGCTTTTCTTCTTGAAGTCATTGTAGTTCGTATGACTAAGGCTCATAGGTAACACAAGGTTAATATTTTGAGAGAAAGATCAAAAGGATAAGAGGTAGGGAATGTGGGTTGAGCTCATGAGCTCATTTTGCTCATGTTTGCAAGGGGAGCCAATATTTCAATATTTATATATATATATAGCTGTATATATAGCTTTGAGCTTTGACTGTGGGTTATGTGGGTAGACCAGCAGAAAGCCTTTTACAGAAAGAACAGTCAATACTCTTCCACCCAGCTCTGATGGCGTCAAACAGTTGAAAAACGCTGGTTTTTGTGTTTAGTGGAAGGCCGAATATTTTCTGTGGGTTTTAAATCTGGACTAAAACATCAAAGCACATATATACACGCATTGACAACACAGTAGTGGCACCCAGAAAGAAGTGTCGGATTGAAATACCATTGGGAAGGAAGATGAAGCTTATCAGGAACCATAAGTGATAATACATTTAGACTGATATGGGCGATATTTAATGAGCTCGGTATAGAGTCAGGCCAGCATGTTTGCTAAGGCCACATGTAGACGTCTCGGCATAGAGTTGTAGAAGTTCCTAATGGTGCCCTGGGATAATCCATCACATGCAGCTTGAACATCCTCACACAGTTCCTGAAGATGGTGCGGTAGGGGTGGAGGTGGAGTGACACCAGGACTTCTGGACCACGGTGCCTCCACACATGGCTTCGTTGGTCGTCTCCATCAAGACTAAAGCGGGACTCGTCACTGAAGATGACCTGCTGCCAGTCACTCCATGGCAGTCTGGCGTAACACCATTACGGCCTTTGGTGACGGAGACGTGGTGTTAAGGGCAGTCGTCACAGTGTCTTGCGTCGTGCAGCCGTCTGCCAATGGTGCTGGCACTAACAGGATGGCTCATGGAGGACACCACTGGTTACTGCATGTCTGCCGTCGTGGCTGTTGGGTCAGTCAGGTACAGCGATGGAGTGGATGATCATGTTTTAAACTCTCACTGTTAGTTAATGTAAGGTATATATTTATACAGAGAGAGTTTATGTATGCTTGATCTCCAACTTTGAGAGGTAATTTTCACCGAGCTATTGAGTTTAATTGAGTGCTCATGGCAGCGTTAGACAACATGTTGTCAAGACAACTGCAACGCCAGTAATAGAGTCCACAAAAGCTTCACAATATAGCCTGTTTGATGGTCATTGTGTGGGATGGCTCAGACAGTCTGTCCCCAACATTTCAGACTGTGTTTCTCAAGGTGAAGCCTTATATATAGGATTGTATGTTGTCAAGCACCACACAGCAGATCTCCTTCAGTATAAAGCTGATACTACACCTCCACAGCATTTTGTGCATCTCGAGATTAGAAGAATGTTAACTTCGTTTTTTACCATCACTTCAAAAACCCATCTCTCAGGTTTTCCTCTCTTCATACAATTTATACCATGCTCTCTATACACTACAGTACCAGCGCTCTACAAAGGGTGAACGAGTGGACTAACAGAAATCATCAAAACGAAGATAAGATCACTGGGAATGTGAAAGGAGGTGAATGCAGGAGAGATTCCTGGGTTTGTAGGTAAATACAAAAGCAGGCTAGAGGTGAAAAAGCAGGCAGAGACAAAAAACCATGACCCAGGCAAACCAGAAGCTGACCAGACTGACCAGAAGTGAGATGTGACCAAAACAGACAGCCAACGCTTTACAGCCGATGAAAGAATCCAAAAGTATACAAATGGTCTAGCAACACAAAGGCAAGCACATACAAAACCATACACACTCACTGGACACTTTATTAGGTACACGCTCATTGCCTAGTCTATGTGCTCCACTGACCATACAGGAGCACTCTGTAGTCATACAGTTACAGACTCCAGTCCATCTGTTTCTCTGTGTACTGTATTACCCTGTACCCCCACTACCCAGAGTTCCATCTCTACATGTGGGAGACTGGGGTTCAAATCCCAGTGACTGGGTGACTATGCTGTGCTACACTAATAAGAGTCCTTGGGCAAGACTCCTAACACTACATTGGCCTACCTGTAATATGATTAACCTTGTAAGTCGCTCTGGATAAGAGCGTCAGCTAAATGCCGTAAATGTTCTTCAATGGTCAGGACCCCCACCGGACCGCCACAGAGCAGGTATTATGTGGGTGGTGGATCATTCTCAGCACTTCAGTGACACTGACTTGTTGGTGGTCTCTTAGTGTGTGTTTAGCTGGTGTGAGTGGATCAGACATTGGATAGACAATTGTCCAGACAACTATCCAGTTGGGTGGGCAGCGTCTTGTGGGCAGTGTCCTATGGATAACGCTCATTGGCCACTGACAAAGGACTAGAGGATGACCAACACTGCACTGTGCAGCAGCAGATGAGCTATCGTCTCTGACTGGACATCTACAAGGTGGAGCAGGAAGGTAGGCGTGTCCAATAGAGTGGACAGTGAGTGGACACAGTGTCTAGACACTACCCAGCAGTGTGACCAACAACAAACTCAACAACCAGCTCAACCTGGCAGCAGTTTTACAGTGTAGGGTATGGTTCATGTGCAGCTGTACAGATTGTAGCCTCAATGTTAAATACATATGTGGCTTAAATGTCTATGCACAGCAACAACGTCAATGCTGAAAGTCTAGAATCTGGAAATTTAGATTGAGCAGGCAGTACGTTCTGTTTTTCCTGACATCATGAATAATGCAAAAATGACTGCTCTGGAAAATGATACCTCGCAGGATGTTTTTGGAACTTGCCAGCCGTCTGATGCTCATCATATGACTCGGATTCAGACAGCTTCAACTCCATGTTTCTGGAGGAAAGGGTGCTGCTCTCCTATAGGATACGTTTCTCCCTCTGCATGCAGAAACAGTTGGAACGAGTCCCATGGCTATTTTTAAGTCCTATTATCATCAGCCTGAATTTTGGACAAATTTGGCCAGCAGGAAAATAGGATTGGTATTGGATGGAATCCCGACGAGCGCATAAACAAGCATTTGAGCTGGCATGCAGGTGGGTGGGGATGTGCAGTAGCAGTTTGGCGACTTTTATATCAGTCTGTTGGGGTGTATATGTGTATGTGTGTGTCAGTGTGCTTAGGTCTGATTAAGTCTCCCCAGGCCTGTGGTTGTGTGTTGGCTCCAGATTGACTGGGCTGTGATAGAACTGCTCCATCATTGGATCTCCCAGATGAAAGAAGCTGCAAAACCCCCATGAAAGCATTTTTGGAAGCCAGCTAGAGTAGAGAACAAAGACAGGCCTACACACATCATTCAGGAGCGAGAAGGAATAAAATAAATTACTCACAGCTATCTGATGATAGGAGGGAGATAGTTTCATAAAAGCAAGCTGGCTCTATAGGCATCCAGCTCATTATTATCCCCCCTTGTTTCTGCTGCCTCTGCTCAAAAATAGGGCGGTTTTATTGTGCGCCTGAGAGCCTACCGTATCAGAAAGCCTTGTAGCAGTTTAAGCTCTAGAAGCCTCAGCTCTTATTGTTGTTTGTAATTATATATAGTACTGCATAAGACCACCCTTCATTTCATTTCCCGCCGAAACAAAAGATATTCATTTTCCAGCATGTGAACCTACACCACCAGTCAAAACTTTAGAGACACCCAACTAAATGGATGTTGCTGGTGGTCTTAAAGACTCTACAGGCTTACAGCTCCGACTGATAAGATGTCTGAAACAATACATATCCTGATATACCATATATACCCTTAATGGATAGTATTATATTATGCAATTATAATGTACAATATAGTGAATATTCATGATGGACAGACCAATAGAATTAGCCCAAAATTGCTCAAATAAAAATCTTGTTGTATCAGCCTTCATCACAAGTTAGGAAATATGATTTATCCTCCTGTAAATTTCCATATTGGAGTTTTTAAGGTGGACAGGATAATTCCATGTGCTATTTTATGGTTTCTAAAGTAAAGAATTAAGATTTAATTGTGTCTAAACTTTTGACTGGTAGTGCAGTTAGCTACATTCAGTCCATGGCTCTGAGACATTTAGCTGATGCTCTTATCCAGAGCGACTTACAAGGTTAATGATTACAGGTAGGCCAACGTAGTGTTAGGAGTCTTGCCCAAGGTCTCTTATTGGTGTAGCTCAGCATAGTCACCCAGACTGGGATTCGAACCCCAGTGTCCCACACGTAGAGGTGGCACCCTGAGTAGTGGTGTTACCCACTGAGCTACCCCAACAGACTTCTTCTTTGTTTGGTTTGCCAAAGCTTTTAGCTTTCCCAGCTTCTTGACAGCTTCATGTCCTTTCAGACCCCTAGCGTTGAGTTGTTTTCTCACAGTGGACGCATGGACACGAACACTAGTGGGTGTTTTTTCAGATCTGAACCAGGCGTGACACTTGTAATATGTAGATAGTGTATACTGTAGGTATATTGTGTTGCTGAGATAGCATGCTAACCAGCTAGCCCCGTCCCATCCTGCCTTGTAATACCACTTTTGTGTGGAGTGGATCAGTCCAGCATGACAAGATGACGAAGTAACGCTTCTGCCCCGACACCATGTTCTAACCTCTTATCAATCATGCTAAAGGTTCTACTCCCGGGTTAGATAATTTAAGCGCAGGTAGCCAATGAAAGGAACAGTAACCAGAACGATGGCTAAAGCTCTCAATGAGCAAGTGCAACTGCCACCTGAAGTTTGATGCTGATGCATAATGTTGCTTCTAGACTGGTACAAAGTGAAGACGTAGGACGGTGTGAATAGGCCCTGTGCATTCCCTTGTTTCTTACAATAGGTGTGGACACCACAACTCTCTGCTAAAATGCTGCCCCCTATTGTTAAGAGTAGGAATACAAATTTCTCATTTAAGCCCTGTTTATATGATGGAGACCGTTTGTTGGTCTACCAGGTCTTGCATGATTGCCGTTTCTTTAGTGCAGGTAGTTTGTTTTTTTCACTTTTTTGTTTTTGGAAATGGAATAAATGAAAAAAAAAAGTTTAAAACAATCCATAATTTGCTAAAAACAATATCAGCAGAATATGAAATAAGAAATAAGAGTATTGACTGTGAATCGTGTTATTGGGATACCTACTGAAGTTAGCATGTTAGCATGCTAGCACAGCCCCATTCTGTCTTGTAAAGAGGTGATGGTGATTGACTGTAGCATGAAACAGCTATATCTATTCTTCTCAGTCATTATAGAATAAGTACATAATAGTCAGATTCCATTTACATTGGGTTATATTCAAAAATCTCAAAAGTTTGAAGTTCTGGTTATGATAAAATATGGCCTTTGCTACAAACACAAATAAGACATTGAATGTGGATGGAATTTGGAATCCAACTGTTTGATAGTTAAGAGAAATAAGTCTCTGAGTCACTGGGTTTGAGTCTTTATGCCTTCCCATTCGCCTTCCCAAAAAATCCCTACTTCGTCTGATTCATGCATTGTTCCAATCAGCTATGAGCGCAAAACACTTAATATCAAATGGCTGCCTTTGTGTTCAGTGGAAATGATGGTGACTTTTAAGCGTTAGACTAACAATGATGTGTGAAAATGTGTGAGCTCTTTAATCTTACCCATAATTCCTCTTCTAGAAGGCCAGTCGTTTAGTCCTGCTGGTTCATGTTTCTGGCCCCTGCTGAGCACAGTCCCTGAGAGTTCACTAAATGGAGATTCATTCATGTGGTGTCCAGAGACTGTGTGGTGTCCCCACACGGCACCAAGCTGGAGATGTGGATTGTAGCTCTTCTGATCGCACTTTTTTCTCTCTAGGCTGTCCTGTGGCCATAAAGCGAGTGCGGAGCAACAAACGGATGGCCCTGGCAGCAGCGGCCCTGATGGCCATGGAGTCAGAGGTGACGCAGGGGCCATCTGCGTCTTCAGCTCACCCTCTTCACCTGCTTTCTCTGTCACCCATCAAAATCCCCATTCTAACACCTCCTAACCCAGGTAAGGATCTCCTCCTTTATTTACCTGCTTAAAAACAGGAGCTTCTTCATTACCTAACCCAGTTACAATGCACCCAAACACACCAGATAAAAAATTATTAATTTTTTTTTATCATCTAGCCTAGATTAAATGACTTTTTTCATTCAGTCTAGGTAAAGAATGACCTTTTGTATCATGTAGTCTAGATAAAAATTTTTAGCATAACCTGGGTAAAAAAGCCTTTTATCACCTAACCTAGATAAAAAATTACCTTCTTTTTAACCTCACCTAGAAAAACTTACACTCTTTAAAACCTAAACTATGTAGAAAGGACCTTTTAATCGCCTACACTAGATAAAATTACTTTTTTTTTTAAATAACGTAACCAGAGTATAATTAACTTTTATTACTTAGCCTTGATAAAAATGACATTACAATCGTGGCTAGATGACTGGGCTAGGCTAGATTATATTTTTTAAACTAACCTATATACCTATATCCTATAAACCTCACCTAGATGAAAATTAATGACCTTCTTTTTAATCTAATCTAGATAAAATGATACATTTTCACTTTTATTACCTAGCCTAAATAAAGATCAGTTCAATTCTATTCAATTCCACTTTGTCATTATACCAATACAGGGTGTACAGTATAATGAAACACAGTCAAGTAGGTGGTTGTAAACATTATGGATATATAAAGTGTTAATGCTTAATGTTCAGGTAAATAGTTAAATAGCTTAGTACTGATGTTCAGGATATATATGAATAAATATAGAGAAATAAATACACAGCTGAGATAAAATGCAGGTTAAGTTAAAGTGCTGTGTAAACAGTCCTGTGAGGTAGTGGGGTAATCCAGGCTAGAAATGACTGTCTTTTTAACTTAATCTAGATAAAAAATAATAATCTATATGACAAATATTTTATGTAATGGTAAAATTACTATTCATCACCCAATCTAGGTAAAAATACCTTCCTAAAATCACTTCCTGTATTTACCTAATACAGGTGCAAATGACCTTCTATATTCACCTTACACAGGTAAAAATGACCTGCTATTAAACTAGCAACAGTAATGACATTTTTCACCTAATTAGCCCAGGTAATAATGGCCTTCCCTATCAGACTAAATTTTCCTGTATGCCAGAAAATGATATCCTTCTTTACTGACTTGCACAGGAAAATGACATAGCACAGGAAACTACATCCCTCTCTTTTACATAGACCAGGTTCTAATTTCCTGCCAATCCACTTTTACCCCAAATACATTCATCAAGGTATAAAACACATGTGGGTTATCGTATAGATTTTCTCTAAGCCCAATAAAAACAACACACCTCATCAGAACTGATTTGCAGGAAACACACGAGCATGTTTACGGTTTGTTGTCTCTACTGACCTGCTGGGTGTCACTTTTGGCTCCACAGTTGAGACTGGCTTTTGCACAAAGCCTGTGATGTCCTAATTGGTGATTTGTAATTGCAAATGCATGGAGTGTAACAGATTCGGTTTGTTTTCTGGGTTGTTGAGAACTCTCCAAAGTAGGCTGTGCTTTAATCTTCAAAAGCCAGTGCTGGGGAAAGCGTGGGTCTGCTAGAACTTGTTATCCTCAGGAAAGCACGTGTGGTGGAACAGTGTTAGTAGAGGCTGTATGTATACGACTTACTCGTCTTCTCATACCAACAAGACCGTTGTTGGATCCTCGCTATACACAATACAGTTTCAGCCCATATCAGTCCAGGTTTCCCGTTCACACCATCACTGCAAACGAAGGACTCATATATGACCAGTGGCAGGACACATCTATGACCAGTTCACCGTGTTTCACCATGTCAGCCTGACATTAGTGTCTACAGTGTTCTTATGAATGGTTATTACAGTGTATGATGGAACCTGACTACGGTTGAACCGGTATTAGGTGCGTTATTATAACTACTTAGAAAGTACATATACCAGCTTATCCTAGGTATAATGTAACGTCACATTATAAAATAATTTTACAACTTAACTTCAAGGCAAGTAAAAAAAGTAAAGGACTTAAATTCATAGTAACACTTTTTATGTCATATATAGGGTTGGTGTAGCGCAGGAGATAAACCCACTACCCGTCAGGGAGCCGCCACCTCATGTGGGGGACAGGGGTTTGAATCCCGGTCTGGGTGACTATGCTGTGATACACCAATAAGAGTCCCTGGGCAAGACTCCTAACACTACACTGGCCCACCTCACTCTGGATAAGAGCATCAGTTAAGTGACGTAAATGTAAATGGTTGCCACCTGGCAGAAATGAAAATACAGAACTGGGGTGGGGGTGTGAATGGGTGGGTTCATGTATGAGTGACAGACGTGAGTATTGGACATTTATCGAAATATGGATCAAATCATGTCCTGTGGGGGGGATTGTGGCCGTTCCTGTGTGTGTAACAGATGTGCATATCGGACATTTATCGGACTCCGTATTAGTTTAATATGGGATGCAACATTTAGTTGCCAAATAAAGGCCGATTCCGTATTTTACGGGATGGGTGGCAACTATATATCATATAGCAACATAAGTTTTCATACACAGAGCCGGGCAGGATATTTTTGGTTGACAGGTGATGTGCTTAAAAGGGCCCGGCAAGGAATAGCTCATCACCCAAAATATGTGTCTTATATTTACATTTATAAAGTGTAGAGAGTATCTGTCAGAACTGGGCACGACGCTAGCAGAGCTGAAAGTCAAATGAGCTTTACTGAACAGAAGTTTTACACAACAGCAAAGGACGAGCCAACAATACAAAGGGGTAATGCCTGGTCATGAGTGGTAGAGACAAGAGGAGGTCCAGAGCCAGGAAGACAAGCAATAAAGCAGACTGAACCAGTGGGAAATAACAAAGCATGGTCGAAAACCAGCGAGGCTAACAACAAGCTAAAGAGAGGAGTCGAAAAAAGTAATCGGGAACTTAACAAGCTCAAAATCAGTAAGCAGAGCCAGAAACGCTCCGAAATGCAATCGGGTTTGGCACAGAGTGGCGGTGTGTGTGGTTTATAAACAGGAAGTACAGCTGAATCCAATCAGTATCCTGGAGACCTAGAGTGGAAGTAATTGGTAGACTGCGGACATGTGGGTGTGACATCATCAGGTAGTGCACTCTGGGAAATGGAGTCCTGGAGACCAGCAGCTTCAGGAAGACCCATGGATGTTACAGTATCTTTCTGAAATTTGGTTTTAGGTAACATTGTATGACAAAGTATAGAAACTGTTTTTGGATCAGTGCTTTATTGAGGTGCCTTATAAATATATGATCATCTATACTCTCGTTTTTTAATAGTGGTGATTGTATATACAGCTATGTTATCTGTTCAGGGGTGTTCAAACCTATGCATGCACCCAACAGTGTCCTAAAATAAGACCAATGAAAACTAAAGGCTGAAAGAGCCGAAATACAGGACAGTGATGTTCCCATTCGTGTTGCTTTGCACTTCTTCAGACCGTCAGATATTGCCATTGAGGCAGCTGTCCACGTTCTGAGCTTGCCTTAGAACTGGTGGGTTGTCCAGGAGTGCCCTAGCGCTTTCTCCTTGAGTGATAGATAAGGGAATTTCACTTTGCCGAAGCGGACTGCTTTAAATCAAGGGTCAGAGTGTAATGATTGAATTGAAAATAGATGGAGAGAGGAGGTTCATTTGCAGGAACAGCCAGAGCGTGTCTTCTTCCTCTCACTCACTCTCACACACACACACTTCCCTCTTGCATATTGATTGTCTGATCTTTCTCGTCCTCTTGGTGTTGGGAGAAATACTTTGGATTCCTTTTGCAGGTAGATAGCCTGGGGTAAGAAACGGGGAGAATGTGTGTGTGTCTGTGTGAGTGAGTGTGGAGTCACTCTCAGTGAAGTAAAAGAAGCTTTTTGAAGAGTTTCACACGGTCGTCCAAGTGAGTGTGTGGGGGTCCTTTTTGAGCCAAGGTGAGGACTTTGATGAGTGTGCCCGTGCAAGTATAGGTGTATTTCTGAGACGCTGCTTGTGTGGAGGTCTGAACTTGTGCATTCTGCTCCCACTGCATGGCTCTACAGGGACGTAACAGGCGTTAGCATGAGGCGTACTCTCATCTCAAGCTGCTTCTGCCAGCTTGTGAAGACAGCATTGACACGAGAGAGGCAGTCGCACAAAGCGATGAGGCCTGGCTTAACCCTTGATGGGTAATGCAAAATATGTGGCTTCTGCTGCCATCTGTTCTGTTCCTCTGTGATACTGTCTCAGTTCTGTTACAGATATCTGGTAACTAATGTGTAGTATAATCTATACTACCCGTCAGAGGTTCAGACAGAGCGACTCATAGAAGGTTCTCCTGGTGTTTATCTTAATGCTTGACTTTCGAATAAAACTGAAGACACCAAACTATAAAGTAGCACTCATGGAATTATACAGTCCACCTTAAAAACCTCCAGAATGGATCTTTACAGGAGGAGGAACCAGCTTTCTTAACCTGCAGTGGAGGCTGATAGAACACGATACAGTTCTAACCAGTTTTGGGCCAGTTCTATTGGTCCACTGGAGTAATAAGAGCTTATTAAGTGTGGTAAAAAAGAGATCAAAGATTTTACACAACGAAATATATATTAGAGGTGGAGATATGGCAGAAATACGATACAGTGATCCATCAACTATATATGTGGTATATCAGGACATGTACTGTTTTAGACTCTCAACAGTTGGAGCTGGTTAGTGTGAGCCTGTAGAGTCTTGAAGATCACCACCTACTGTCAGGCGTCTGAGAATGAGGACGCGACGCGCGCAGAGCCACAGTAACTGAAATGTTAGTAGTTCCCAAGCCGGGTCTGGGGAAACAGAAAACAATCAGGAAGTGAACTGGAGAAGGTACCGAAGGACAGGGCGGGGGTCAACAGCCAGAGCTCACCGGGGGAAAAATCAAGAAAGCCGATAAGGGGCGCGTCAGGAGGGAAAGCCAAAGGACAGAAACGAGGTTGATTACTGCGAGGAAAGACAACAGGTTAGATAAGGCTCAGATTTGCAAGTGAGACTGGCAAAGTGAGACTCGCGTCGAATGCACGTGCTTTAGTGGCTTATAAACGCCAGTGCCAGCTGGCCGCAATCAATAGACCGGCGAATCAGAACGCGTGGGATAGGAGGGGTAGGAGAGTGTGGGCGTGACGTCATCGGACGGTGCACCCCGGGAACTGGAGTTCGGAGGAGCGGAGGCAGGCAGACCCACAGGCGTGACAGCTACATCCATTTAGTTGGGTGTGTCTAAACTTTTGACTGGTACTGTGAGTCAGAAATCGTGAAATAATATTTGTTTACTTATTATTTATTTATCTCAAACAATAACGAAATCAGTGAACACAAGTAAAAGGCTCAAGGCTAAAATGGCAAAACACTATGGTTTTAATGGACTTAACATCAAATCATTAAACAAGGCAGCTATAATCTTTTATTTCTTTGTTTCCAATAGTGGGTTTGTGGGTTACATTTGAAAGTCAATCTTTTACAGAAAGACAGAAGAGTGTCAGGAACACAGAACCAGGACCGACGCGCGCAGAGCTAAAAGTCAAATGGGCTTTATTAAGCACACGAGTACACAAGCAGCGAGGCAACCAAGGTGGAAGGGCTAGGCAAGACAATGGTCAAGGTAGCAAACAAGGGTCGATAGCCAGAGTGTAGAACAAGAGAGAAAACCAACTAGGGATAAGCAAAAGAAGAGGTCAAAGCCAAAGGGAGTCAGAAAAGCCAGAGTCAGGATAAACAGAGGAGAAACGCTCAGAAATGCAAACTAGGTTTGGCAAAACTTCACAGTGAGGAAGTGTTTGAGAGGAGTATATATACTGAGGCTAAGTGGATGCAGCTGGCTAAAACTCAGGTGACCTAGAGCGGTGCTGATTGGATGGATGGGGACACATGGGTGTGATGTCATCGGATGATGCATTCTGGGAATTGGAGTCCAGGAGAGCAGAGGAGCTGGGGAAACCCGGAAGCGTGACAAAGAGTCAGTATAATGTAGTTCAGCTCAGCATCGATGGCTTCAAAGTTGATTTGGGTAAAATATTTTCCATAGGGTTTATGTGTGGATGAATACAGCTAATATTAGCGATGGCATTTCACTGGCTTTGCTACTTCAAGCATTTATCCACCTGTAGATGAATGTAAGGTAAGTAATACTGTGCTCTGGTTTACTCCTTACTGTTCTTTGTGCTGCTGTAATATAGTATTGACAAAAAAAAAAAACACAAAGCACCAAAAAGGAGTTGTGTCAAGATCAAAGAACTTGTCTTGACGCGTGCATAGCTAAAAGTCAGATGAGCTTTATTGAACACGTCACCAAATCACGACCAAACATAACAAAGGGAGAGAGCGAGATCAGGGTTGAGAGACAGGCAAAGGTCAGGACGAGGCATCCCAAATAGATGGAGTAAACAGAGAGAGAAGTCAGGAGAACGGAAGGATGTCGAAAGCCAGAGAGCAGAGAAAACGAGTTACCAGAACAAGGGATGAGGCAAAAGAGGAAGTGAATAAACAAAGGGAGTCAGACTAAACTAAGACTTTGTTTAGTCAGACTGACTAAACAAAGGGAGTCAGACAGACAGTGAGGAAATGCTCAGTAGTGCTAACAAGGTTGGCAAAGAGCAAGCATGGGATTTATAAACAGACTGGAAATGGCAGGCATAAATTATGAATATTTATAGATCTTTATTAACACATTTATAATACATTTATAATGCATTATGGATATGGATACCTGATTCATAGAACGTATTGCTAAATAAACACTTGGGTAATACTTTCTATGACTCAGGTCATAGTCTACTCTTCCTCAGTATCTTCAAACTGAAAGGATTCTGTAAGTGCACATGTAGGGCTGCCCTCTAGAAGTCGACGATTCGAATCGTCAGTCGGCGACCCTTCAAGTCGACTGACAACAGTGACCTTTTTATTTCTTCCGTAAAACAGACTAAAGCTTACTAAAATGCACAAGAACTTTAAGAATGTAAAAAGACGTTTTAATAATTATTAAAGGGGGATAATAAATATATATTAAAGGTCTAGCTGGGCTGTGACGCATGCCTGCTAAAAAATTTATTCCACGTGACGACAAGCACTGGCGGTTCACCGCTTAGGAAGCCGTGAAGCTGAGAAACACGGGGGGAGCGATGTCTCAGAGAAAGTCTGGAGGAGCTTTAGAAGAAGAGAGTCCGAACAAATTAAACCGAATTCTGCTCTTCATTCAGTCAGACATCCACCACTGCTCCAAACGAGGGAGCTGACTTTCGATTTAGACATAACGGCTGTTTGCGTGAAGGAAAAACGGACCGAAGACATTTGTTTTATTATAATTCCATTATTTTAGAACCTAAATTACAGATATTTATATTTATTTGTCTCCAGCTGAGATTATCTTTATTTAAGGATAAGTACAGTCACTTAATCTGCCTGCCGATAAACGAGAGATAATGATTTCAGCGCGGGGAATATAATAAACAGTTTCAGGTCTACCATTCTTCTCTTCATCTAAAATAATTTAAATATGGACTAATCTGGTTTTATTTAGCAGCTCATTATTCATGAGAGATGAAAAGCGAAGGGTCCTCCTACTGAAGAAGCTGTTAGAGGTGAAATAAAAAAGACTATAAGCTATAAGCGCTAATGTTTAGCATAACTACGCGCTGCTGCCCGACGCTGTATCCTGTAATTAAACCAGGCTCCAGTTCAGATCGATCATCATAAGCCCCGCCTCTTTTAGTTCAGAAATATGTTCCTGTGACTCTGCTGACTAAATGTAAGGACGTCAGATCTGAACTGTATGCAGACTGATTTACTGATTACTACATAATGTACATGGAGAGAAAACATGAACGGATAGTTGAATTGTCGGCCAGGGCGGGCGAATCCGATTCGATTGACAAAAGTCGGGTACAGCCCTATGCACATGAACATCTAATGAACAGTTATAAGCTCTCTTTACAGACTTTATGTAAAATGATGTTATTGCTAGTTTATGTGCATGATTATAAACACTTATGCACAGACACAAAACCTTATGTCGAGCATGAACGAATGCCTAATAGATCTTCATTAATGCACTTATAATGCATTATAGAGACCTGACTCACCGCCAGTGATACCTGATAAACACTTTTAGCCCAGCATCAAGAGTAGTGGATGCTTTTTTGTGGAGGAAGCCTGGAGAAGAATTCCAACCAGACGGCACTAAGGCTACTGTAAGGCACGGAGGTGGAAACGCCAAGCCTTGGGCTGTTCTCACTTACAGTGGTGTCGGTGAGCTTGTGTTCATTGATGGGATCATGATCTCTGGAGTGTTCAAAGGCGTTTCAGATACAAACCCAAAGAACTCTCCACAGAAACTGCTCAAACGGCAGAAGTGGATCTTTCAGCCGCCTTTTGAATGGGCTTGGAGGAAAGATTTTTGGCCGGTTCAGTCACACTGTGGATAAACAACCCATAAAAATGGGTGACAGCCTTCTTCCTTTGCCTAGTCCGTTTTCCCCTTTGAAGTCACCCGAATACCCACCTATAAAAGTAGCCCACTCTTTGTATATCTACTGCTAATCATGCTGACTGTCGCCCATCACAACAGCCTCCATGCAGCGGAAAGTGGGCACTCCTTCTGAAGCTGTACGCAGCGAGCATAGATAATGAATACGCCGTATTTCCTCTAGTTAGATGGCATCAGTTTGAAATTAACCGCACCTAGCGTGTATCATCTGTTAGCGTCCCATGATGCTAATTGGCTAATTCTCTCTGTAGTTAAGCCTGCCAGGGCTGCATTCGAGAACAGATAGACTGAGGTCTCCTGCAAACAAGTTAATTGTGTAAACTGATTAGAACACCCACACAGACTGTGAAAGCACTTCTGGGTTGGTAACAGGGTCTGGCTCTAGAGAGAAACAGCACAGCCCACCCAGGCTTACGCCGTCTGGTGTACCATGATACAAATGATGCTCTCAAAGTGTGACATGTAACATGTCATGCGTGTACACTAACTGCTATACTGATACTGCTATGAGTAACAATTGGTTCTACGTTAGGGTTTAAGGACCGTTCTTAACTATGAGAACCCCACCCCAAGTCCAGGAACATGACTGCTAATATTATAATTCAGCTTATCTCATGACGTGCAAACTCTTTTAATCTAGCTTGATCCTGAGTCTGTGTTCAAGCCGCCTTTTTGTTCAGGTGTACTTTAGTAAGTGAATTTAATCTTCTTTGAACACCTACAGAGTTAAATTAGCTCCTGCAGAGTTCATTTGATCTATCAGTGCCCCGAGACCTGCACACTATTAAGCAGAGGGATCCCCAGACAAGTTTCTTATCATGGCAGTGTGGCACATTCTGGGCTCTAGTTTTATTCAGAAGCATATCACTGCTGTCGGACCAAAACCTCATAAGCTCACTGAACAAAGAATGAGTCACTTTGTGTGTTTAAAGTGTATGTCAGGCTCCTGAGTAAGGATATAGGTTCCTGCGGGGTGTGATTGACAGGATTCATAGATTGGTAAGAGGTGGTACAGTGCAGTGAATGCGTCGTTCCGTTTGTGGAATATGGCTCCAAAGCAGATGTTCATAATTGGCTAATAGGAGTGAGTGCATTTGGCATGCCCAAGACTGTAGTGTGAAAGACTCATAATACCACTTTGTACCTGAAGAGGTGATAGAGAGTCACTGTAGCGTTGAGTCAAATCAACCCAAAACGAGAAGATGAAATGTAGGGCTGCTGGCCAGATGTCGCATTCTAAGCTCTTGTCAGTCAAATTGGAGGTCCTGCTCCTGGTGGTTAGAAAGATGGGTGGAGCTCTTGGCCAACAACTGCTGTCAGCTGCTCCTGGCACAAAACCACTTTCAGCAGCAAATAAAAGAAGAGATATAAGTAGAACCAGAACAAGGGTTAACTGGAGCTACTGGTACTATTGGAGATGCACAGATTGGCAATACTTCACAACGGGTCCATGGGAGAGAGGAGTATACTGTATATACAAACAGACTGAATTAACATCAGGTGTGATCAATACTTGGGTGACTCAGATCTAGAAAAAGGAACGGGATTGGAAGATGGCAAACATGTGACAATTATGTCATTGAGTAGTGGGTTATGGGAAATAGAGTCGGGGAGATCAAAGAGCCAGCAGGCATGATGAAATGAAATGTGGAGAAAGCAATATGTTAAAAAGATATTTGCCAAGGCAAAATAAAGTGTTATTAATTAATTATTCATTCATTCATTCATTCATCTTCTAAGGGTTGTTTCCTTTTGGCTTGGTGCTCATTGGGACAGACCACCAGAAGTTAACAAAACAGAAACACAACAAAAACAACAAAGAAAAGTAAAACAGGGATAACAAACCACCCAGACTGGATGACCAAATACCCAGGCTAGTCATGACCAGACAGTAAAATGGCATATAACCCTTGTAGGATCAATAAAGCATATTGCATAACATAAGTCCATTAATGACTAATGACCAACCTCCTTTCTAGTTAGATCACTAATCAGCATCTAATATTCAGACAGTATTAAACAGAGGTCATTAACCATCCTCCACAGGAAGGTAGATATAAACAGTAGATGAGATGAGAGGTGATTCACTGTTATTGTCATTGTGCAGAGTACAGGTACAGAACAGCAGTTAGCATCTAACCAGAAGTGGAAGATGCACTAACATATAGATATAAAGTGGAGGAAAGTAATCTTGGTACAATACGGACAGTGTAAGAACATATAGATGCTACAAGTATAGATATAATGCACATATATACAGAGTGAGCGGACAGAATACAATGGAGTCAGAAATTACATGTCAGTGGATTTATTTACAGTGAGTAGAGTAACTGTGAAGATAATGATAGTACAACGACAGACTGGAAATATCAACAGTGCATAAAATGAGGCTATTGACCATTATTCTGAAAACCATGATTAATTAGATCAGGTCTGTTCAATTACATTTACATTTAAGGCATTTAGCGGACGCCCTTAGCCAGAGCGACTTACAACCGTGCTTATTGCTCTGTTGGATAATATTCCAGCTAGTAGGAAGTTTAGAGCCTAAAACTCACCACGAGCTCAGACACTGCCCGAACAGGGGGCCAGTGCCGGTACCTAGAGATTAATACACAGACATAAAGTCTGTAAAGCATTACCTGGCAACCCCAGCCCAGTGCTCATTCCTATAGAGGAGGAAAGGTCGTTATAAGTGCAATACAAAGGTCATTAAAGTGCAACACAATACACTTTACACCACTACTAGAGCTCACTCACTTAAGTGCATTACGAAGATTTAGGGACGCAATAGAATTTATCAGGTAGCTAAGCACCTGAGATGCATACAGTCATATGCAAAAACCTGGACACCTTGGTAATATTACATGTTCTGTTAATTTTCTAAAGGAAAGTAGGTCAAAGTAACCGGTAGCACTTTATAGATTATAATAAGTAGGTAATGATATGGTAATTATATAGTAACATTGTATTTAATCAAAAATTAAAACCCAATTTTCTAGTTGTTACTAAATAATAAAGTAGAACTTATAGTGAGTGTTAACAAGTCCTTTATGAAATAATAAAATAATGGCTGAAAGTTGTACTTACCTAAAAATAACCTGCTTATTTTATAGTTTACCTACCTTTGACCAATCTGTAAATACCCTCTCTATATAGAACGTGAAAAACATGCTAATTGTACTGCAGTAACTACAGTTTTGGATTTACTAGCTTTTTTGGGGGAAAAAAAATTAAGATGCAAATACTTGCTTTGCTTTACACTTCTTCAGAATTACCCTCGATTCGATTACAGTGCAAAAAAACACAGTGTCAAGATGCAGGGGTGGACTCTAAGCCGTTTGACTCTTAGAGCCATTAGCCAAGAGCTGACCTTGACCTCAGATGTGGACTCCACTCTCAGTCACTAGTTTCTACATCGACTTTCATTAAGTTGGGCTTTTCAGTAAAGTTGCATTATGGACCATAACCTAGCAATACTTAAGGAACCCTTACCACATATGAGTTGGGCCAGCAGCCATTACTACCTTCCACACTTAAACCTCAACAATGGTTGTAAGAACAGTCTTAAGGTTTGATGTGGCTAGTTTGACAGGCTAGTTCTTGGAGGATGGAGGTGTATTTGAGTTGTGCATGTATGTGTTCCGTTTTTGGCCGTTTGGGAGAACAGGGTTCAGTCCCAGCGCAGAGAAGCACTCTTTGCGATGGTGCTACATGTATGAGCTGATGTGGTCTGTTCTGTCATCGCTGCTCTAACAACGTTCCAAGAATCTGTTGGAAATCTCGTTAGCATAGTCGCTTTTCTTTATGCGGTGTCAGCCAGAGAGGGTGGAGGTCCTTCCAGGAGCCTGGGAGTCAAGGGTTATCCTAATGAGTTTTTCCCTGCCACTGGCTTGCTCATGTGGCGCCTGGGCCTGGATTGCCTTTCATTTTCCCTTCCCGTCTCTACATGGACTCCTTTCTTTATATATATATATATATATATATATATATATATATATATATATATATATATATATATATATTTTTTTTTATACCATCTGCTTTTCTGTTAGGCTGCGTTGAGACTATATTAGCCATAAACAAAACGATTTCTATGCTCTACTACAGGGGTTGGACAATGAAACTGAAACACCTGTCATTTTAGTGTGGGAGGTCTCATGGCTAAATTGGACCAGCCTGGTGGCCAATCTTCATTAATTGCACATTGCACCAGTAAGAGCAGAGTGTGAAGGTTCAGTTAGCAGGTAAGAGCACAGTTCTGCTCAAAATACTGCAATGCACACAACATTATTGGTGACATACCAGAGTTCAAAAGAGGACAAACCGTTGGTGCACGTCTTGCTGGCGCATCTGTGACCAAGACAGCAAGTCTTTGTGATGTATCAAGAGCCACGGTATCCAGGGTAATGTCAGCATACCACCAAGAAGGACGAACCTCCACCAGCATCACGTAGTGACCTGGCCACTATCCTGCAAGAGGAATGGCTTAAACTCCCTCTGACCACTGTGCAGGACTTGTATATGTCATTCCCAAGACCAACTGACGCTGTATTGGCCGCTAAAGGAGGCCCTACACCATACTAATAAATGACTGTGGTCTAAAACCAGGTGTTTCAGTTTCATTGTCCTGTATGTGCAATACCTAAATTCAACATGCATAGCCTAACCTGTTTACCATCACTATTCCTCTATTCCACTATTTCCTCTGATCCTAGTTTTCTGGATTTTAATTTTCTAGTGTTTATTTATATTATTTCTGTACTTTTGAATATTTGGATCTTATTTTTTATTTGTATATTCCTGATACTTCTGTTCTTTCCTCTGTGCTGCTGTAACATTGTAAATTTCTCCACTGTGGAATTAATAAAGGATTATCTTATTATATCTTTTACTGTATCTTATCAAAATAAACTTGACTGACTGATTGCTTGGGATAGAGCTAACAATACAATTGGTCACACAAGACACAAGGTTCAACCCACAATATTCAAAGAGACAACTGTTATGTCCAAAAACCATGGGCCGCATGTAAAGTAGCCATATATTCCTTGTGGAGGAACGACACTAATGGAGAGCTGTTCTACTTACATCTTACAGCTCACCCTGGCTAATGAAACAGGCTGTACAGGTAGTTCTCTCTGCCTCACTGCAGCACTTAACTAAATAATGAGCCGACTGACAGAAGACGAGAGAGAAAACCCTTTACTGGCTGTTTAATCAAACAGCAGTTTTATCATCTCATTGCCCTGAGAACTGTAGCTCTATAGAATACACTAATACAGGCCTCAGCCCGTCCTGGCTCCCTGCCAATTCCACGTCTGTCACCTGTGTGTGCAGGTATCTGTTTTGGCTTTGTACACTTTCTGTTTGACTCATATGACTGCTTGTGCTTCTCAGTCATGCCTTTTCTAGCTCTTGCCTACAGTTTGTTGCATTTATGGATACCCCTGCGCTCACTGCTTCTGCCTGCTGTTTGACTCCAGCTATAAACCTGAACTTGAATGAATAAATGCATATACCGTACATTCAGCCTCCATAGGCCCACACAAGGTTTCACACCCAGCATGAATGTTGCATTATGATAGTGCACCATTGTATAACAAGGTGGGAAGTTAGGTAGACAGGTATCAGGATGGAAGTTTGACAAGTTTGAGACTTATTAAAGAAGAACCCAACAAAAACCAGCTAAGAAACTAAAGGGAGTGTTAGAGAGACAGTTCTACAGTACATAAAATATATACACACAAGAACAGAGTCACAGGACATGTACAATCAGTGCTGTACAGTAACTCAGTAAGTGTAATGTGTTAGTGTACTGTAAGTAGTGTGTTGGTGTACAGTAACTCAGTAAGTGTAATGCGTTAGTGTGCTGTAAGTAGTGTGTTGGTGTACAGTAACTCAGTAAGTGTAATGTGTTAGTGTACTGTAAGTAGTGTGTTGGTGTACAGTAACTCAGTAAGTGTAATGCGTTAGTGTACTGTAAGTAGTGTGTTGGTGTACAGTAACTCAGTAAGTGTAATGTGTTAGTGTGCTGTAAGTAGTGTGTCGGTGTACAGTAACTCAGTAAGTGTAATGTGTTAGTGTGCTGTAAGTAGCGTGTTGGTGTACAGTAACTCAGTAAGTGTAATGCGTTAGTGTACTGTAAGTAGTGTGTTGGTGTACAGTAACTCAGTAAGTGTAATGTGTTAGTGTGCTGTAAGTAGCGTGTTGGTGTACAGTAACTCAGTAAGTGTAATGTGTTAGTGTGCTGTAAGTAGCGTGTTGGTGTACAGTAACTCAGTAAGTGTAATGTGTTAGTGTGCTGTAAGTAGTGTGTTGGTGTACAGTAACTCAGTAAGTGTAATGTGTTAGTGTACTGTAAGTAGTGTGTTGGTGTACAGTAACTCAGTAAGTGTAATGTGTTAGTGTGCTGTAAATTAGTAGTGTGTTGGGTGTACAGTAAAACTCAGTAAGTGTAATGTGTTAGTGTGGTGTAAGTAGTGTGTTGGTGTACAGTAACTCAGTAAGTGTAATGTGTTAGTGTGCTGTAAGTAGTGTGTTGGTGTACAGTAAAGCTCAGTAGTGTGTAATGTGTTAGTGTGCTGTAAGTAGCGTGTTGGTGTACAGTAACTCAGTAAGTGTAATGTGTTAGTGTGCTGTAAGTAGTGTGTTGGTGTACAGTAACTCAGTAAGTGTAATGTGTTAGTGTACTGTAAGTAGTGTGTTGGTGTACAGTAACTCAGTAAGTGTAATGCGTTAGTGTGCTGTAAGTAGCGTGTTGGTGTGCAGTAACTCAGTAAGTGTAATGTGTTAGTGTGCTGTAAGTAGTGTGTCGGTGTACAGTAACTCAGTAAGTGTAATGTGTTAGTGTGCTGTAAGTAGCGTGTTGGTGTGCAGTAACTCAGTAAGTGTAATGCGTGTAATATCAGCTGCATCAGCTGAATAGATAATAATGCGCTTTGTCTTTTTCGTAATGTCTACCTTCACACCGTCTCTGAAAACTACCTTGCATGGCCTCGAGATATGCCGACTGCCAGTCAGAGTCAAGGTGGTCTAGCCTTTTTCCAAATATTTCCACGCATCCAGTTCCACACATCTAAATTTTCGAATAGCCGCTGGTTAATCAAACATTGAGTTTAGCTCTGTGTTATATTTGACTTGGACAACTGTAGCAACCATGTGGTGTGATGCTCGCTAGGTCTCCTGCAAGGCCTTGCTGTAGCTTGACTCCCAGTTTATGAGAATAATTCTACAGTGCTTGCTTATGTGTATGTATGTGTGCACATGCTTTACAAAACACTGATGGATCAGGCTGGTAAATTATGCTGCTCAATATAAAGATATTCTGTTGAAGCTCACAAGAGCAGTTCCCTTCAGTTGGCTTCTCTTCTGAGGGGCATTGTGTTCTTTACTGAAGAAGAGCAGGAGTAGAACCACAGTGTGTGGGTGTAGGCAATGCAGCTTTAGTACATATGTGTCAGAAAGTGCTATCAGTTTGTAAATCCTGTTCTGGACATACAATTTATTTACTTATCTATTCATTCATTCATTGTTGGGTTTAATGGTACCTACAGTGGGGCAAAAAAGTACTTGGTCAGCCACTGATTGTGCAAGTTCTCCTACTAAGAAAGATGAGAGAGGTCATCATAGGTACACTTCAACTATGAGAGACAAAATGACAAAAAATTGTTTTGAATTTTTTAAGAATTTATTTGTAAATGATGGTGGTATAAGTATAAGTATTTGGTCACCCACCAACAAGCAAGATTTCTGGCTTTCACAGACCTGTAACTTCTTTCTGTCCTCCACTCGTTACTGTAATTAATGGCACCTGTTTGACCTCGTTACCTGTATAAGAGACACCGGTCCACAGCCTCAAACAGTCACACTCCAAACTCAGCCATGGCCAAGACCAAAGAGCTGTCGAAAGACACCAGGAAGAATGAATTTTAACTACGAGAGACAATTTTTTTTTTCTCATTTTGTCTCTCATAGTTGAAGTGTACCTATGATGAAAATGACAGACCTCTCTCATCTTTCTAAGTAGGAGAACTTGCACAATCAGTGGTTGACTAAATCCTTTTTGGCCCCCACTGTATATTGGGACTTCAAAACAAAGGTGCATTAGCAATGACTGACATACTTCAGTTTGCATAAACATAACATCCCATCTTGCTATTCATGGCATTAGCTGTTTGCAAAAACTCAAATATTACTATATACTATATATATGTCGTTTGCTGCTCATACGCTTTTATATACCTAATAGCGTGCATCACCTCCACAAGCAACCACAACCAAAAACAACCGTGATTGGATTTGGAATGGACTGGACATGGAAGTTTCTGGATGAGGGACACATCAATGTTCAGACACTCTTCCTTCAAAGAACTGTTCTGTTGGTCCAGATTTGGTGGAGGCCTTCCCTGGCACAATACCAAGACGAATTCCCTGTAGACTGTGATTTTAGCCACTGCTGGTAGACCCGTATGAGTGTACGCTTCCATACACCTGCAGATTCAGCTACTTCCTTCACACTATGGTCTTTGGCCACGCCCAATTGGAGTCAAGCCTTTTAGCCAATCATTAACATCTGCTCTGGAGCCATTTACCACACATGGAACGAGACATCCCCTGCACTGTAGCACCTCTTCTCAATCTATGGATCCCGTCACTCACACCCTGCAGGTATTTATAGCCTGATAATCCCTTATACAGCGCCATCTGCAGGAGCTTGAGGTTACTAACACCATAGTGTGACTAATATAGTCTTACAGTACAATGTCCTATCTGTTTTTTGGTATTACTAGGCATTAATTACTGTGTAAGCTACAACGGTTGGCCTAGCAACTGACAAAGGGCAGGAATTAAACAAACTGGACTAAGAGAACTGGGGCTCAATTATTCAGACTAGCCTCTGTTAGATAACAGCAGTCATGGTAGGTCATCATTTGCATAAAAGTTGTCTGTATTGCTCGGCCGTCTGTTCAGGCTGCTGAGATAAGAGTTTAGAATTAATTTATTTGTACATTAAATAAATAAATAAGTGAAATAGCAACACTGATGAAATGCCGCTGCAGATGAAGAGGGTAAATCCTCCTGCCGTGCGAGATAGAAGGCTGGGCGCGGAGGGAGAATGTAGGAATTTCTCTCCTGTGAGAATCGGCCTGTCCGGATGAGCCGGGGCAGCTTAATTCGCTCAATCAGAGAGTGTTATCAGAGAGAGAGGGAGGTGAACGCACCTCATTTTGAGTTAATCCCACATGCCTGCTCTTCATTTGCTTGTGAGGGGATGAGGAGCGCTCAGGGAGAATCACGCCCGCAGGCTCGGCCTCTGCGTGGACCCCAGAAACATTCGCCACACTCAAGGCTGACCTGAGGCCAGTCTGAAAGATAAACACGCGGCTGTTTGAAAAGGTTAGTGTGTGTGTGTGTGTAAGGTAGATTATTTTGGTCTAGTATATCGTCGCTGTCCAAAGAAAAACAAATATCTCCAAAATGGCAACTTTACAGGAGATGCCAAAAACCTAATTCGATTTTAATGCAAGTCAGTGGAACCAGACGTCCTTCCAAGCACTTCTGGGCCATTTCAGTTGGTCCGTTCATCATGCAAATCTCACATAGTGTAAACGGCAGCAGCTGTTTTCAAATGGCGCATTAAAAATCAAAATGGACAAAAATGGAGATACATGTTTTTCATTGGACAGCGACGATATTATAAAATTCCCAGTCCCAGGTAAAGATGGGACGTTTGTAAAATCCAATTGAAACAAGAATCTGTGATTTGTTAAGTCTCGGTGTTAAACTGATACATGCACAATACATTCATCTTAATGTTTTGGCAGATCAACCTTTTTGTATTTTTTGAATATTGTCAGATATCAATGTTTTCATAATACCACTACAAGGTTCAACAAACTCTCTCATCTATTATTGGTGGATTTTGCCATTTGTAAAACCATTGGGAAAATTCCATCTCTGGTAAAAGAGATGCTTTCTGGGGAACAGAACTTCCATTTTACACATTTACAATAGACTCTGAGTCCTGGGAAAAGGTTATCATCAGGAGTATGTTGCTGTTGGTTACAGATTAAATACCTTTAATTAATAATTAGGAGAGTTGACCATCTGTTGAAAAGTTGACCAATGTGACCAACATCATCATTGTCTTAAGGGTGTGTGGGTCAAAAGGGGATAAACACTGTGTGTCCAGATACTGTTTTCGGACAAGAGCCGAGACTCAACTGCGATCACCTCGAAATAAGCAACTCCAATGCTTAACCTGTCTCCTTCGTTCCCCGTTCTGCATTAAAAGAAAAGGATCAGTTTCAATATACACAAATACTGAATATGACTTCTTGCATCATACTCATAAAAAGTCCAGTTCAAGTGCAGCCATGTCAGAAACAAAGGACTTGACCGACCCGCACAGAGCTATGAGTCAGATGGGCTTTATTAAATAATCGTATGGTTGAACACAACGCCACCACATGACCAAAAATGAGGGGAGAAGGGAAGATCAGAGTCAAGGTACAGACTAAGGTCAGAACCAGGGTGGTCAGGAAGTGAGGTAACCAGAGTAGAGGGAAGAGACTAAGAGATTAGTCAGAGGAGCAAAGGGAGGTCTAAAGCCAGAGAGTAAATCAGAACGTAAAGCCAGTAGGGCTAAGGAAGAGATCGGTAGTCAAGGAGCAAGAGAGGTGGGAACCAGAGTAGAGAAAAACACAGCGCTAAGAACTGCAAACAGGGTTTAGCAAAACTTCACAATGAAAGAGTGTATGAGAGTGAGTGTGTGTGTATGTGAGAGTGAGTAAGTGATTGAGTGAGTGTGAGAGTGAGTAAGTGATTGAGTGTGTGTGTGTGTGTGTAAGTGAGTGTGAGTGTGTGTGTGTGTGAGTGAGAGTGAGTGAGTGAGTGAGTGAGTGAGTGAGTGAGTGTGTGTGTGTGTGTGTGTGCGTGAGAGAGCGAGTGAGTGAGCGAGTGTGTGTGAGTGAGTGAGTGTGTGTGAGTGTGTGTGAGTGAGTGAGTGTGTGTGTGTGTGAGAGAGCGAGTGAGTGAGTGAGTTTGTGTGTGTGTGTGAGAGAGCGAGTGAGTGAGCGAGTGTGTGTGTGTGTGTGTGTGTGTGTGTGTGAGAGCGAGTGAGTGAGTGAATGTGTGTGTGAGTGAGTGAGCGAGTGTGTGTGTGTGTGTGTGTGTGTGTGTGTGTGAGAGCGAGTGAGTGAGTGAATGTGTGTGTGAGTGAGTGAGTAAGTGTGTGTGTGTGTGTGTGTGTGTGTGTGTGTATGTGTGTGTGAGAGATCGAGTGAGTGAGCGAGTGAGTGTGTGTGTGTGTGTTTATGTGTGTGTGAGAGATCGAGTGAGTGAGCGAGTGTGTGAGTGTGTAGGTGTGTGTGTGTGTGTGTGTGTGTGTGTGGCTTATATACAGACTACTAGATTAAAATCAGCTGGGCTGGTACTCAGGAGACCTACAGCGGAAGTGATTGGGAGTCTGGGGACATGAGGGTGTGCGGAGTCCGGACTCCAGAGGAGCGGAGGATTTAGTATAGCTCAAAATTCTCAATATGCCTCTGTGTGAACCTAAAACTGTCCCTCCAGGGCAGCTCCGTTTGGTGGGGGTCATAAAATTATGAAGCACTTTTCAAGCAGCAGCTGGATTGTATTCCCAAAATCTCGGGCTTTGTGTGATGTAAACTAAAAACAGTTTACATCATATAGCAGCATCAGCCACATGGAGATGGGAGTACTTCAGAAAACTGTTGTCACTTAACACCCTCTAGCGCTGTTCTCTCGGCCTGAGATGGACCAAAGTCAGTGGAAATGTATGCTGTGGTCAGAGTCCATGTCTCAGCTCTGCAGTCCATTTCTATCTTCTACTGTAAACGTACAGTGCATCATGAAGAGTAGAATCAGACAACAATGAGAACAGACAAACAAGCGTGTTGTATCAAGCTACAATGGGCTGAAGTTCTACTACCCCAGATAGTAGTACCCTCAGGCAGCGTTGTATGAGGTTGATGAGTTTATAAATGCCTGCGGGACGTGAGTGACGGGATTCACCGATTAAGAAGAGGTGCTACAGGGTGTATGGGAAAATGGGCCACAAAGCACATGTTAATGATTGGCTACCAGAAGTGATTACGTTCAGGCGCTTTAAAGCATTATTGAAAATACTACATACATCCAGCACCCCACTATAGGAGCTCTTTGTAGTTCTACAACTACAGACTGTAGTCCATCTCTTCCTCTGTGTATTTTAATCCGATTTTACCCAGTTCTTCAACATACATAGAGTGAAATAAAGAGAGAAGACAGAAGTACAGAGAGCACAGCTACTGCAGTGGAGATGTAGACGTAGGCTGTTGTTGGTGTCATTAATCTCATGCAGTCTGACTGAGAATGAGAAGACCTCCTAATGAGGCTGAAGTCTGGTGATGCAGCTGCTGTCAAAACTGTGCAAATCTGTTCCTTCCTCAAACAGCCCTTCGAATTGGAACCCTGAGGCTCAGGGGACATCACATGTATGTGTGAGAGAGGAAGAGCTAGAGAGAGAGAGAGAAAGAGAGAAAGAAAGAAAGATTGAAAGAGAAAGAAAGAGAGAGAGAGAGAGAGAGAGAGAGAAAGAAAGAAAGATTGAAAGAGAAAGAAAGAGAGAGAGCGAGAGAGAGAAAGAAAGAAAGAAAGAAAGAAAGAAAGGTTGAAAGAGAGAGAGAGAGAGAGAGAGAGAGAAAGAAAGAAAAAGAAAGAGAGAGAGCGAGAGAAAGAAAGGAAGAAAGAAAGAAAGATTGAAAGATAGAACGAAAGAGAGAGAAAAGGAAAGCGAGAGAAAAGGAAAGCGAGAGAGAGAAAGAAAGAGAGAGAGAGAGAAAGAAAGAAAGAAAGAAAGAAAGATTGAAAGAGAAAGAAAGAGAGAGCGAGAGAAAGAAAGAAAGAGAGAAAGAAAGATTAAAAGAGAAAGAAAGAGAGAGAGAGAGAGAGAGAGAGAGACAGAGAGAGAGAGACAGAGAGAGAGAGAGAGACAGAGAGAGAGAGAGACAGAGAGAAAGACAGAGAGAGAGAGAGAGAGAGAGAGAGAGAGAGACAGAGAGAGAAAGGGAAAAGTTGCAGCAGCTTAAATTGGGTTGCTGAAATTTTAAATGGCATATATATCATGCATACGGTGACGTCATACTAAAAGGCACTGCGAGTAGACTCCCGAGTGTGTGATGTTTTCTCAGTAATGCAGCTTCACGTCAATGAGTTAATGCATCTGCGTGTTATTGATTAGCGGGACCTGGTTGTGTAATTTGTAGGGCTATATATAATATGGTATTAAATTGCTGGTTTAGATTAATACAGCCTGATGGATGATCTCATCTTCCTTCTTTAATGCAGGCATCGCTAATTCCTTGGCTTCAAATCATTTTAGTCGACTGAATGTTAACCCTGTGAGTTCTGAGAGCCTTTTATTGATTTATATATATATATATACGTGTGTGTGTACAATGTTCTATAAAGGCACCTGCCTACAACACAAGGCCCACATGCTTTACACTGAAATGGTTGGAATAGTCTCCGCTCTGTGTATAACACGGTCACGTCTGACCTACACTGTAAAAAACAGTTTTATGGTTTCAGGTTTAATGTCCACATGTGCAGCAGGTTCTCAGTGAGGAACCGAAGGCTGGGTTCTAGCTTTACTGGCAGATACAGTGAGCGTCTGGTTCATAAGAACAAGGTCCAGCAGCAAACACACAGGACAACACAGCTACAGACTGGCAGAGGGCCAAACCCCCTCTCTACTGACCGTGATGAGCGCCACCTCTTTCCAATGTCCCTTACCCACCGTAAGATGACCTCAAGTGACCTACAGAGGGACTGGCGAGCGGTGGCTGGGGTGAAACGCACAGCGAGCATGGTTCTAAAAACAGGCTTCTGGAGGTCATTAGTGATTTTCTAAATAAACAGATCTAATACAATATCTGATCTGGAGTTTGGGAGACATGGTTCCAGTAGTGTAGAGAATCAAACAGAACTGAGGGATTCTGGTCCAACACAAACCCAGAACCTGTACAGCTAGAGACACTGGTCATTCTGAAGGGGCTTCTTAAGTTTTCCCAGAGCTATATATATATATATATATATAAACACTATAAGCACCATTTACTACTACATCACTGTTATCTTCATGTGCATGTCTCTGCTAACGTATGTCTCCTCTGGCTGCCTCCTATACTTCTGGGCAGATAGACGGCCAAGATTTGGATGTTTGCCTTCAGAGAAAAAACAAAAACAAAACAACAACAACATGAGTCAGATACGCACATCCCAATTCCTGAAACTGAGGAGCTTTTAATGACAGCTGCTCTATTCCGAACATCATTCCAGGCTTGGTGAAGTAGCTTTTTGGAGGTTTAATGCTAATTGAGATAATGAGATTGTTTCTGTTTTCATTGCTGAAGCACTGCAAGGCGCACTCAGACAGGTCTGAATTAGGGAATGAAAGATGGTTGAGGGTCCAGATGACGGTCCCGTAAGGAAGAGGTCTGTCCACAGCAGAGGAGTTGTTTTGGTTAAAGCTGGAAGCAGGGTCTGCATTAGAAAGATACTAGCACTGTCTACAGCACAGTGGTGGCAAACTGCACTCATCATCAAAATAATAGTTGCAGGGTCAGATTGCAGTGCTATTGGGAAGGCAGATAAAGGTGACCAGGAACCAGGATGATACATATAGTCTGATATGATCAATATTTATTGAGCTACACATGCAGAAGTCTGTCTCTCAGTATAGCGTTGGGCCGCCATGTTTGCTAATGCAACATGCCAGACGTCTTAGTATGGAGCTGTAGAGGTTCCTAATGGTGTCTTGTGATAATCCATCCCGTGCAGCTTGAATAGCCTCACACAGTTCCTGCAGATGGTGCGGTAGCGGTGGAGATCGAGTGACACCAGGCCATCTAGATGTGTGACAGCAAACCACGGTGCCTCCACACACGGACTTGGTCGGTCGTCTCCACCGAGACAAAAGCGGGACTCATCACTGAAGATGACCCACTGCCATCCTGAGTCACTTCATGACAGTGTGGCAAGACACCATCGCAGTCTACAGTGACGCTGGTGTTAAGAGGCAGGTGTTAAGAAAATAAGTCGCCAGCCCCATGGTCCATATGAACTGCCTTACAGTTCATTCATTGAATTTTTGATGAGCTGGTGCCTAAACCTCACAGTGATGTACAGTGGGGTACAAAAATGTATCACATCACAAATCTCTGATCTATCCATTCAAACCTGGAGATAAACTGATAGTGTACATTGTGGACCACCATTCCAATGGACCACTATTCCAATGTAAGCACATTTGGGTTATTGACCAGGTCAATGCCTTTAATACAAAAGCATCTGATTGTTTTTCTTCCATGAAACCTCAGTTGAATTTGATCTGCTCCCCTGAGGCTTGTGCACAAACATCTGGCGTCCATGCCTTCTACTGAGTGTTATAAAACCTCTAAAAATAAATTTAAAAATCAAAAATTCAAAAAATGTAAATAAAAAAAGGTAATTTTTTTTACTTTTTATGTTATAATGCTGGTAATATAATCTGTATTATCATCTGTTTTATTTAATATTAAATAAACGCAAAAGAAAATCCTCTTGACCTTTGCTTTGGAACTGTAGGCTCCGAATTTTTTATTTATGGTAACGCTGCCAGCCAATGTGGCTACGTGGGAAGATGTTGTACAGCTGGTATGTGCTGATCCGTGTAGTCGTACATGTGTACACACTGCACAGTGTGTATTGTTATCCGTTTTCTGCTTCTTCTTTTTCTCTGCTAACTAGTCCCACAGCTAACCCTCGGCTCAGAAGCAGCTAGATTTGTGAGACGGTAGTAAACCGATGTGGAACGTGATGAGTGCTGTTGAAAGTTTGATTGTAGTGAACGTATTCGAGCGGAAAGTAAAACAGTACTTGAACCTGGCGGCTCTCCCTGCCGGCGTTCTATAGCAGGGCTCTGCTACATAGTGCTACGTGATGCCGGCTGTGTGGTGGCCTTTACTCCAGTATCATAGCTCATACGGTCAGGTGAAGATGATAAGTGTGTTGCAGGCAGCATTACAAGCAGGGCTTCCTTTGATTTCCACTGTGCTGGAGATTCAGATTAGAAACTCTACATAGCGTAGCTGCAGAAGGATTTGTTATAACACGTCACTTGAAGGGTGTCTAGATTTATAACACGTTTATAACATCTTACATAACACTTTATAACATTCATGAGTGTTAAAATCAACATTCATAACGTATACATGACATCATGTATACCTGATATCAATATAGAGTACTGTGTCGTTAAATGTGAGAGATTTTTCAAAATTAAAGTCTTCATTTATTATTTCACAGACTGAGCAGACATTTCTTCCTCTGGCACAAAAACACCGAACACTTCTCTTATTATTCCTGATGGACCGTCATGGGCATTGCTTGTCTTGCTTGTCGCTGTCGAACTCAGGAAGGTGGGTTCCTTCATTTAAGCCTTGGTTCCTTCTGAGGTTTCTTCCTCTTGCTCTGAGGAGGTTTTTCCTTGACACTGTTGTCCTTGGTTTGCTCACTGAGGGCTTGAACCATGATTCTCTGTAAAGCTGCTTTGTGACAACCTCTGTAAAAGGCGCTACACAAATTTGACTTCAATAATTTAAAAACATAAATAAATTATATTATAAAAAATAATTATTGTTATACACACATACACACACACATATATATATATATATATATATATATATATATATATATAATAAATATAACTAAATATAATTAAATATAATTATAATTATTAAATATAATAAATATTAAATATAATTAAAAAATATATACATATATTTTAAATTCATTTATTAGTGAAATAAGAATGATAATAATAATTATATGATATTTATCTTAAGCACATGTACTTTGCTATTCTTTCTATTTTTTTACTTTATGTCTGCTAAACCAAATTGCACCAGGGGGTTAACAATAAAAATTAAAGACAATATAAAGATGAAAGGAGACAAAAGGTCTAGACAAAAAGTGCCTAAATATCAAAACATTTTGTCAAAAAGGGGTAAAACCATGTCATTGTTAGTTTGCCGGCCCAAAGATGAGACATTTCACTAAATATAATATCATAATTTAAAATAATAGAAGAGGACTTTTATTTTGAAAAAAAGAGATTTGTAGTAAAATTACATAGTACTCCATATTTATACCATGTAAAACGCGTATACTTTACGAATGTTGATTTAAACATTCATGAATATGTTATGAGACGTTTATGTAAGATGTTATGAATGTGTTTTGCAGACAGCCTTCAAGTAAAGCATGATTTGCCTACTGCTACAAATCAGATTTTTTTAATACTCCATATTAATATCACATGTGATGAAGTGTTGATGTAAGATGATACGAATGTGTTATGTAGACTCCTTGAGTAAAGTGTTCGAGTACAGGATTTGCCTAGAGAAATGAATGTAGCCCCCTCCTACAGAAACAACGCGAGGCGTGACCCCCCAATTTAAATGCGCACCAAGTAATATTTCCTCATCAATAGCAGCTTCTTCTTAATCTCCCCGTTTTGGCACTAGGGAGAGCTTGCTCTGCCTGATCCGAGATGGTTTAGTATAGCCCCGCCACGTACACTCAGGCTCACATATACAGGCTCCCAATGAGGCCTCATTTGTTACGTGCGTGTGCTGTACATGGAATCCATATGTTTCCATGCGTTCTGCTGTACAGCCCTAATTTAGTCTCAGAATAGACTGGGTATTTATTATTCATGAAAGAGTGATTTAGATTGATGGAAACAGTACCTTGTGCAGATAGAGACTCAGAGAGAGAGAGAGAGATGTGCAATCAGGAAAATAGACTGACCACAATAACGGATAGTGTTTGCATCTGCAATCTGGAGCTTTATAGGAGAGGCGCACTAATTATGAGAGCAGCGCTTTGTTGTCCTGGATGTTTCATTAAAAGACTGCGTTTGATGTTTGTGTTATAGTCTGATTTCTGGGAAAATGGCTGAATTATGCCACTGAGCCTTTGATATTGTAAAAGAGCATCATTAGCTCAACATTAGATGGATTCTGTGGTCGGGAGTGTCTGTACAAAACAAGGGAAAGGTGGGGTGCATGATTGGGCCCCTACTGCTTGAACCCCATAACCCCTTAAAGTAAACGAGTTGGTGTTAATCAAGTATACATGAAGCTGCATGTCATACAACTCATATCTGAGCATAGGGCGATAGCAGTGGCGTATTGGGATCTACTGCACATGTAGTGAAGATGGCCTACCGTACTGTACGGTCAGTTCATAGCCCAGTACGTAATCCGTCTGAAACCTTGAGCAGACCTCTAATGGCCATGCCAGGAGTGACAATGACAACCACTCATTACTGTCACTAATTCTCAGCACAGTGGCAGCGCAGCATTATGAATGATAGCACCTACTTGACATCGCCAGCTCTCTTGAGCTGTCCAGTAAAACATCCAGACTGGAGTATGATGTAATCCGGAATATTGCATCCCACTATTCGCTAACACTTCCTATTAACGTGCTCTATTCATAATGCTCTATAATGCAGGTGCTATAAGACATACAGAACACACTAGCGTTTATAAACATAGCCATAAACTTTTATAATTACTTATAACTTGTTTTTTATTTTGTTATCCGTTTCATTCACTTCTTCTGCTACTTCTTGGTCGAGTGTTTTTCGTCCACTACTAACTAGTCCCGCAGTTTTGTAGCAACTGACACCATTCCAATTCCAAAATGTTAAGTCTGATCAGGAATGATGTGCTTCTACACAGCTTTGTGATTGGATGCACAGTTTCGGCATCTCTGGAGCCTCTCCCCACTAAGAATGAATTGCATTGGACGCCCACCTACCACACTTCTACTCAACCAATAGACAACCCCAAGCGGTGGTTGGTGTGGCTCAGCAGTTAACACCACTACCCGCCAGAGAGCTACCACCCCATGAGGAAGACAGGGTGGGTTCAAATCCCAGTCTAGGAAGCAGATGCTGAGCTACACCAATAAGAGTCCTTGGGCAAGACTCCGAACCCTGCACTGTCTTACATGTAAACGAATAACCTTGTAAGTCGCTCTGGATAAGAGAGTCAGCTGAATTCCTAAAATGTAAACATAGAAACAAATTCAGTCATGCATTGAGTCGCACTTATCTGCTGGTGTTTCTTTTCGCATCCCTCTTTCATCCCATAGAGTTTTTTGGTCTTGCTCAAACCCTATGGTTTGGTGTAGCTGCATGTTCTCACTCAGGGCAGATACCCAACTTGCAATGTTCTAGCTATAATTGGATGCATAGCACTTTATAAAACAACAGTGTGCTACTTCAGAATGTCAGATTCCATAATGCACAAAGCCTATCTGTTCATAACATTACAAGCTTGGATGTTTACTAGGCCAGCTATGGCTTTAAACCTCTTTCATGTCCTGCACTACCAGCTACACAACCCCATTTCACTTACAGCCTGTAAAGACCACTGATAATGCTTTATAAGTGTTCTGCCTTCTGATTTAAGAAAGAAAGGCTGATTTAATTGTATGTGGTAATTGGTTTGTATCAAACGCATGACTGGCTCTTATTTTGACACATCGTAAGAGGCACACAGTGCATCATGGGGATAGGAGTCCAGATAGTAGACAGACCACATGATGAGCAGTTGTGTGAATAGAGAGAGCTACTCCTGTGTCTTACACCTTTTTACACACCCTCGAAAGCACTGGCTGGAAGTTCTTTTGTTGTTTAGAACCTCAGCTATCACGCATATGTAACTTTAAAAAATCTTTTTATGTCCAGTGTTGGTTTACTGATGGCTAATGCTAACGGTAGTATATTCTGGCTTGCAGCAATGCTAGTTCTCAGTAACATTGTGTGCTAATGTATGACCGGGTTAACATACAGGGGTTGGACAATGAAACTGAAACACCTGGTTTTAGACCACAGTCATTTATTAGTATGGTGTAGGGCCTCCTTTTGCGGCCAATACAGCGTCAGTTGGTCTTGGGAATGACATATACAAGTCCTGCACAGTGGTCAGAGGGAGTTTAAGCCATTCTTCTTGCAGGATAGTGGCCAGGTCACTACGTGATGCTGGTGGAGGTTCGTCCTTCTTGGTGGTATGCTGACATTACCCTGGATACCGTGGCTCTTGATACATCACAAAGACTTGCTGTCTTGGTCACAGATGCGCCAGCAAGACGTGCACCAACAATCTGTCCTCTTTTGAACTCTGGTATGTCACCCATAATGTTGTGTGCATTGCAGTATTTTGAGCAGAACTGTGCTCTTACCTGCCAACTGAACCTTCACACTCTGCTCTTACTGGTGCAATGTGCAGTTAATGAAGATTGGCCACCAGGCTGGTCCAATTTAGCCATGAGACCTCCCACACTAAAATGACAGGTGTTTCAGTTTCATTGTCCAACCCCTGTATTTACTTGTCATTCTGTTAAGGGGCTACATTAGCATTTATTAGCCAGTTATTTGTATTCATACAGTAACTGCTTGTGCTGGTTAAGAGACACTCTTTTTCTTTTCTGTTTCATGTCTGTTCCAGTTTTACTCATAAAACCTTCGCGTGTCACGCATGAAGATTGTTAATAAAGTAGCTCGCTTCCTGGCTCTTGGAAAATCGGGTTTGGCTGACTGTTTAACTGCGTTAACATACTGGTTGTATAGAACACGTAGCGAGAACAGTACAATAAAATTTAATGTAACAATATAAATTGTATTAAACAACAAAATGACATTAGAAAAACTAACTTCACTTTAACCCTGTAATGGCCTGGCATAAAACTCTATGAAGTGTTGGATTAGATGGTTACAGTGTTAGTGTCTACAATGTTCTTATGGGCGGATATTATAAGATGTTATAAAACATGACATTATAAAGTATTATGCATGTCATTATAACTACTTAACAGATTAAACTAGCTTCATAAGGTGTTATATATGCTATATAGTGCTTTATAAATACATAATAGAAAGTGTTACCATATATCCCTGCTGCTCTATCAATAAGCAGGAGGAGCCTCAAGGTCTTTACCATGAAGCGGAACCTGTAGAGCACTAGGACCTGGTTTGTGTTCATTATGCATGATCCATTCTGAACCAGTAGGTTTGAGTTTGGTTTGTACTTGGCACCATGTGGAGGGGGCTAAAAGAGTGGGCGGAGTGGCTAGTTTGTTGTCCTCTGAAATCTGATTGGCCAACCCAGTTGCCAGGTGGCACCTCATCACGTCATTGGCATCCACCTTATTATGGAGATGGTGTTTGCAACTTTGCGGGGAGAGATGTTTTGCTATGAGCAGAGCAGCTCTCCACCCCTTCACACATTCCCAACCACTGCCCCCACCAAACCCTCCCCTTCCCCTCCGGCCCACATTCGCATTGCGAGCACGTGTCTGTCCAGCTTTGCCTTTAAGGGAAAAGTGAATTGGCTATCGGCGCTTGGCGGAACAACTCTCAAACGTTCTGCCCCCCAGTTTCTCATCTTAAGTTAGATCGGCGTTCATCAGAAACACCCCTCTCCCTTGCACATACAAACATCCCTCTTACCTCGAACCTTCCACTTCCAAGTTAACCCGCTAAAGCTACATGCCAGCCCTGGTAATAGCGGGAAACCCTTGGAGGGAGTCCACATAAAACATTCATAACATCTTCCATAAACACTTCATAGCAGTTACACAGGTTTAAATCAGCATCGTATACAATATACATGTTTTGCATCATATGGATTTGTAGTACTATTATTTAACGGAAAGGCATTTTTCAAAATAAAAGTCCTTTCAAAATAAAAGTCATTTACTCCTTAAATCAGCATCTCCACATGTACAGCAGGTTCTTAGTGAGAAACAGAAGGTTGGGTTCTAGCTTTACTGGCAGATACAGTGAGCGTCTGGTTCATAAGGACAAGGTCAAGCAGCAAACACACAGGACACCACAGCTACAGACTGGCAGAGGGCCACCTCATTCCAATGTCCCTTACCCACTGTAAGATGACCTCAAGTGACCTTCAGAGAGACTGGCGAGCGGTGGCTGGGGTGAGACGCACAGCAAGCATGGTTCTAAAAACAGGCTTCTGGAGGTCATTAGTGATTTTCTAAATACACAGATCTAATACAATATCTGATCTGGAGTTTGGAAGACATGGTTCCAGTAGTGTAGTGAATCAAACAGAACTGAGGAATTCTGGTCCAACACAAACCCAGACACTGTACAAATCATCTTAACGAAGAAGCTGTTGAACCTAACCTGATTGGGCCATCTACACCAATCAACAGACGTATCTTAGTCTAAAACAATCCACTAGGGGGCAGCGAGTCCTTCAACAGATAGGCCTGTACTGTTCTAATCCTTACTTAAAGCAAGCAACAAGTAAATTACTCCATGAATGTGCGTTGTTTTTGGTGGTACTGATATTGTAGTAATATGATATGTAGTCCTGGTGCTTATTATTGTCAGCATATTATAGTTTTAGAGGTTTTGATGAGCAGAACTGTATAACGTAATGCAACACAAAGGAGCCTAATAAGGATGAAATCATTTTTTTAAAAGCATGTGTTACCAATTGGTCTATTTTTTTCTTAATGCTAAAGGTGTCTATTCCAAGGTTATGTATTTAAACTATTTGCTTTGTTGTTATATTTGGCCCAAAACATAGAAAAATAAAAAAAATCTCTCTTTTTCTTTGGTGAAGATATTAAAGGGTTAAGAAAGTCTAGACAAAAGTGCCCAAGTATCAAAGCAACTTCTGTTCAAAACGAGTAAAACAATTTTATATTGCCTGTCCAGAACAGAAATTCAATTTTTTTTGTTTTTTTATTGTTTTTTTTTTCAAAACAATGAACGAGGACTGTTATTTTGAAAATGTCTGTCAATAAAACGACTCAGTACTCAATTTTAACATTTACATGCAAAACTTCATAAATGTTAATTTAAACAGTAATTATGTTTAAATGTTAGGAAGTGTTTAGGTAAGATGTTATGAATGCGTTATGTCAACACCCTTTGAGGGTGGTGTTAACTGCAGTTGCTTACAGATATGAATGGAATGTTTGACAGTAGGGCACTATATACAGAAACAATGTGAGGCATGGCATGACCACCCATTCCCCAAAACCCCAACACACACCCAATTATACGTGCATAGTTTAAAATAATAAATGAGGTCTTTGATTAAAAAAAAATAAATTCTCTCAGTAAAATTAAATAGTAGTCCATATAAATGTCATACAAAACATATATAGTATTTGGTATATGGTAGTTATAGTAATGCTGTAAAGTAATGTAAATGAAGAGGTTGACATCTAAACTGGCCTAGAACCACCATTGCACTTGGTGGGGTATCAAGAAATAGGAGCTGCCAATTTGCCTGAATTTAAAAAAAAAATTTCTTCATGCAAAGTTGCATGGAAATTGCATGTGAGTTGCAGGCAAATCACAGCATGCAACGAGTAACATGAAAGTATTCGAATTCAAAGCCAGCTGGAACTAGCAGCCCCTGGAGAAAGCAATAGCAGTTTGCTAACTACTTCTAATTTGTCTTCCTTTGTAGCATTCTGTTTTCATATTCCCTTTGAAATTTGAATTAATGCAGGATAAAAAAGCCTCAAATCTTCAAACTGTACCTCCGATTCGTTGTCACAGTAGTTGCGGGTTTAATCTTGTAATCGTGTTGTGTTGAAAGCCATTATATGCTTATACGCCCCGTTATTATGCATTCTAGAGGCGCTGCGTTAAAAACAGCGGTGTTGATATACACACGAGAGTTATTTCTGTTTTAATATGTGAGAGGAGACCTTTACCATTGCATAATGTACAGGACTTGTCATAGTCTGCTAGCATGAAATGCTATATCATTAAATACTCTTAGGCTTTGATTCATGGACGCTCATTCACGAAGGGACGTGCCCTGACAGCACCGGGCTGTGGATTGAGCCAATAACCATCATATTTCTATTGGGATCTCATATCAGTCATTATTTCAGATCCACTGTGGCCTATAATTGCCTGTTTCGGTTCCCACCCCGTGTGTTTTCACTTTAGGTTACGATGCTAAAGTGTACACGTGGCTTATCCATCCTTGTAATTACTCAAATCTAACAAGCGCTTATTACTCAATTTCATTAGCCCCTAACCTCACTCTCAATTACAGTCTGTGCTTATCATAAAGACATTCCAATAAAGGAGCCAACGCCATGCCTATTGAATTGAGCAGTACGGAGCTTGAACCTCTGCAATCCAGATTGCGTACACCTGCAGTCAGAACCTTACAGCTTTTTAACTTTGCACTTCTTATGACGGAGAGGCTAGCTGTACCAATCCAGATTCTGACTAATGTATAATTCATAGAATAGGCAAATATGAATTGTCCGCCCCAGACAGGGCCGTCGGTGAAATCTCGACACTTTGGCGAGTATATTTTGCAGGGTCTTGTATTTCTGCCAGTGCTATTGTAAGATACCGAAGCTCCGTCTGGCAGAGGCCTTGCAGGTCCAATAAAATGGATATTCAGCATCATTTGTGGGAAGGCGGTGGTGGTACTTTTCCCGCACAAGTTATTTATTGGATTCCTTTTCCCAGATAAGCGTCCATTCGGCAGCGGCACAGAGGGATTCAGATCCTCGAGAGTGGGCTGTCAGCACGGAGATTGAGCTAGCATTGTAGCCAGCCACTAACAGCACAATGTGGGTTCTTCAGCTGAACTCAGCCTAACCCCTCTGTTTAGATTTCAGACAGGCTGTACTGATGTGTATCTGTGTTATTTTCCCTTTGAAAAGTGACTGACAGGTCCACCCTACACTCGCCGTCTCTTTCAGGGACTGTAGGGAGGATTGGCTTGATTTCATGGATGGGTTGGTGTGTTGATTCCCTTGATATGACTGAAAACAAAAACGAAGAAATCCTCTTTGGGTCGGTATAAATGTGACTTCCCTGGAGTGTTAGGGAAAGGTTATCTGCAAATATGCTGCTTTTTTGACAAACCAGGGAACAACTTCAGAATATGGGCTTGGAAATCTTCTGTGTTGGCATGAAACATATCCTCCTTTGAATGAGTTTAGATTCCCTCTGGTGTTACAGGTGTACTTTCTTCTCATGAAAAGATATTTCTTTATCTCAGTGGAAGCCTAGTTTGGGACATGGTGAAGAAATCTGAAGATTTACCTCCGCTGATCATATTTACACAAAGCCACTGATAGCAGGAATGACCTCTACACACTTTGTAATGTAATCCGTCATTACCTGAATCCTTTACACTTCAATGCACATCACTGAGTGAGTTCACATGCACTTGGTAATTCGATAATCTTGGGTAATTAGACAATGGTAAAACCTCTGGGTCTACACAAGTCAGGCAATAATCTAAAACCTACTTTTCAATCGGCCAATAACTCACAGAACAACTATTATATAAGCGTAATGTAAAACTCAAACGCCATGCATCAAACGTCAGAAGTCGCTTTATGTTAAAACATGAACAGACTTTTTTTGTCTGTGATAAAGAATAGTTAAATACCTTATTTCATTATGCAAGCACCTGTTTTTCACTGTCACACCGAAAGCCGTTTTCCTAGCATTTCACAGTTGCTTGAATGTTGTGTTGAATGTTGCTTTCCTATTTTTGATATCAGAATCTAATTATGCACATGTGCAGACTGAAAGAAATCAGAGTAAGGCGATGCATCATTACAAGGTTGAAATCCAGCTCTCTTTCTAAATTTTCTTAATCAGATTTCTAGACCTTAAAAGAGCAACATGCAGGTTTTTAAATAACTTCCAACTTGTTACATGGGGTAAGATGAGGAGGCAGGATATAGACGCAAGGATTTAATGGACAGAACAAATGGGACAAAACAAAACCAAAGAAGGAAAATACAAAAGGAACATGAAACCAGCGTACAAAAACAACCAACATGGGGACAAACAGCCGGCAGGGAGACAAAACACCACGCAAGAACACGGGGGACTACAGGGAGTATAAGAGAACAAGGACTAACAAGGAACACCTGGGAAGGGGCGGAGCTACAAACTAGGGACAGGTGAGGGGACTGACAGGAGGAGCCAAAAACCAAAACAAAAAGAAGCACATGGAACAGAACAACAAAAGGCACATGGAAGTGACAAGACAAACAGAAAACCAGGCTTGACTAGACACGACTGAACAGGAACTGTTTGTTAGCATGCAAAGTCACTCTTGTGTCTGTCTCATAACACCAGGGGGAACCTGAGGAAGTGATAGTGAGTTGCTGTAGAGTGGAGTCTGCCATCAGTCCAATATGAGCGGACGAAGCAGCCGTACTGCACCGATGGAATACTTCTTTCCATTGCAAAACAGCAAATGATGTTTTCCCTTTCCATTAACTCCAGCTCCCGATGAAATCTCTCCTCATTTGTATTGACTGAAAGCCGCTCGACATGTGCCTTGATATGCACTCACTCCTGAATTTCACATTCCATTACAAAGCCTGCCACTCATTATGCGAACTGCCCCCTGCCCACTAACTGTGCGTCCATGTGCACAAGGGTTTAAAAGCCACAGTGAAATAATGGAGCCATCAACAAGCTTGAGACGAAAGAGAAACTGCAAGTCCAATGACTGGTAAAGAGATAGCAGGGTTAATAAATGAAGCTCTTTCCCACCAAAACATTCCACGGGGTGTTATTTTATTCCAGCCTCCAGCTAAAAAATAAAGCATATTTTGTGCTGTGTCTTCTCATACACGTACATCTGGTCCCGAGAGGTGGAGCAGTGTTATTCTAATGCCTCACATTCTTTTAGCACACTTTTGAGGCTCGTTCCTCTGACTAAAACACTATGGCTGCAGCCATTGTTAATGGAAGCCTCTCAGCAACAGGACTTTGGAGACCTTAACGCAAACATATGCCTGGTTTTAATAGTCAGCTGGCCACACATGGAACAGATGGCACTGCACGAGGATGATGGGGCTATGAATACCTGTGGGGTGTGAGTGATGGGATCCATAGATTGGGAAGAGGTGCTACAGTGCAGGGAATGTCTCGTTCCATGTGTGGTAAATGGCTCCAGAGCAGATGTTAATGATTAGCTAAAAGGAGTGACTGAGCATTTGGGCGTGGCCAAAGACCATAGTGTGAAGGAAGTAGATGAATATGCAGGTGTATGGAGGCGAACGGTCATACGGGTCTACCAGCAGTGGCTAAAATCCCAGTCTACAGGGAATTCTCCTCGGAATTGTGTCAGGGAAGGCATCCACCAAATCTGGCCCAACTGTGCTATTCTTTGATGTAGGAGTATCTGAACATCGATGTGGCCTACATCCAGAAACTTGTCCAGTTCATGCCCAATCCAGTCACAGCTGCTATTCGTGCTCATAGCAGCTGTTAGGTGCTATGGTGGAAATTTCCTAAATAAGCAGAAATCAGTAAAATCACAGTCACAATGAATGCTCCAAAGTAATGTATTTATTAAAAAGGTTTCAGCCCGGGAGAAGCTCCTGGCAAATACCCAGAGATCTCCGAAGGTTGATCAAGTTACAAAGGTTATATATCTCCCCAGTGGGGTGTTGTCACCTTCCATTGGTTCACAGGAGACAAAGAAGTTACAACGCATTGGGTCCACCTAACTGTGATATGAATAAACAAAAGTGTTAATGTACAGGGGTTGGACAATGAAACTGAAACACCTGGTTTTAGACCACAATCATTTATTAGTATGGTGTAGGGCCTCCTTTTGCGGCCAATACAGCGTCATTTGGGCAGCCGTGGTTTTATGTTTTTAGGATACAATCCGGGTTAGCACCCGAACATCCCTTTCAGACAGCTTCCTCTTGCGCCCACAGTTAATCCTGTTGGATGTGGTTCGTCCTTCTTGGTGGTATGCTGACATTACCCTGGATACCGTGGCTCTTGATACATCACAAAGACTTGCCGTCTTGGTCACAGATGCGCCAGCAAGACGTGCACCAACAGTTTGTCCTCTTTTGAACTCTGGTATGTCACCCATAATGCTGTGTGCATTGCAGTATTTTGAGCAGAACTGTGCTCTTACCTGCTAACTGAACCTTCACACTCTGCTCTTACTGGTGCAATGTGCAGTTAATGAAGATTGGCCACCAGGCTGGTCCAATTTAGCCATGAGACCTCCCACACTAAAATGACAGGTGTTTCAGTTTCATTGTCCAACCCCTGTACGTGCATAATTAATGATGAGGAAGGAAGCTCAAATATGGTTTTCAGAGGTCCCTCACACCTGGAGATTCCAGACGAGTTGGTATGCAACTGCGAGGTCACTTGAACAATAACTCACTGTGGCCAGCATAGAGAAAACAGATAAGGCCTAGACTGAGGACCGGAGGAGTAGCTAGTCTGTTCCACTTCGAATGAAAGGAAGTAACTGATCTGTGGTCCCTTTCACATGCAGCGGTAAAAGTCCACTCGATAGTTATGATTAAGTGCCTAAGCCTATTAGTATGTTAGTCAGGATATAATATACTAAAAGAATGAAGCTAATAGAATGCATACGGTATATGTGAGAAATAATCATCATTTGACCATGTATTGATCTCGAAGCCACAGTACGTTTCAGTCCCAGGTGTCCGGTGAGCTTATCTCCACCTACATTTCATGCATTCGTTCCACGTTTTGCATGACCTTCCCTTGGGTGCATATGCATGATTGAAGGAAGTATGTTTCGGGGTCGAGTCCAGGTTCAAAAGAGAAATTAAACACTGAAATAAAATAATCAACCAGGTTCAAGGACCAGAGGTTGCATTTAGTTCTATTGGGTTCCTGAGCAGTATATTTCCTGCACAGCTGAGTATGGGATATGAGAAGAGGGAAATGCAGGGAAGACATGCTCAAGGCCTCGTACTTCCCTATGACTTTGTGGAATGTGATAAACTGTTATTCACTACAGCATGTACAGTTTGAAGTTCCCCCCCAACAAAACATTATATACCAATTTTTAGCATGTCTGTAAACATAAAGGGAGGCCAAAACCTCTGGGTGGACAACTCACAACTCACTTAGCAAGTGCATATAAACCCGCTGTTGGCCCACTGATGGCAAAGCTGATGGTCCCCTGGAATTTGCCCAGTATTTCCGGAGTGGTCCACATGGTGGTTAAGCAGAATACCAGACAAATGCCACTTTCCATCACTCGTTTTCCACTCGAGATCTAGTTCATTTCTTTATTCGTCATGAATAGCATCCACTGTGCAAGTCTCTGGGAGCCGTGCTGCAATCTGGGGTTGCTTCAGTTGGTCAAGTTGAGGCTCAGCAATGCTCTGTGACAATGAAGTGATGTCAGATGACCTCCTGAATGTACGGAATGACCGGGTTATCCGGTCAATAGATTTCATCGTCCATGCACGACCATATGCCAGGAGAACAGTACCGAGACTGACTGATTAATACCATTATCCATTTACTCATTCATCTCCGTGAGACACTTACCCTTCTGGGTTGCAGAGGGGTTCTGAAGCCTATCCCAGTGCCCTAAGGGCAGAAGGCAGGAAACACAGTGGACATGCCTCCGGGCCTTTGTAGTGCTGAGATTCATTTGGCTTAAATAGTGCAGGAGTTGTTCAGGGAGCATGAGGAATCAGTTTCACACAGTCCTGACCATCACTCTACTAGGAAAACCTTTAGCATGTGGTGGAGAAGATGACAGTGTTCCTACTATCGATGGAAGATCTTAGCAAACATGAATGAAACTCAGAAATAAATGTTTCAGTGTTGGGTACGGTTGTCATAACGATGCCACAGGGAATGTGCATCACAGTGAAAGCCAAAATCAGTCCAGCAAATTGTAAGACTTCTTGTTTGGCATGATTTCGCCGTTTGCCAGGAGCAACTGTGAACTAAAGGGCTAAACGGGTGACCTGATCTTATTTCTGAAGAATGTACTGGGGGGTTTCCTGACAAGTGAGAATGCAGCCAAGGGATTAGGTGTAATAAACGTTTGGCACTGGGGAACTGTGTGGAAGAGCGGTATCTCTCTTACTCTCTTTCTATCTCTGGATATCTGCTCTGGGATGTCACCGCAGCATGCAGAGATTACAGCACTTATTAACGGTATCAGCAGCGGTTCATTTCTGCATGGAGAGGGATGAATTAATGAGAGTGGGAAGGAGGGGACACACACTTTAGCATAATGATGCAAGGGGAGGCTAATGAGCACCACAGAAATTTTCATTTATATTAAACTATATTTCATTGCCCTGCCTGTTCTCGTTGTCAGGAGCAGCTGAAATTACATGGGTAACTAAGACTTACCCGGGCAGGCTCTGTCACAGACTGTTTTTGTGGGTGACTCTGACAACAATTCTAACAACCTTGTTCTTGTAACCAAATGTCTACCACAAAAGATCCAGATGCTCATTATCCACTAAACCTGGGGTTGGTTTCTCAACAGCCTTCAAACCATATTCCTCAATGCTAGACCAAGATAATCACCATAGTCATGTTTACTATGTAGAGTTTATATTAGTGGACCAACAGTCCACCGAAGCGACAGGAAGTCAAAATCTATAATTGTGATTTATGGTTTCTTTCCCATTTCACATCTAGACCACACAGTGATGTAATCCACCCATGCGGTTCTGCAGAGCCGAGTCAAGTCGAAGTCCAATCAAAGCTCTTTTTTTGTCGTGCATGCAGGCCACAATAAAATTCTCAGCATGTTTCTGAAATGCCTAGACGTTGTTCATAAATACAACAAGTGTAATCATTGTGGCACAGGAATTCAAATGCTAGATAGTCTTCGGTCATCAAATGCAGCCAGTACGTTCAGCCTATGTTGGTTGTGTAACGTCAGTTTCGCCAGTTTGACGAAGTGGTTAACGATACAATCTACATTGGCTGGTTCCCTTATGATACTTGAAACTTGTTGAATAGGGACCATTACCATGGAGCATGCACCAGAACCTTGGTTCTGCATAGCAACATAGGGTTGTCATAGATCGAGGGTTGCCACCCGTCCCGTAAAATACAGAATTGTCTTTTATTTGGCAATTAAATGTTGCGTCCCAAAACATGTGTGTATTTCCATAAACGTCCAATACACACACACCTGTCACACACACACACACACACACAAATGCTAAATCTAACAATAATGATCAAAATCCCCCCAACCCCCACCCACCCCCGGCCTCAGCTCTAATATGAGACATGTCCCCCCACCCCTGACTCCGCCCCACCCAGTAGGAGTTGGCCCTGTGGTGGTCATGGCCCGGAGAAACCGCGGTGGTCGTCATTTCTGAGGGTGGCAACCGTACATAGATAGTCCTACCTTACTAGTACAGACATCTGACTTCTTAAAAGCCGTGTGGTGTTGTAATCAGGTTATCAGCTTCAGAAGATGCTCCTTCGGAAGTTGCTTTGCCTTGATGGAAATCAGGTTGCGGTTCCTGCTTCCTATAGTTTTCCTGGTGTCAAAAGACAATGAGTTATTGCCTGATGTTCTCCCTATAAGGTGCTGGCTTGTTGTTGGAGATCAGGCTAGTGATAGCAGCACGGTTGACAACGTTTTATGATGGAAGCTGTGTCTGGGCACAGCTCGTTTTGTGGTGACAAGCTGATACTCAGATTCGCGGCCAAACTGCCCACTCTAGGGTTTACTAGGGAGGCAGCCCAGAGTCCAGATGTAGAATGTGGTACTAGGTCCAAGATTTTAGTGATGCATTTGACAGAGACGAACAACAGACAAGTGTTCTATTGTCCAGATGTGCCAGAATGGTGCATCACTGAAGATCTCACGTGGTCACACAACACAGCAGCTCAAAAAAGGCACAACAACAGCTGCATTTCCTGCGAAGACTCAAGAAAACTGCCAGCCGGAATCCCGAGGAACTTCTACAGGTGCATAATTAAAAGTATTCACCAGCTCCATCATATTCTGGTTTGGAAACTGTGCGGCCCAAGACCGCAAGTGTCTGCAATGGGTGGTCAAGACAGCCCAGGTGTGGAAATGGTATTTTAGTTAGGGCTACAGTGAAGTACAGTGAAGAAGTAAGGCGCCCCGCACCAGCTCCATCCTTCTCCTAAAATTAAAGGAACACTGGAATAACACATCAGAAATGTCAACATGAAACTATCGTTTGATTGGAAATGATAATTGATCACCCTCCAAAGACCCCTGAAAATCAAAAGGAGCAGCAGCTGCAGCAACTGATTACACTCAGTGTGTGGGTGTCTAAAATGGACGGTCGAATCTGATGTGCCAGACTGGTTTTTCAATCAAGCGGAACACTTGTGTGTTGATAACTTTGTGAGACGTTCAGCATTTATTATTGGTAGCAGAACGATGTTTGGGAGGCTCCTAACATGGTGTGTGACATTCTAAACCAGATTCCAAGTCCATCAATGCAGCTCCTGCTCCTCTCTGCTGATTAACATCAGTTTACACTATTTTAACATGCTGGTTGGGCTATCAGTCACAACCAGGCAATGCATTTCTCTTGATGTTGACGGGGCCCAGACTGCACTAGAGTGCTGCTGACTTCCTCCATGCATGGGTGAGCAGGAGCACGTGCCGGGTCACTGGTAGCGAGTGTATCAGATTTATTAGCAGCAGAGCAGGAACTTCAGGGAAAATATATATGTAAATTCAGGATGTACTGAAATCAGTCCTCATTGACCGCCAATGGGTGACGTAGAATCACCAAAGGAGGGCGCCGGTTCACAGGGCAGAGGAGAACATGGACGTTAGAAATGCTGGGAAAGTGGAGACAACCTCTCATCACTACAGCAACAGAGAGTGAGTCATGTTTCTTTCACAACCTCGCTACTCCAAAACTAACCAAAAAGGTGCATAGATTTGGGTCTTCAACCATGACAGATCAGCATCAATACCAGTTTATTCTTCTGAGGTCATGATACCGTAGCGTTAGGATCCCTGAACCATGGCTTCAGTTTTGTTGTATTCATCAATTGGGTGGGACCGGGGAAGTGGCCTTTTCCATCCCCACCATAATCCTCACATCACCCAGCTCATTTCTTTTCACACCTCTAGGACTATCATCACACTCCTTAAAAGAGAGGGTAAACTCGTCCCCTAACAGTGAGGCATGACTACAGAACAGTTTCTACCCGTAGGCCATCAGAGCTCTGAATACCTCGCTACCTCCAACAACCATTCTACCCCATGCTTCTCTGCTATCAGCATCTGACCAGACCTGAGTAGTCCATGCTCAGTCCTCTTACCTACGGGATGATCACCAGAACAGACTACTTAACTGCACAGACTGCACTTTTTGCACATACCCTGGTGATTCAGTTTCTCGCTTTTCTATAAGGACCCATATGATTCTGTCTATACTGAATATGTACACTGTGTGTATGATACGTTTATACTTCATTAGAATCTATAACTGTTTGTTTTCTTGGTCTGCCACTTCGAGGCTTGACTTGAACTGTGCCTGTGGTCTTCCATTTTCTCACAATGTTTCTCACAGTGGGGACTGAAAGCTGAAATCTCTGAGATAGCTTTCTGTATCCTTCCCCTAAACCATGACGGTGAACAATCTTTGTTTTCAGGTCATTTGAAAGTTGTTTTAAGACTCCCATGCTGCGACTCTTCAGAGAAGATGCAAAGAGGAGAAAAACTTACAATTGCCCCCCTTAAAAACCCTTTCTCATAATTGGAGTCACCTGTGTATGGAGGTCAAGGGTCACTGAACTTACCAAACCAAATTTGAGTTCCAATAATTAGTTCTAAAGGCTTTGAAATCAATAAAATGACAACAGTGCCCAAATTTATGCACCTGCCTACTTTTGTTTAAACAATTATTGCAAATCATATAAACTTCATTTCACTTCTCAAATATCACTGTGTTTGTCCCCTATATGATATATTTAACGCAATTTTTTAATCCAAACAATCAATGCTTTATAAAGGTAAATCAAGAAAATTAAAAAGGCTGCCCCAACTTTCGCACCCCACTGTATGTTCTGCTCCTGTACCTTTCAGACTTATATCGCGTATATTGTACATTTTCTTTATATATAAACTTATATATTTCTCTTCTCTCTAGTCTGCAATTTTTTAGTATTTGAAGTCTGGGAGCAAGTGTCAGAATTTCATTGTACAGTGCAGCTGCTTGTTTCTCTATGGATTTGACAAACGCTTGAATCTTGAATGATGCAAAGCATACAGGTCTGGTCTAGGAAACTTTTGGTTCTGGAGGGCCTGTCATTCTCCTACCCTGTTAAACCTGACAGGTCACCGGTTAATCGCCTGGTTTAGGGGGTGTGCTCGAGCAGTGAAAATCACTACAGTTGCCTTGACTTTCACTCTGAGTTTGCCAGCCCTGATACAGGATAGGGCAGTGGTTCCCAGTCCAGTCCTTAAGGCTCACCAGACGGTCCATATTTTCAACACACCTGAACCAAACTGCTTAGGCTACTAAATGCATGGTACTTGTCATTGGAGCCAAATGTGGATCATGTGGTGTGCCACTAGAACTGAGTTGGGAAATTCTAGGATATGGTTTCCCCAGCAAATCAGTATTGGTAGTAGGCAAACTGCAGGGCATCCAGACCATCTAGGACCATCCTTGAGATTTACCTTCCTGTAGAATGTGGTTCCAGCTCCAGTCTAACAGCTGTTCTAGCAGGTTAACCTTTTCCTGAAGTGCATGATAGTCTGATTCAGATGACTTGATTTTAGGACAATGTGCTCACTGTTGCTGGAATGCCTTTTGGCTGCAGGTTTTAACGGACAGAAGAATTTGTCTTGCAATCCTTTGGCCTTTACAGTTTGCATATTCTTAAGGATCTATTTAAAAAAAAAATTGCTGGCCCATGTTCCACCTCAGGAGGTTTTTGGTGTTGCACTGCAATACACAACGGCATCTCTGTGGCCAGTCACCCTAGTCTCAAAATACAACATTCCCAATTTCCCAGCTGCAGACATAAGCAGTGCTATAGGGGTACTGGCCATGCAGCGGACCACTTTAAAACCTGGGTCTCGGGCATCAAGCACAAGCATGCAGGCTCCACAGCCTGGCCATGTGTGTATACGGATGTGGCTTGATGTCAGCGATTCCTCAGCCAGCCACTGGGTTGTAGTTGAGCATGAATAATTTAAAGGCTGGTGTAAAGCCAGTTTGGGATGGGTCACCTAGGGCCACAGTGATGTCTTGCATCGACAGCTGTGCACGGCACAGTCTTTGTGAATTGCTGCCAGGCATTGTTGAGCTTATTGACAGTAAAAGCTATGGCTGTGGTCTAGTCAGTCTGATCAGGGATCTGGCTGATGCTAGGCTAAAGGACTTCTAGCATTATCACTGGTTCTGCACTGCTTGGTGAAAGCACAGGTGGTTAATAGTGGAGATTTGTTCGCTGTTGAGTGTTTACCTTTAAGAGCCAGACAAAAGAGTATAGGCTGTGGGCAGGTGAGAGCTATAGCAGGACGTATTCAGCATAAGATCACTAGCTCCTTGGCTAAGCGTCAAATGCACCGCTTCGAGAACATACTCCCCAGCATCCTATCTATTTTTCTGTCTTTAGGGAAGATGATTCATCTTCCACATTTCCAGCTGACACAAACTGCTTTACCTTTTAAATGCGTCTGTCACGTTTCAGAAGTGAGGCTTTGAGTCTGGCTAACTGTGTAACCACGGCGTCTCGTCTTGCTCTTCTTGCAAAGAAGAGATGATTCAGTGTTGATTAATCCTACAAGTGACTTCCAGAAGGATGGATTTTCACACAAACCTTAAGATCAAGGTTGAAAAGTCTTTAATGGTGAGGATATGTGCTCAGAGCAGAGGAAAGAGACATGCCAAGACCTTGTCAAGAAACAATTACACATACCGCTGCTGTCTGATAAATCAGCCTTGTAGCTCCAGTTTCGTGGCATGTGGTTTTCCAGTTTGTGTTCTAATTTGGATGGTCCCATTGCTCTTTACAGTGTGTGTGAATTTCATGATGAGTCCACACAACGAAATAGCCCAATATGACTTGGGGTGAAAAAGTCTGGTTCCATTGACTTCCAATATATCGAGGCTGTCCAATGAAAAACATGTATCTCCATTTTTGTCCATTTTGACTTTTATGCATCATTTGAAAACAGCAACTGACGTTTACCCAGTGTGAGATTTTCATGATGAATGGACCAACAGAAATGGCCCAAAAGTGCTTGGAAAGACATCTGGTTCCATTGACTTCCATTCAAATTAAATAAGGCTTTGGCCTCTCCTGTAAAGCGACGATATACACTCATCATCAAAAGAATGGTTGCACCCAGGTGTGGGATTGCAGTGCCATTGGAAAGGAAGATAAAGGCTACTGTTGAGCTGCACATACAGAAGTAGTATCAGCAAAGCAACATGCCAGACATCTCAGCATGGAGGTGTAGAGGTTCCTAATGGTGTCCAGCGATAATCCATCCCGTGCAGCCTGAATATCCTCACACAGTTCCTGCAGATGGTGCGGTAGTAGTGGAGATGGAGTGACACCAGGCCTTCTGGACCACGGTGCCTCCACACACATGTTCATTGGTCATCTCCACCAAGACAAAAGCGGGACTCATCACTGAAGAAGACCTGCTGTCATCAAATCAAATCACTTTGTTACGTCACATGTGCATAGGTGTGAAGGTGAGTGAAAAACACTTAGGTGTGTTGTCACGGTGTGGTTGGGTTTGGACACTGGGGTACACTGCAAGCAAACAGACTTCCTGGATGTGGATGCATGTAAAACTGTAAGGGAAGTGAACTGCTTTGGTGAACTGTGTTTAGAGAGAAGGTTTAGGTGGGGATCGTGGCAGCCCCACATGTTACCACTGCTCTATGTGGCAGTGTAGGCAAGTCAGGAGGGGTTTTGAGAGGAAGAGGGAGAAACAGCGGGAAAACACAAACAAAGGAGACGCCAGGATGAGGTTGTCAAACGAAAAGAGAAGCTTATAAAAGAACAGAAATAAACAGGAGAGGGTTTAACAGAAAGGGGATTTGTGGGTCTCTGCATGGAGAGTGACCCATACCATACCAGCTACCCCTCTACAAAGGTGTAGCGGAGGTGTTTGTGTGGTGGGGGCTTATATGGCTGATGCCTCAGGTGCAGCTTGTTGGCTTGATCAGCCCGGGGCATTCTGGGGTTTGGAGTTCCAGGCTGTAGTTCCCCCAGGATGGCGCCGCTGCTGCCGCCCTCTGCTGGCAGCAGGCGGCACAGCCCGGAGCCATACATGCGTAGTCCCTTACAGTACTTAAATACAAAAAATATACATTAGACAATAAGTATATACAATACTAAGCACAATATTGCTGTTTATCCTAATATACAGTTTTATATAACAGTAATATTAAGTTATGGATAAAAACAATGATATATCCAGATGTACATATTTCCATATAGCACTGTGGTAAGGCTGAGGTAGATGAGAGATGCAGGGTATATACAGGGCATAGAATATATATCATCATTTAGATGATTTGGTCAGATGTGCTGAACCAGGTCCGTTTAATGATGCATCAGCACTACTGGCGTGTTCAGTAGCCTGATGACTCGGGGGAAGAATGACTCTGAGGTGTTCAATAGCCTGATGACTCGGGGGAAGAATGACCCGGAGGTGTTCAAGAGCCTGATGACTCAGGGGAAGAGTGACTCGGAGGTGTTCAGTAGCCTGATGACTCAGGGGAAGAGTGACTCGGAGGTTTTCAGTAGCCTGATGACTCGGGGGAAGAATGACCCGGAGGTGTTCAGTAGCCTGATGACTCAGGGGAAGAGTGACTCGGAGGTTTTCAGTAGCCTGATGACTCAGGGGAAGAGTGACCCGGAGGTGTTCAGTAGCCTGATGACTTGGGGGGAAGAATGACTCGGAGGTGTTCAGTAGCCTGATGACTTGGAGGAAGAATGACCCGGAGGTGTTCAGTAGCCTGATGACTCTGGGGAAGAAAGACTCTGAGGTGTTCAGTAGCCTGATGACTCTGGGGAAGAAAGACTCGGAGGTGTTCAGTAGCCTGATGACTCGGGGGAAGAAAGACTCGGAGGTGTTTAGTAGCCTGATGACTCGGGGGAAGAATGACTCTGAGGTGTTCAGTAGCCTGATGACTCGGAGGTGTTCAGTAGCCTGATGACTTGGGGTAGGAAAGACTCGGAGGTGTTCAGTAGCCTGATGACTTAGGGGAAGATTGACTCGGAGGTGTTCAGTAGCCTGTTGACTCGGGGGATAAATGACTCCGAGGTGTTCAGTAGCCTGATGACTTGGGGGAAGAATGACTCGGAGGTGTTCAGTAGCCTGATGACTTGGGGAAAGAAAGACTCTGAGGTGTTCAGTAGCCTGATGACTCGGGGGAAGAATGACTCTGGAGGTGTTCAGTAGCCTGATGGGACGGGTTGGGGGAAGAATGACTCGGAGCTGTTCAGTAAGCTTTTTCATTTAGCCTGATGAATGCTCTGCGGTGGAAATCGATTTATGACTCGGTAGAAGAATGCCTCGGAGGTGTTCAGTAGCCTGATGACTCGGGGAAGAATGACTCGGAGTAGGCAGTAGCCTGATGACTTGGGGGAAGATGGACGGAGGGTTGTTCAGTTAGCCTTGATGACTCGGGGGGACGAATGGCTCTAAGGAATTCCGTACTCGGAGTGACTGTTCGAGAAGTAATGACTCGGAGGAGTTAGTAGCTTTCATGGTTGGTGGGACATGCATGACTTCGGAGGTGTTCAATAGTCCTGATGACTCTGTGGACAGAATGACTCATGAGGTTGTTCAGTTAGCCTGAATGACTCGGGGACAGCAATGACTCGAGGTGTTTTCAGTAGCCCTGATGACTCGGGGGAAGAATGACTCAGGGAGGTGTTCCGTTCGCCTGATGATTTGGGGGAAGAATTACTCTTGAGGTGTTCAGTACCAGCCGCCCCCTGATGACTTTCTGGGAGAATGACCCTGAGGGTGTTTCAGTAGCCCTTTGATTGGGGTGATCAATGATCTCGGAGTTGTTCAGTAGGCCTGATGACTCGGAGGATGGCTGGTTCTGAAGGTGACTCAGTAGCATGATGACTTCGGAACGAATGACTCCCAGGTTGTTCAGATAGCCTGCACTGATGTTGGGGGAAGAATAACCTGAGTGGGTGGTTCAATGCTACCTGATCACTCCATGATAGCTCGGAAACGTACTTTTATTCTTAGTCTGACTTTTCCGCTGACACACGCTCCCACTATGGCAGCTGTGAAACAGACAGTGGCAAGCTGAGTCAGATCGCCATACAAACAGTCATGTAAACTATGCCATTCTAGTATCAGGCATTCTTTGACCGTCTCATGGTAAGAGACAGTCCCCCCCCCCGCCATAGAACGATCTGCAAGCATGTAGTCCTGCATGGTGCAGTAGTCGGGCTTTTGGTGCAGGGCACCTAAGCAGGACATGTGACTCATGGATTGGTCGTTTACCCTGTTTGCTGTAATGGCCGCTCTGTCCGTGGCTGTTTTGGATCTGTGGGGTCCTAGCAGTTGATAAGTGCCGCGTTTCCTTGGCTTACATCACATGCGTGGCTGAAACTACTGGAAATCACTGGCAATGTCACCCACCCAGTTTCATGTCGTTGTCCCATGAATCTCAAACTATTTCTTTTTGATGATGGAGCTGTATTGTGCATTGTGCATGTATTCACACTCCACCAGTTACCCTTTCCATTATGCATTAGCTGTTGGTATTTCCGCCCAGGTGTGTTCCCAGGATTGGCTTGAGCCCAGTTTCCTTGAATGCACTTCTCTTGCCATGAAACCCTCAGACTACTGCCACGGTACCCCTAACACTTTGCTGGCACCCGTTCTTGGAGAGGCTTCTGAATTTATTAAGCATAATAGTAAAACAATTTTCTCCATTGTCTCAACTACGAGAGCAACTGCCAGTGTCAGTCCTTAAAACTGGCAACTAACTTGCCGTATGCCTGCATGTGGGGCATGAAATCTCAATTTCCTTGCCAGAACAACTCATGTTTGTGATGGTATATTTGATATGTTATGAAATTTTTAAATCACGGCTCCATCAAATCGCTCCAACTGCCGATAGTCCAGGTCTCACTGTTGCTTATCTGAGAGATGCAGAGGTTTATTTCAAATGGTAACCAAATACTCCGGTAATTAACTTGCTCATCTAATGCTGTGGTAAGACAAATAGCGCAGGGGGTAAAGCGCGTCATCGTGTGAGGGAACGCCGGAAAGATACGGGAAGTAGAATATCTCTGCTTGTGTTTGTCCTGAGAAGCCGCTTCTTGTGGACCACCGTGTGGCTGCTGCCATGCAGGGATTGAGTGAGATAAAGTGGAATGTAAATTTTTTCATGCTGGGCACTTAAATACGGAGTGCGCTGAATACGAGCTGGCGTGGCTTATCCCTCACCAGGAGCGAGTCAACTGGTACTTGATGATTCGTGGGACGGATGAGGCAGAGAGACGAGACAGCGGCCGTAATTTTTACTTTATCAGTACACCAGCCTCAGGTTTGGAGAGCCGTGCTTGGACCCTTGGAGAGGCCCGGCTGGGATTCGGAGATCACTAAAAAGACCAAATCCTCTCTCCTCTCCGCCACTCCCGCTCTTACCTTATATCTCACCTCCACCCTTTCTACTTCCCAGGTTTGAAGGTGGAAATGATCCCTACGATTCATGAGGATGATATTCTTTCCCACACTTCCCCCCCTCGAATGACTCCGAGGTGTTCAGTAGCCTGATGACTCGGGGGAAGAAAGACTCTGAGGTGTTCAGTAGCCTGATGACTTGGGGAAAGAAAGACTCTGAGGTGTTCAGTAGCCTGATGACTCGGGGGAAGAATGACTCGGAGGTGTTCAGTAGCCTGATGACTCGGGGGAAGAATGACTCGGAGGTGTTCAGTAGCCTGATGACTCGGGGGAAGAATGACTCGGAGGTGTTCAGTAGCCTGATGACTCGGGGGAAGAATGACTCGGAGGTGTTCAGTAGCCTGATGACTCGGGGGAAGAATGACTCGGAGGTGTTCAGTAGCCTGATGACTCGGGGGAAGAATGACTCGGAGGTGTTCAGTAGCCTGATGACTCGGGGGAAGAATGACTCGGAGGTGTTCAGTAGCCTGATGACTCGGGGGAAGAATGACTCTGAGGTGTTCAGTAGCCTGATGACTCTGGGGAAGAATGACCCGGAGGTGTTCAGTAGCCTGATGATTTGGGGGAAGAATGACTCGGAGGTGTTCAGTAACCTGATGACTCGGAGGTGGCTGGTTCTGGACTTTATGCCTCGGAACCTCCTCCCACTTGGCAGCTGTGAGAACAGACAGTGGCATGCTGAGTCAGTCCATGACAGTCGGGAACGACACCATTCTAGTCTTTGGCGACGTTGACGTGGTGTTAAGGACAGTCGCCATAACGATGTACACAAGCATATAGTTCTGCATGGTGCAGTCGTCTGCCAATGGTGCTGGCACTAGCAGAATGACTCATGGATGGCGTTACTGTTTGCTGAATGGCCGCTCTCGTGGCTGTTGGATCGGTCCGGTACAGTGATAAGGCCCGTCCTTGCTTACATCACATGCGTGGCTGAAACTGGAATCACTGGCATGTCACCCACCAGGTTAATCCGTGTCACATGATTCAAACTATTCTTTTGATGATGAGCGTATGTGCATGTGCATGTATTCAACACCCACCAGTCACCCTTCCATTAGGCATTAGCTTTTGATTCCGCCCAGTGTTCCCAGGTTGGCTGAGCCCGTTCCTTGATGCACTTCTCTTGCCATGAACCTCAGAAACTGCCACGGTCCCTAACACTTTGCTGCACCCGTCTGGAGAGGCTTCTGAATTATTAAGCATAATGTAAAACAATTTCCAACACAGTCAACTGCAGTGTCAGCCTTTAATGGCAACTCCGTTGCCGCATGTGGGAATGAATCAATTCCTTGCCAGAACAACTCATGTTGTGATGGTATTTGATATGTGATGAAATTTTAATCACGCTCCACCAAATCGCTCCACTGCGAGCCAGGCACTGTTGCTTCTGAGATGCAGAGGTTTTATTCAAATGGTAAACAAATCTCCGGATACGGTCAAGGTGTGGAAGAAAGCGCAGGGGGAAAGCGTCTCGTGAGGGACGCCGGAAAGATACGGGAAGAGAAATCTCCTCTTGTGTTGTCTGAGCCGCTTATGTGGACCACCGTGTGGCTGCTCCATGCAGGGATTGAGGTTAATAGAAGTGGAATGTAATTTTTCATGCTGGGCCACTTTAATATAACGGAGTGCGGCTGAATACAGATCGGGTGCTATCTCACCAGGATCGAGTAACTGGTACTGATGATGTGGGCGGATGAGGCCAGAGAGACGAGACAGCGGCCGTATTTACTTTATCATACACAGCTCCGGTTTGGAGAGCCGTGCTGGACCTTGGAGAGGCCAGGCTGGGAGTGGAGAGCACTAAGACAAATCCTCTCCTCCTCTCCGCCATCCCTCTCTACCTTATTCTCCTCCACCCTTTCACTCACAGGTTTGAAGGGGGAAATGATCCTACTGATTCATGAGGACGATATTCTTTCCACATTCTCTCTCTCTCTCTCTCTCTCTTACTCTCTCTCTCTCTCTTACTCTCTCTCTTACTCTCTCTCTTACTCTCTCTCTCTCTCTCTCTCTCTTACTCTCTCTCTCTCTCTTACTCTCTCTCTTACTCTCTCTCTCTTTCTCTCTCTCTCTTTCTCTCTCTTATACTCTCTCTCTCCCTCTTTCTCTCTCTCTCTTTCTCTCTCTTATACTCTCTCTCTCCCTCTTTCTCTCTCTTTCTCTCTCTTATACTCTCTCTCTCCCTCTTTCTCTCTCTTATACTCTCTCTCTCTTACTCTCTCTTTCCCTCTTTCTCTCTCTCTCTCTCTTTCTCTCTCTCTTATACTCTCTCTCTCTTACTCTTTTTTGTTGTTTCCCTCTGTCTTATTTTGTCTCTTTTTCTTTCTCATTGTTCCTCTTTCTTGTCTCTCTCTCTTCTCTTCATCTCTTTTGCTATCTCTCTGTCTTTTTTCTCTTGCTCTTTTTCTTACTTCTCTCATCATCATTCTTTCTTTTAATCTAATTTCTCTCTCTCTCTTTCTTGCTATTCCTATTCCTTGTTGTTTCTCTCTCTCTTGTTGTCTCATTTTATCATTTCTCTCTCTCTCTCTCTCTCTCTCTGCTCTTCTTTACTTTTTCCTCCTTTCCTCCTGTATCTGTCCCAGGTTCTCCATCTGCTTTTGTTCCTCTGTCTTCTCTCTTTATGTGCTCTTTCCTCCCGTTCTTTTATACATTTCTTCCTCTCTATGTCTCTCTCCATTTGTTCTCTCTCCTCCTTCTTTTTTGCCAACCCTTTGTATCATTCTCTTTCTAATTCTCTCTTCTGTTTTTCTGCCATTGTCCCTGTCTTTCCTCTCTATTGCTCCCCTTCTCTGTGATGTCTTCTCTTTTCTGTCATCGTCTCTCTCAACTTTCTGCCTTTCTCTCTTATTGTCTCTTTCCCATCTCTCTTTCGCATTGTCTCATCTCTCTCCTTCTTTCTGTTTCCCCTAACACCTTTCCCCCTTTCCCTTGTCCCACGTGTTCCCTTGTTTCCCTTGTCCCACGTCTTCTCTTCTCTTCTCTTCTCTTCTCTTCTCTTCTCTTCTCTTCTCTTCTTTATTACATTATCTCTTTTTTGCTCTCTCTTAAATTTATTGTCTCTGTCTATTATCCTTTCTCCTTTCTTTTCTCTCTCGCTTTCTGTAGATACCCCATCTCACATCTCTCTCGTCCCCCTCTCTGTTATCACTTTGTTCTTTTCCTTGTATCTTCTTTTTTCTCTTTCTCCTGCTTCTCTTCTATTCTCTCCCTCTTTGTCTCCCTTTTCCTCTCTCTTTCTCTCATTTTCTCCCTTTCTCTGTCCAGTTTTTCTGTCTTAATGTTTCTCTCATTCTCATTTACTGCTTCCCTTTGTCTCTCTCTCACCACTTACTCTGTACATCTCTCTCCTTTCTCTCTTATTATTTCTTAAACTCATCATAAACTCATCTTAAATTCATCCCCCCCCTCTCTCTCTCTCCCCCTCTCTCCCTCTCTCTCCCTCCCTCCCTCCCCCTGCGTGTTGTGCCTGCTGTGTAAAAAGCTATAAACTCTTCACCCTGATTCAGCGTGAGAACCCCGCTCTCACCTGTCACCATGTGCTCTGTCTGTGAGGAGCCGTCTCTCTGATGGTTAATTAGAGTGAGGAACTCATTCGTCTCTCTCCGGATCCCCTTAGTTCGGCGCCGGCGTGTAGATTAGAGACTGATGGGCGCTCCCACACTCTCCCAGGCCCACATACGCCCTGCACACACACAGCAGCTCAGGCTGATTTCAGATAAAGAGTCTTTCTGGTGATGAATAAGGGCTCTCCTACTGACTGAGCGAAGGCTTACGACTGCCTCGCCTTCAGCCGAACCGCTGTGCTGCCTGAGGACAGTAGCCAAGAGCTTGACAACGGGAGAAAAGAGAGACATAGAGAGACGGAGGTAGAGAAACATGTTATCATGGACTCGTCCTGTAATATGCACTTGAGTGAAGACACCGTGATGCTGAATTCTAAGCCTTTGCAGCGTATGGGTTTTCGCGAGTGAGTCCTGAAGAGGTTTGGATCTGATTGCATGTGGTCCAGGAAAGACCAAACTGAACTTGAGCTGAACCTATACGTTCTGAATGTAACCTTTTATATGGGAAACGGAGAGATGAGAGCGGCTTCCTTCCTATTGTGGTGGCTCAATGCCCCCCCCCAGCTGTTTCACATTCAAATGTTGCTTCCATTAAGCTTTTCTCAGAGTGCCTTTCAAACCAAAATAGACTCTGATCTGCTTTGCCACCTCTCCATCACGCTCAACAATGGCAGCTACTAAATGACGCCAGTAGAGCATTAAAGTCTCTGCAGCCTCATATTTACCTCTCCTGAACTGTTTCTTAGTGTGCATTCATGATGGTGGTTATATATATATACATATGTATATACACATATATACATATGTATATATAATATATATATATATACACATTTATTATATAATGGACATATATATTACAAACGCTTTATACTGTGCTAGATGTCGTGTACATTGCCTTGAGGATTTAAGACCATTGGTGAGCTCAGGTACTGATGTTGGATGATCAGTTCTCCCAAAGTACTGGATGGAGGTCAACCCCTTTAGAGAACACAGTTCCACAGCTCCCCAGCTCAGTGCTGGAGGGGTAAAGCTGGGTATTGGGATTGGTGACCCTATTGGGCTTGGTGGTTATTGTGTATACAGTATACATACCAGTTCAGTCTCTACTGAACTGCACAGGCTTTATTCTGTACTAGATGTTGTGCACATTGCTGTGAGGATTTGACTGCATTCAGGCAGAAGACCATTGGCAAGGTCAGGCACTGATGTTGTATAATCAGTTCTTCAAAAGATACTCAATGGAGCTCAGTCTAGTTTGTTGAAGGGGGTTGCGCAAATGCTTAGAATTGGCCTTGGTGACTTAGGCTTAGGCTCATGGTTGGCTGCTCTGGAGGGTCTCTTTCTATTGGACAATGCTTTTCAATAGAGTTAACAGAAACTTCATTTGTGCAGTCTGACATCTGCGTAAAGTAGGTTGACGAGTTATAAGGCATGTATGGATATTTTAGATATGCATAGAAATTTGCATGAAATGAGATTTTAATGAATCCATGCATGTATATCATATATTAATCAGAGCAGAATGTGTCCTCCTGGGACCCCAGCTTCCTCATGTGAGGACATTACATTTCTGCTTCTCTGCACCATGATACTTGTTGAAAATGTTGACCCTTTGGCCTCATGTGAGGACTTTTACTTTTTTGCCAAAACTACTTCCTGTACAAAGACAACGTTCAGTTTTTATACTTGTTAGGTCCTACTAATCACAAATAGCGAGGAGAAATTAAAATTGGAGGGTATACAAGACTGCTAAGAATTAGGCATAGAATATATACTTGTGTTCTCGTGCAGGGTGTCGTAACGCTGACTAAACACCAAGTTAAACCTTAGCCAATGAAGACGCTAGTCGTAGTAAGGTTGGCCATTTACTGTCACTCTTCCGCATTAACATGCAGGTGAAAACTGAAAACAACAATACAGAACATTCACTGTCACTGTACAAAGCTGGAACGGTTACTGTAAACACTGCTGTTCTGTATTACAGGTACGAGTAGCCATAGCCGCTAATATTGCTAATGCTTGTAAATAAACAGCTTTTTAACAACATCCTTCTACCACATGGACTTAATGTTTTTAACGCCAGATGAACTTTCGACATTGCCTTTATAATGCTTCACAAAGGTGCAAGTAGGCCCTCAGAACATAATCTGCGTGTCTGCATCGTTTTGCTTTTCCGCCGAAACCCGCAAAAACCGGAAATACAAAGCCGGAAGTGACGTCATCGCATATCGCGCCGATAAAACTTGTCAAAATAAAAGTCAGTCAGTTAACTTCTTTCTTTAACTAACAATAAACAACAATACATACGTTCAAGAAAAAATGAGAAACACAAGAAGAAAAACATTTAAGTGTATGCCATAAGGGCAACACAATACTGCTTTATACAGGGGTGCATTATGGAAGAGCAGTGTGCAAAAGTTGGAGTCTACTTCTAATTCATTATCACTTTCAGTCATAACTACGAAGTCATCATTTTCGGGCAGTAGAAGACCTGAATAAACATTAAAGTCCAGAATTATTATTATTTTAATCCAAAAATATCCAAAGAAATTTGCTTACAGACATTTTAACACTAAGAAAATGGAACTATGGAGGAGCTAATGGACCACCAATCCATCAAATACATCTCAGTGGTTTATTTGTAGGTTTTTGGGTATTTTCTGAGACCTTTCTGGTGGAAACATATGAGTATACAACATGCAGAGGAACATTTTGTAACATGGATTGCACTTCGGACCCAGTAGTCTTGAAATAGAATTCAAAGAGAACTTGGATGTGTCTGAGTATGTTATTACGGTCATTGTCAAAAATACCACATAGTGCTGCTTTAAAGCTTCGGGAGAAGGAAATCTTGAGGTCCACTCTCAGACTCTCAGACAGTTTCTGGCCTTCCTCTATGAGGCAGCTCTGAATCAGAAAGGATATCGATATCGACATGTCTCCATTTTTGTCAATTTTTACTTTTATGCATCATTCTAAAGCATCAGCTGCTGTTTACACTGAGCAAGGATCTTATGATGAATGGACCAACAGAAATGGCCCAAACCTGTTTGGAAAGACGTCTGTTTCTATTGACTTGCATTAAAGATAAATGAGGTTTTGGCCTCTCCTGTAAAGTTACCATTTTGGAGATACTTGTTTTTCTTCGGACAGTGATGATATGTAGCATAACACTGACAAAAAAAGCTGCAAGTAATATTGACTGTACTTAAGAAGCACTAAAAAAATCCCTACCGATTTATTTGGAAAACCGAAAGGGAGGGTGTAATAAAGGTATAGCTTTAGCACACAAATTACTGAACATCATGTACTGTATATTGCTGTTGTATATTGTAAACCAAGGCTTGCTTTTCCACTGTTTCCTTAAAATGACTAGAATATAGATGGGTGGTCTCTGACTTTTACACTGTACCATACCATGTACTACAACACTGTGGCACTGGTGTAGAAAAAAAAGACACAGGAAACATACCGCTTCTTTTACTGAACACGACAGCAGGGGGGAACTGCCGCCAGCACTGGCTGACACAGCAGGGAAGCAGGCAGGTCACTTCTAACTATAGAAATCTAATGCACCCCACCGCACAGCACAGCGTAAACAACCCATGTGCACTTTACACCAACAACAAGTTATTACATGCTTTCAAGTGTCCATTATAAGTCCAGCACATGTGTGCCCACACAGGAAAGAGCCTGTAGCGGGACGCTACAATACAGGCGATCTATTTACTGTCGTATATGTTGGAGCATCTCGTCCATTAATGAGTCAACAGGTCATCTCCAACAGGAAGTGGCCATCTGTTTTTGTTGTGACGGCTCTGAGGAACTAAATGAATCCTCTGAAGCTCATTGACTGACAGATCCATTGATAGAAGACGTCCTTGATTTGACATTGACTTACGTGTTGGACAGGTTGTGGCATGCGATCATTATTTCCAGAAGCCCGTTCCAGACAAAAATGTCCTCGCAGTCATTTTCCATCGGTTCCTTAGTGTTCTCTCCCTTAACTGGGTCCCTCTTCCAGCACTGTCCCGAGGCAGCCACAGCATAACAGCAGACTGGCTTCATTTTTAATGAGTCTCAGACTACAGAACACACCATGCATACTGCACCAGTGCTCGTAACCCTCTACAGTAAAGTCTGCCTGGCTCGGCTCTCGCTCTTTCTCTTTTCCTCACTCACTTTCCCCAGTCACTTTCTCATACAGTAGAAGCCAACATTTGGCATATACCTACTAGACAGGTTCAGATAACTCCTGAAGATATCACACTATGAAATGCCATATGATATGAAATATGAAATTTATTTTTTTTTTAAAAAAGCAGCACACTTTTACCTTTAAGCAGCTTCATATACACGGTTAGTGCCATATAGGCACGCTGGTAGGATAACTGAGGAACAGCCCCAGACTTTAACTCTCCTTCTTCACCAGACCTAACTGTTAGCACTATGCAGGTGGTAGCATTCTCCCAGAACCCACCAACCCTGGGTTCATCCATCACACTGCCAGATGGTGAAGTCACTCTAGAAAACTCCTTGTTTCCACTGCTCCAGAGCTCAGTGGCGGCATGCTTTACACCAACTCCAACTGATGCTCGGCCAGGGAAACCCATTTCATGAAGCTCCCAACACACAGTGCTGATGTTTCTTCCAGAGGCAGTTAGTAGTGCTCGGTAGTGAGCGGTGCAGCAGAAGATATTTTGCAGCAGCCATTTTTTTACAGGCTTCAGCACTCAGTGGCCCCCGCTCTCTGAGTTTCTGTTTTCTACGGCTTCATGGCTGAGCTGTTGCTCCTAGATGTTTCCTTTTTATGATAATAGCACCTACTGTTGATCAGGGCAGGTCAGATCTAGCAGGTCAGAAACTTCATAAGCAGATGACCAGTCAAGGTGCCCTCCTATGACAGTGCCATGTTTGAGTCTGCAACTTGTTTTACTGCTGAGGTTTATCTGCATGGCAATGTGCTTGATATGATGTACCTGTTAGAAGGTCGGTGTGGCTGAAACACCTGAACAGGAGGTGGGCGGAGTAACCCAAGTTTCTAAGTACACCCAGTCTTTATCGGTACAGGACCTGAGGTCCTTTACTTACTGACGTACTTGAGTAGAAATATTAGTACTCCAATACTCCAACTAGTTACTACCACCTATGTACCTGGACTGGTGGTTGGTGTAGCTCAGTGGGTAACACCACTACTCAGGGTGCCACCTCTACGTGTGGGAGACTGGGGTTCGATTCCCAGTCTGGGTGACTATGCTGTGCTACACCAATAAGAGTCCTTGGGCAAGACTCCTAACACTACGTTGGCCCACCTGTATTCATTAACATTGTAAGTCGCTCTGGATAAGAGCGTCAGCTAAATGCCATAAATGTAATGTAAATGACTCGAAGATTTGAATGTCCACAGACTTTTGGCCGGTATATAGTTTATTTACACTACAAGGCTTTGCCATAACTTTATTACTTGGTTAATTTTGATTGATTTTATTTGTTGCTCTACATCGCATGACCATTTCACGTTGAGCGGGTTAATGAAAATGATTCAGAGTTACTGTGCATTTACCTCGTCACAAGCACAGTCTCATTTGGGGTATCCACTCCAGCCAGTGGGATTGAAATACAACATGAGAATGTTCAGTTTTAAACAGTCATATGACAGATGGTGTAATTATGGTCTAATTTGAGCCAGTTTGAGGTATTTGTCACTTAGGCTAATGCAAATGGCAATGAGAATCAAGCTCAAACTTCATTAACTCTGCCTCAGTGGTTATTAATACAGCAGCTCTCCACACAATCTTCATTTTGTAATATCCACAATGCAGGGACTCAATAGAAACAGATATGGCTGCACCAATTGTTGACTGGTCATGGGTATATTCTCAAAAAAGCTGAGTTCCACTGAAAGTGTAATGACCCCACATTTTGTCATTGGGGATTGTGGGATCAAAAACTCGTGGCATTAAAACAATGAACGGATAAAAATGGAAATGGATAAAAGCATGAGGAAAAAACAAATAAGAGCTTTGAGCTATTTCATTACACATAAAAACAACTAAAATGCTGTGCTATTATACTGAGTACCACACTGGAATCAAATCAATCAAACTGTTTGGTGGCACTAAAGAAAAAACATACTTTAGAATTAAACCAACGCTGCCTACTCTACACTGTCCTGGCCTATAACCAACAGTGCATGGGTGCCCACTTTCGGCCCTAACCTAGACAGGGTAGACTCCTACATGGTGCACATGTATGGGCGCACCCTCTTAACTGTTTAAAGCCCAGGTTTAAAACAAGTAACCCCATAAAACCAAGTTGAAGGCGTATCGGTAAAATACCAAACTCAGATACTCCAACACAAGAGGTGAGCTCAGGTTCACCAAGCTGGAGAAAGCACGACTTAGTACCTTAAACAAAGCACACCTCAAGAGATCGAACCACAGAACATGTGGAGGCAGTCCTTTTTGTCATGGGCCCTCTTGAAGGCCTCCTTTTAAAGCTTATTGGCTCCACCCCATAATTACATCAGCCAGGATTCTGATTGGTCAGAAGTGACGCTGGCAGCAAACAGGCACATCTGTGAAGAGAGACCCAGAATGGGACACCAGCTGTGTCTCAATTGTGTACTACACCCTAGTACTACATAGTATATACGGGCATTGGAATTAAATCAGGATTTTGCCAGTTTGAAGATTTTGGCCATTTTTCTTTGGACAGCGACAAAAAAATTAGCTGTGCTTTTATTTTAGCGCAACTTAAAAGTTCTAGTTACCGTTTAATTGGGTTAATATTTATGATGGACAGCCCTTGATTCTGATGTCTCTGCTCAGAAACGGGACAGTGTTATTGTGTGCCTGAGAGTCTACCGTATCAGAAAGCCTTGTAGCGGCTGAAGTTCTATAAGCCTGAGCTCTTATTACTGTTTATAACCCTTCATTTAATATCACTACCAATCTAGCAGACCTACATCACCGGAAATCATTTAGACATGGCGAAATGGATGTTGTAGGTGGTCGTAAAGACTCTACAGGTATAGTATAATTCCATGACAAACAGAAGGAGAACCTTCAGTGAGTAGCTGTGTCCAAACTTCTGGCTGTTGGATGAACCCAGACTGAATCATGACATATGCTTCTGTTCATGTGCCCTAGAACTGTCCGTGTCCCCGTCTGTCTCTCTGTGTATCTGTCTCCTCTCCGTACTGCTGCTCTGCTCATCCAGATTCATTACCCAGGATTCAGTCTTTCCACCCAGAAAACCACCACTGTGCATCCATCCCTCTCTTTCTTCTTTTATCTCTCAGCCCACCCCTCCTGTTTTCTCCCAGGTCGTCCCCTCCGCCCATGCAGTTTCTCTCTGATGGAAGCTCATGAGTGAATCTAGTATTTCCAGTCGTTTGAACAGATAAGAAAGGGATTAAATATTGGTTAAATAACAACAAAAGAAATAAAGCAGCAGCTTTTTGTTTCTCTGCTACGTGAACCTCTACGGCAAAGTTAGAATGGCAAACATGCTTCAAAAAAAACCTCACCTAGACGTTCCCTCTGCGCTAGCGTATGAAAGAGAGCGATGATTGACGGATGAGAGCCTTCAGGTGCGAGCACTCAAATAAAGAACAGACGATTTGCCACTCTCGCTTTCGGTCCGACGTTTCAAACCCACCCCCGTCTGCCGGTGTTCTGATAAGCAGCTGAAGTTTGGTGTTTACTTCTCTTCGCAGTTTAACCGACAATAACTATAAAGGACTTCAACAAAAGTTGTTTCACTCTTTGGGACTCTTCTTTGTGCGGCCGGAACCTGAACCCAACACGTCTTCAGTAGAACATCAGCTACTGTATTATAATGGTCCTGAGAAAGTGGGTCCTACACTGGTATAAATACAGCACAATAACATAAAGGCCTATAGACCGTCTGCTGCTCGTTGTTATTGTCCTGATTTAAGAGGTTACCAAAAATTCAAACGCCTCATTAGCAGAGAACTGTTATTCTATAAAGCCCTATTTGGATGGGGTTCAGTCGACCAGTGGAGGTGGAGTAATGTTAGTTTACTGCAGGACATCTGTGATATTTATAACTGATTCATATGAGATAAGAAATCTCAGCATTTCTGATTGAGTCTGGAGTGGCTACTCAACGTACGTAGTGCTATTACCTTTACCACCAACCAAAAAACCAATCCACCAATCAGGACTATTCATCTGTGCCCTGTAACCACTGCTAAACTAGAGGATGCTAACCATCTTATAACCCACTTACACACCCAGAAGCAAGCGCCAGGTTGCAATGCTATTTGGAACATACCAGTTGCTCGGCATGGAGCTGTAGATGTCCCTAATGGTGTCCTGTGATAATCCATCCCATGCAGCTTGAATATCCTCACACAGTTCCTGCAGATGGTGCGGTAGGGGTGGAGGTGGAGTGACACCAGGCCTTCTGATGCGTGATAGCAAAGCGTCCATCTTGGTGCTGACCACGGTGCCTCCACACAGGGATTCATTGATCGTCTCCACCAAGACTAAAGCGGGACTCGTCACTGAAGATGACCATCTGCCATGCCGAGTTACCACGACGTTACCACGGTATTAAGGGCAGTTGTTGTGACAGCCCTGCATCGTGCAGCTGTATTGCAATGGTGCTGCCTCCAACAGGATAACTAATGGAGGCATCAGTGCTCGCTGAATGTGTGCCATCGTGGCTGTTGGGTCAGTCAGATAAGGCCTGTCCTTGGTTCCATCACATGTGAGTGTGAAATCACTCGCCTGTCTCCCAGTGCCATGTTTCATTCCTGTCCGTCCAAGTAGGGCTATATTCTGCTAAGCTAATGCAGTTGTCTTTTAAAGCCTTGCTATTTTTGTCCCTTCCCCAATTGTTATTTGCAGTGGATTGCATCAGGTGCTGGAACACACTGCACCTACCAGTGTAGTAGATGTTCTGTTTTGAAGCTGAAAGCCGGTTTACTATCTTCAGCTGGCCACTCCTCAGGGAGGCTAAACCATCTCCCCACCATGTGATCTCATCCTTATGATCAATAAAGGAGTGCTGAAGTTAATTATGCTGACTTGTGTTGGCATACGCGCCGCTACGGAGACGTGAAAGGCAGCGGTGCACTTGCAGGGGAGGTCTTTGGTTTCGTTTCATCTGGCTGCTAGCGTGGAGTGTGGCAGGCAGGCGGGCTGCAGCTCACAGTGCTTGTTAGCGATTGTTTCTTGAGATGGATGAAAGTCTCCAAGTCTGGTGTCCCCTTGTGCCTTCAAAAGTGGAGGGAGATTCTACTGCCTGTGGTGTACTCAACTGGGATGTCCTCTCTCTCCCTCTCTCTCTCTCTCTCTCTGCCCCCTTTCCCTGTTTACTTGTGCATACTGAATGCCCGTGCCACTGGAAGGATTCAACCTGACAGTGATTTAAAGTAATTAGGCCTATAGAGATGGAAATGTGCCTTCCGAGTGGTGCTTTGACCTGGCCATTGGTGGGAACACTGTGGCTCTGAATGGCTTGTAAAAAATTTAACTGCGGATTGTAATTGGTCTGAGAGAGACAGTAAATTGCCTACTGTTGTTTACGGAGGAGGTGCAGACAGGTGACCCCGATGTCCCCTTAAAACACAAGAGGCATTTGATGAACAAGTCTTGCCATTATTAAAACCTGCACTTAAAAAAACAATGACGGCTGCTTTAGAAGTCAGCTTTGTAGATTCACGCTAAGCATACGCATGCTGACCCCAGGGCTCATAAGCACTGACAGCAAATCATAAACTGGAACCAGTCACCCGCTGATTCCAAAGGAGACCAGGTCAGTTGTGTCACGTCCTGATTGGATTCTTGGGTGGCAGATCGCAGGAAATGGTGAGATTGTGCAGGTGCATTAATAATGCAAATATGTGGTGTGCAGTGTAAATTAATAAAGTAATTAGAAAAAGTTATTAGAAAATAATTTGTAGAAATTCTCAGGCAGCATTTTGTGGATGTGTTGAATGAACATAAAGCATCACAGCCATTCAGCATTCTACTACTACTACTACTACTACTACTACTAATAATAATAATAATAATTATTATTATTATTATTATTGTTGTTGTTATAGCATAAAAAGAAAAATAAATAAATATAGTAAATAAACATAATAAATAAACAATAAAAAATAGTAAAATTATTGTTTTTTTGGTGGAGTAAATAACTTCAGTAATTGAATTTTGATTGAATTAACATTGTTATTAATTAATTACTGAATCAATTAATTTTTATTTTTATTTATTTCATTAATTGTTTAGTTTGTTTGTTTATTTGTTTATTATTAAATATATTCAGACATTTCCAGTTGCTGCCTCATCACACCAGTAAATCATTTCTGGGTAATCTTCGGCCTGTGAATCATAGTTCTACTGTAGGAGCAGTTTGGAACGGTTTCCTAGTTGAACGTTGACATTTCACATGTTGCATGTTTCTCTTACTTTACCAGCTCACTTGGTTTAGTGATTAGCCCACCAGCTAGTTGGCTGATTAGTCACTAGTCACTGTAATTGTCTTGTTAGGTACATTGAGGTTGTGTAGCTAGCTAGTTAACTCTTCCTGTGTAGATTGGTTGGTCATTTAAAGCAGGTACCTTCAAGCCCAGTGCATGCTGCTTACACTGCCCAGCACATCTACCAACACCAAGCAAAGCAGTCTCTTCCATCCTCCCCACAAAATCCAGACACGGCATCCTCCAGTTCTACCATATGTGCTCCTGATCTAAACATCAAGTGCACATCCAAGCCATAAGTCACAGGTGACTCATCGTCCAGCTGGCTTATTTCAAATGTATATACAAAACATATAGACTGTGTCCGAGCGGCCCCGATGCCTTCCTGCCTGTGCTGTCTTTCCGCTATAAGACATGCCTGCTGTGCCCATGCTTATGTTTTCTGTTGGTTCTTGTTCTGACAGCCGCACTGACACTGAGCATTATGGGTTATTTAAGCCAGTGGAGGATACATCTACACTGCCTTCACAAAACGGTCGAACAGAGGAACCTCAACACATATTAGGCTCAGAGATGACAGGGTACCATCCTGCCTCAAAGTACTGTATGACTAGGCAGCATATGATGTTTCAGACACAGCCAGTGATAACATACATGGGGGTGGACTTCCTACTGGACGTGGACGGATGTATTTGAAGGTTGTTTTTGTTTATTTGCTGTCACTGACTGACAGTTTTCTTTGTGTAATTCCTCTATTAATGTGTTTCATGAAGAATTCAATTAACCCATAAGAGCCCAGAGCCATTTCCTCTTAAGGGAAAATAATGAAGTGTCAGTTATAAGATCATAAAAGATCAGTCTTATTCTTATTGTTGTTCTTACACAACAACAATTTCATAACTGGCATTCCATCATGGTGTTCTAGAAATGGCATCAGAATGGGTATATGTAATATAGAAAAGGGGTATGTGTAATATAGAATATGGGTATATGTAATATAGAATATGGGTATGTGTAATATAGAATATGGGTATGTGTAATATAGAATCTGGGTATATGTAATATAGAATATGGGTGTATATTATATAGAATATGGGTATATATTATATAGAATAGGGGTGTATGTAATATAGAATATGGGTATGTGTAATATAGAATATGGGTATGTGTGATATAGAATATGGGTATATGTAATATAGAATATGGGTATGTGTGATATAGAATATGGGTATGTGTAATATAGAATATGGGTATGTGTAATATAGAATATGGATATATGTGATATAGAATATGGGTATGTGTAATATTGAATATGGGTATGTGTAATATAGAATATGGGTATGTGTAATATAGAATATGGATATATGTGATATAGAATATGGGTATGTGTAATATAGAATATGGATATATGTGATATAGAATATGGGTATGTGTAATATTGAATATGGGTATATGTAATATAGAATATGGGTATGTGTAATATAGAATATGGATATATGTGATATAGAATATGGGTATGTGTAATATTGAATATGGGTATATGAACATTAGAGCTCTTAAATGGGTCGGAACCTTATCGGTACAAACACAAGACTTTAAGATGAGCTGGTTTTGTCTCTAACTGCACTAACCAAGCACATCGGCATTTTCTAAATGAGGTCATATGTTCACCAACTGTCATGTGACTGCATCCAGGATGTTGGATATAGGTCACTCAGGGACTCATACGTCACTGTGTGCTCCTATGGGTTAAAGACTTTACAAATAAAAGGATGTAAAATCTATATAGCCAATTATTAGCCAGTAAAGTGTCATTACAGTTACCGATACAGATACTTAATTTCTGTATTCAGGAATACGTACTCCCAATATTTATATCCCGTTACAACCCGTTACATAGCAAAACTCCAGTACTGTTTAACTGACCTTCCCTGCTTAAGAGATATGAGGCTTACGTAAAGAGATGGATATGAGACTTGCAGTGGAGTGTTGCCATCTAGACACTTCCTTCATACAGCCATTTTCACCCCAAGTGTCCCCAAATATGCATGCGGATTACCAGGAAGTGAAGATATGAGGAGGAGACAGAGGACATTTAAGGACAGTCCAGTTGTCTTATCCTAAAATCAGGACATCACATGCCCATCAATTCCAGCTAGTGTGTTTGATGCTGCTAAATCCCTCCTGGCTTCACAGCGAGGACTCACTCAGTGCTGATGGTTCGGATCCATAAATAGGGTTAGCATCTTCAAAAAATGCATAGAAGATGAACGCATGGCTACGCGCAAACACACACGCGCGCACACAGTCACCCACCGTTCCAGATTCTGTAGATGCACCTTCTTAAATCTTGTGTCATGGTGCTGGATTAGGCAGTACTTTCCGAGGCTGCATTGCTTTGGCTGGGAAATGACGAGCTGACACTCGGTAAACACTCGACAGAGCTAAAATAGATATTTATGAGCTTATGTAATAGCCGTTTGTTTTCTTCCCCAGATATATCAGCACTAACGTTCCACTGACTCATTTGTTTATTTGTCTCTGGAGACCACAGTTGCGGCATAATTAGCGAAAATGTTCGTCGCTATTTGAATGCTAATTAGCATCCTCAAAGCTATATTAGCGAATCCATTATTTTTCCTCAGATGACGCCAAAGGTGAGCGGCCTTTAACACCGTTCCTCCCAACACAAGCCAGAGGAGAAAATTAATTACCGCTGTACTAACACCCTGCCGTTTATCTGACTCGCTAGAACGGGAGCGGCGTGGAGGCTAAAGCTAATATTTGACAGATTACGTTTATCCCTTCAGCAAGCACTGTGACATTAAGGTTCGGGAAAACAGGAGTTGAATCTGTACAGTGGAAGTGGATGTGTCGTTATGGATCAAAGCAGAAGCGGTGAAATGTGCAGACGCACGAGGCAGAGGGACAGAACGCATGAGAACGAGCTTCGGCAGTATTATGATTCATCCGGGCGAATGGTGTGGGGTGCGGAAAGCAAGGAAAGAGAATTAGATAATGATCGGTATTGAAGACAGAGGATAGGTGGCACGATAGGTGGTCTTCAAGCTGTTTCCTCACCCCCCTTTTCTTCTCTCTCGTGACATTTCGGTCTCCCTTTATGCCACCTCGCTCCTTCTCTATCTCTCTTCCTCCTCGGTATTGATCTGAAATCACTGCCGAAATGTTTATTGCATTAACCTTCCTGCAGGCCCTAGTCAAAGGTACAGGGCTTGGACAATGAAACTGAAACACCTGTCATTTTAGTGTGGGAGGTCTCATGGCTAAATTGGACCAGCCTGGTGGCCAATCTTCATTAATTGCACATTGCACCAGTAAGAGCAGAGTGTGAAGGTTCAGTTAGCAGGTAAGAGCACAGTTCTGCTCAAAATACTGCAATGCACACAGCATTATGGGTAACATACCAGAGCTCAAAAGAGGACAGATTGTTGGTGCACGTCTTGCTGGCGCATCTGTGACCAAGACAGCAAGTCTTTGTGATGTATCAAGAGCCACGGTATCCAGGGTAATGTCAGCATACCACCAAGAAGGACGAACCTCCACCAGCATCACGTAGTGACCTGGCCACTATCCTGCAAGAAGAATGGCTTAAAATCCCTCTGACCACTGTGCAGGACGCAGTATATGTCATTCCCAAGACCAACTGACGCTGTATTGGCCTACACCATACTAATAAATGATTGTGATCTAAAACCAGGTGTTTCAGTTTCATTGTCCAACCCCTGTACATGGAATTTCTCACCAAAAAAAAAAATCTATTAATAAATACATCCAAAGTAATGGGAACTTTTATAGGGACCCTGAAAATGTCTTTCCTCGGTTTACTGTATTTGAGTTACTACTGTAATTAGTTCCATTAGAAGAAACCTGGTGCGAGATGTTGCAAACCGGGTGCCTGGATCAATCACCCTTCATTTATATAGTATGGTAGGGTTGAGGTGGAGCAGCCGCCATTCCCGCCGGAAGTGGGCACGTGCTCCCCACTTATTATGTACAGGTGTGTACGAATAGAAGGCAGGGTACTGTGCCCTTATCAGCTGGCCCTCTCTACAGTGTGGGAGGAGGCAGGACATATGTCGGTGCAAGGAAGCCAGAGAGACCTATTTGGCTGAACAAGCCTCATGTTTGGGTATCTGTCTTTGGGTCTTGTTGAGGTTAAAGTTTACCAGGAACAATCCATGATGATAAGTTTAGACTCATATGGGCAATATTTGACCTACACATACAGACGTTGTGTCTCTAAGTATGGCATTGGGCCGCCATGTTTGCTAGCGCAGCATGCCAGATGCCTCAGCTTGGAGTTGTAGAGGTTCCTGATGGTGCCCTGTGATAATCCATCCCATGCGGCTTGAATATCCTCACACAGTTCCTGCAGATGGTGCGGTAGGGGTGGAGGTGGAGTGACACCAGGCCTCCTAGACGTGTGGCAACACACCATTTATCTTGGTGCTGACCACGGTGCCTCAAGATATCGGTTGCTCCAGCAAGACAAAAGAGGCACTTACCACTGAAGTTCTGAATCATGACACCACTGGTGTCTTTGGCAGCGTTGACATGGTGTTAAGGGCAGTCGTCATAGTGGTCTGCATGGTCGTGCAGTCATCTGCCAATGGTGCTGGCACTAAAATGGTAATTCATGGAGGACTTCATTGCTTGCTGAAAGACCCAACCTTGCACATCACTATCTATCTATCTATCTATCTATCTATCTATCTATCTATCTATCTATCTATCTATCTATCTATCTATCTATCTATCTATCTAATACTGAAGTTAGACGATCAGGTGTTTCCAGAATACGTGCTCAGACTGCTTTGTGTTTCTCAGCTGCACAATTTGCTCTCTATTACAATGAAGCCATTTACTTTCTCCTACTTACTGAACGTGAAATAACATCAGTGGACTCGATCTGTAGGTACATAATGTGGGGAAAAATCAAAAAGCCTTTGTTGTCTGAGACGCTATTAATGCAATATTGATCTGAGATTCTGAAGTAGTATAGTCTTACTGTAGAATGCTGACCTGCAGCGTTTGATGACACCCACTTGTTCTCTTATCCAAATTACAGGAGCGTAAGAGAATAAGACAGTATAGAGAATAAGACTTTTAGAGGACATGGGAAAGGAACCAGCGCCGTTTACAGTGCCGGTGGTATTTGGCTTCGCTACAGATCTGTGTGTAAGTCCACAATAAACAATAGACAATAAACAATAGACAATAAGGCGAGCAATAAAGGGATAAACTGTGAGATTCCCCATGAAGGTCAACTGTCAGACCTAAATATCATCAATAGATGTTGTTTATTGCAAAAAAAATAAAATAAATAAAACAAGAGTAATCGTAATGGCTGGTCCGGGTGATGAAACGCTGATGTGACATTGCCAGTCCAGATTTGCTATATAGACATGCAGAGGATGCTTTTCAAGTTGTAAATCTTACAAAGTGTTACATCATAAAAGTGCCCTGATCGCGATCTCTCCAGCGTGATTTATTTATCTATTCATCTTGGTGAAGTGTATTCCACATACCACACTCTGCCCAGCTTTGTTCTCTCTGTCTCAGTTCTCAGAAGTAGAGGTGAATTGGATCTTAGCCAGAGGTCTAAAGTGGGATGTCAGCACACGCTGCATACTCAACAGTCTCACCGGATACTCGGCTAATTGGCCAAAAAGTTCTGGAAGGAGTGTATCAAACTTTCTTAAAACCATCCCAAAAAGGGAATACCTGCGACTGCAGTGGACCTCCTCCAAGAACAACTCGGGTCAAGTGGACGGACACCAGAACTCTTGTTTCCGTTAGCGTCCTAGAGCATCGTTTGTGGACTGAGCCATTTCCAGAACAGCAGAACTTTCTAATAGCTGGTCCACCAGTGAATCAATCAGCCCTGAATGCACTAGAACGTTTAATACAAACAGTGAAGTCTCGGTAACAGCGAGGGTCCCGGAGGCAGATCAATGCAATCGCCAGGATCAATCCCAAGAATTGAAGTTATGCTTCATAACAGAGCTCAATGGCAGCGGGTAGCGCAGGGTCATCTCAGTCCGAAAACAAGGAATAGGGCAGGAGAGGACAAAAGCAGGGACAATGGAAAAAGAAAACGGATGGGGAATATAAAAAAAGTCACTTCCCAAACAGCTGCAAAGCACTTAAGAACAGCTACTACACCTACTACACCCAAGAACAAGTCAAAGTGACCTTTATGGTCATTCAGACTTTACAACAGGAGTGCACACCTGAACGAGACTGCGTTTCTCCAAACTCCAATGTGCAAATATAAACATACTGCAAACATGCCATACGTACTGGTAACATACAGTGGAGGAAATATTTGATCCATTTACATTTATGGCATTTAGCTGACACTCTTATCCAGAGTGACTTACAAGGTTAACTGTAGTACAGGTAGGCCAGTGTAGTGTTAGGAGTCTTGCCCAAGGACTCTTATTGGTGTAGCTCAGCATAATCACCCAGACTGGGATTCAAACCCCAGTCTCCCACATGTAGAGGCGGCACCCTGAGTAGTGGTGTTACCCACTGAGCTACACCAACCACCAATCCCTTGCTTATTTTGTAAGTTTGCCCACTGACAAAGATATGAACAGTCTATAATTTTAAGGGTAGGTTTATTTTAACAGTGAAAGATTGAATATCAAAAAGAAAATCCAGAAAATTACATTGTATAAAATATATATGTTTAATTGCATTGTGCAAATCAGCAAGGGTTCGAATATTTATTTCCTCCACTGTAACAGTGCAGATGAGACATAATCATAAATATAGAAGGGGGGGTGGAGTAACAAATAGGAAATTATACATTACACTTTCAGAAATATTCCACTTTTTCATGTTTCCAAGTCATAATATTATTGCACACTGTAACTTATAATGTAAACGTAACACCGCAGCTGTAAACTTGACACTGGTGTTACAGTGATGAAGTGCTATTATAATAATTATTATTATAATAAACAGTGAGATTATTGCACATAAAATAGCAGCATTAATTTTTTTTTTTTTTTTACTGAGAATATGTCATAATTATTTAATAATAACAATAATATCTTCAGGATGGACAGTTTGTGACAGTGATGATAGCAACTGTGCCAAGTTGAAGAGGCATTGTACTAAAGGCATTCTGGCTAAATCCTAGAGGTGCATTAACACCTTGAGGCCAATTTCGGAGCATTTTCTGTTAATATTTATTTAGAATTAATAATTAATAATAATAAAAATATTTTGATATGTGAAGACCAATCAAGCAAGCAAGCAGACAGGCATGATTATCCCTCATACAATAGGCCTGTTATTACCATCTAAACATAGCCATGCTAAGCACTCGATAACCCAAATTTCATTCTGAAGGAGCTTGTGGGGGAAATTTCACGCTGTACCCAACAGTTATATACACACAGCAGCATCGATTCCACAATACAGCGGCCAGCATGGACAAGCACGTGTCTTAACAAGCTAAGGGGGACAAAGGCTCAGTGAGACGTTAGGTTTCATGGGGTTAAGGACGCTGGCTAGACAGTGTATTGATCATTGCTTACAAGCATGTGAATAGCCAGATTATGCAGCAGTTTGTGAAGTTGTATTAATTAAATACAGATTATCAGTTACATTACATCCCACATTAGGCTTAAGCGTTCCAACAGTAATGAGTTCAGCAGTGACATGTGGCTGGGGGACCATTTCCCTGGTGAATTAGTTAGACTCCGCTCATGTGCTTCAGTGCATGAACGAACAAGCCAGTAAATCCTGCCTCATCACGCCTGGCCGGTTATTCGCGTCGCTCGAATTAAGCAAACGACTTTTAAAACTTCTCTCACTTTGCCTGAAATGTAAGAGCTGGCTGATGGTGCCGCTCGTCCAGGTTCTCCCGTCACTTGGAAATCTGGGCTGGTTCCGAGAGCGTGGATATGTGGTCATATCCTACATCTTAAGTGACCTTTGAAAAACATAGCCGCTCTTCACGGATGGAAAACACATTGACATTTAATGTAATTGACTTCCCCTACCTCTGTTAATCTCTATTGGCCCAGAGGGTTATAGGAGATAAGGATACTGTGGATTAACTGCCCTGTTATCGAGGCGGCTAACGAAGCTCTTGTATTAATTGGCTAAACAAACAAGATAGCGTGAGTTATGATGCCAAAGCAAACAGTGACATTAGCAAACTGTTCCTCGCAAGCCATGGGCTGTAGCATAACAGCCTCCATAAAAGTCAATGACATCGGGGTGGCACCTCCATCATCTGTATACGAGGTTAAAAGGACATTAAACTGTCACACCTCCCCCCCACTCGCAATACCGAGAAGATAAGTGGCCTGCATTAATCTGACGGCTGAAATGTTACCTTCAGGCATTTTGTGCTTTATAGCTGCAAAACACAGACTGGGAGTGAGAACACTGAGAATACTTGTCTCTTAGAAGTGATGGCGTCTCTATTTGTAGTATAAAGGATGACGCCGTGTAGCAGAAGTGTTCACTCCAGACAACAGGGACCCCAGCCAACCAGCGTTTCGGTTGAGTTCGATTTGCAGGCACGAGTGGTCGCCATTCTACCGCTGTCGATGGCTTGTTTTTGGAGCTTAGGTGATTTTAAAAAAGAGGAGCCATATAAACGACTCCCAAGTTATTAAGCTATAGGTGTTGTGGTTTGCATTATGGCAAGATTAGGGGGTCTAGTTAAGACCCCAAAAAAAGGAAGTGTTAAAACAACTGATTAAGGGACTAAAACTGAAATGTATATATCGTCACTGTCCATAGAAAAACAGGCATCTCCAAAATGGCAACTTTACAGGAGAGGCCAAAAACCTTTTGAATGGAAGTCAATGGAACCAGACATCTTTCCAAGCAATTTTGAGCCATTGCTGTTGGCCCATTTATCATGGAATTTTCACACAGTGTAAACAGCAGCTCATGTGATCAAATGAGGCATTAAAGTAAAAATCTACAATAATGGAGATACGTTTTTCTTTGGACCGTGATGATATCCTTCCTGTAATTATAGATATTACAGTACATTTCCCATATTAATGACTGGAATAATCTTGTAATTGGATTTCACACACCCTTTCTTGACCTTGGCCTTGACCTTGCCTGATCAATATATGTGCTGGTGCTAAGCAGAATGGACCAAGACATGGCTGCCATCTGTGACTAAAACATACCTAATGCTGTCTAATACCTCCAAGTCCAGATAAGAGTTACATTCGATTGGGCATGAACTGAACACGTTTCTGGATGCCACATCAATCACTCTTGCATTAAAGAACTGCTCAGTTGGGCCAGATTTGGTGGATGCCTTTCCTGACTCAATTCCGAGGAGAGTTTCCTGTAGACTGGGATTTTAGCCACTGCTGGTAGACCCCTATGACCGTACGCTTCCTTACACCTGCAGATTCAGCTACTTCCTTCACACTATGGCCTTTGGCCACGCCCACATGCAGTCACTCCTTTTAGCCAATCATTAACATCTGCTCTGGAGCCATTTACCACACATGGAGCGAGACACTCACTGCACTGTAGCACCTCTTCTCAATCTATGGATCCCGTCACTCACCATCATCCTCATGGATGCTAGCTGTTAGACAGAGCTTGGTTCTAGCTATTGGAAACTGCTCTCCGCCAGTGTTCTGTGCTTTTGGTAATTTGAATAGACATCAGTGTCAGAGTAATTAATGACCCATTAAAAGACTGGTGGACCGAGAGTGACCCTAGAATCTCTTGATTAAGAGTGATTAAGAGACATCAGAGCCATAATGAATCATGGTACTGTTACTCTCCATACTTAAGTAGATTTGAAGATAAATACTTGAGTACGTTTACTCCAGTGGAGGGTGGAAGTTTTACTTTTACTGGAGGACTATCTTACATTGGCTTTCTCTACTTAACTCACCCTCATGATTTGGGTACTTCATCCCTGGGTGTCAAACACTGAACCCTGCGACCGGAACACCTGTATTAACTGACTATAAAACAAGCTCAGAGTATATCGTCGCCGTCCAATGGAAAACATGCGTCCCCATTCTTGTCCATTTTGACTTTTTTCCATCATTTGAAAACAGCCGCTGCCATGTATACTTTGTGAGATTTACATGATCAACGGACCAACTGAAATGGCTCAGAGGTGCTTGGAAGGACGTCTGGTTCCATTGACTTACATTCAAATTTTTGGCATCTCCTGTAAAGTTGCCATCTTGGAGATACTTGTTTTTCTTTGGGCAGCGACGATATATGAGGAGTGTAAAGTGTAAGCATGGCTGGATACTGTGCATTTGGATGCACCATTTCGCTACCGATAAAGAGGTCATTCCCAACCAAAACAGTGCTTCCAGCACCTTCCCTAATGCGGCATCTGTCTGTACCAGTTTATAGCCCTTCTGTTCAGTTCAGTTCTTAATTAATGTCACACGTCCCTGATCGTAAGAGGGATTGGAAAAGGGAGAATTAGCAGGGACAATGGTGGCAACCCTGGTGCGACGAGCTTGATAGGCTCACCATAATGCGTTGCTCAGGCGTGACTCTAGAGTCAGAGAGCATAACCACGTAACATCTGTTTTGTGTGTGTGTGTGTGTGTGTGTGTGTGTGTATGAGGTTGTCTACGTATGCTGGTGATTGTATTACAAGCTGCTTACACCCATTTGTTTATACGTATACATCAGAGAATGTTCAGAACGGAAAAGTATCAAGCAGGGCAAGCGTCCATCGATTTCTATGTCACGAGGCTGATGATGAACACACATGAAATTGTCTTGTCATCTTCATGTGACAGGGCAAAATTACCCACAACCATTTATCCTCCGGAGAGCACGATCACCCCTGACAGCCTAAAGACAGTAGAAGGGGTTTCATATTTTTCAAACCATTTCACTAGTCACCTTCCGTGTGATACAACTTTAAAATGTCAGGTCGTGTCAACGCGGTCGCCTTGACTCGTTCAAATTGTCTTTGGTTGACAAACGACAAAAAAAAAACCCAAAGAAAGAAAGAGACCAGTTCAGGCGAATCCCACGGTTATGTTACTAGCCTGACTCCAGCTCTTTAACTAGTCAGTGTGGAAAGAGTGGTCTCAATGGTTTCGAGAAATGATGACCGGTTCATCAGCCTGGTGTCGTTCTGCCTCCATACAGAAGATTTGCTTGACATCAAATCATCAAGATCTTGTAATTCAGCCAGACTTCAACCAGTCAAACTGTAATTTAAGACCTCATGTTCAACTCATTAGATAATCAAAGAGCGTTTCATAAACACTGCAGTGGCTTGGAACTGTGTGGATCCACATACGCTGATATTCATTAAAAAAATGTTTCTATATTGTTGTTTTATGGCTTCTGTTCAGTAACAAAACAAAATTAAATAAAAAAAATATATATATGTTATAGTAGGGCTGTACCCGACTCAAAATTTTGTCAGTCGAATGGGATTCGCCTGTCCTGGCCGACGATTTGACTATTTGTTCATGATTTTCCATGCACATTATTTAGTAATCAGTAAATTAATTTGCATACGTTTTAGATCTGACGTCCTTATTTAGAAAATTTAGAAAGTCAGCAGAGTCACAGGAACATATTTCTGAACTAAAAGAGGCGGGGCTTATGATGATCGATCTGAACTGGAGCCTGATTTAATTACAGGATACAGCGCCGGGCAGCAGCTCGTATTTATGCTAAACATTAGCGCTTATAGCTTATAGTCTTTTTAATTTCACTCCTAACAGCTTCTTCAGTAGGAGGACCCTTCGCCTTTCATCTCTCATAAATAATGAGCTGCTAAATAAAACCAGATTAGTCCATATTTAAATTATTATTAGATGAAAAGAAGAATGTAAGACCTGGAACCGTTTAATTATTATATTACCCAGCTGAAATCATTATCTCTCGTTTATCAGCAGGCGTATTAAGTGACTGTACTTATCTTTAAATAAAGATAATCTCAGCTGTAGACGAATAAATAAACATATCTGTAATTTAGCTTCTAAAATAATGGAATTATAATAAAACAAACACCTTCGGTCCGTTTTTCCTTCACTGCAAACAGCCATTACGTCTAAATCGAATGTCAGCTCCCTCGTCTGAAGCAGTGTTGGATGTCTGACTAAATGACGAGCAGAATTAGATTTCATTTGTTCGGACTCTCTTCTTCAGAAGCTCCTCCAGACTTTCTCTGAGACATCGCTCCACCCATGTTTCTCAGCTTCATAGCTTTAGCTTCCTTCAACAGTGAATCGTCATTGCACGGTGTCATGTGGATTTAATTTTTTAGCAAGCATACGTCACAGCCCAGCTAGACCTTTAATATATATTTATTATTCCCCTTTTAATAATTATAAAAAAAAAAAATTACATTTACAGTTCTTGTGCATTTTTGAAAGGTTTAATCTGTTTTATGAAAAAAAAGTGTCACTGTTGTCAGTCAATTTGAATGTTCTCAGTCGGGTCTCGGACTGACTATCCGACACGTCGACTTTTAGAAGGCAGCCCTATATTACAGTATACATAAACAGATCTCGGTTTAATAGTTCTTTCTGGAGCCTTTATTTAATTTTTAAGATTTAATTACCCTTATTAGTCCCACAGTGCGGAAATTTAGTCTCCGCATTTAACCCATCCGTGAAGTGAAAGACCCACAAACACACTCACTAGTGAACACACACACTAGGGGGCAGTGAGCACACTTACCCGGAGCGGTGGGCAGCCCTATCCACGGCGCCCGGGGAGCAGTTGGGGGTTAGGTGCCTTGCTCAAGGGCCCCTCAGTCGTTACTGTCAGGCGACCCTCCAGTTACAAGGCTGGTTCCCTAACCTCCAGCCCACGACTGCTCCTAATAGACAACAACGACGAAGGGGATTTACATTATGCTATTCATTAGGAGGTACTTTAGACAGCCATAAATTTCGTCTATGGCATCACACAATGAATCATTTTAACCGCTTTAAGTGTGCAACATGTGCTCATTCAGATTGTTGCGCCACGCCGAAATCACTGTGATGTTGAAGGAGCCATGTAAAAGCCCTCAATTATCATAACTCAGAAATTCAGACACCGTTAACTATATGAATTACTCTGAACATAGCTATTGATTCTGGAGTGCTGGAACCGCTACAGCCACCATCCCACTCGCATTTCTGTACTACCTGCTTTGAGCATGAGTGAGCTTCAGAGCTTCTAAGGATAGATGAATGAAATAAGCATGCTTTAGGAAGCCTTGTAAAGTTACTGGTGCATATTTAGCTCCCAGAGAAACTGACACACTGCTAACCTTTCAATCTCTGATTTCATGGTAAAGATGGTAAGTTCAGTCAAGGTAAACATGGTTATTGTAAGACATAACCTTAATCTGGGGATGTAAAGGTGAATAATGGAAAGAGTGACCCTGTTTCGGTATGCTAAGTAGGCAGTAATGTGAGGTGGACATATAATAAGCATATCATAATTTGATAATTAGCATAAATCAAACCACAGGAGAAGAGAATGCTTTGTAACTAGGGACATGATAAAACCAAACTCCACAGGCCATTACAGCCTGATGTTCGTATTAGCATTTCTCAACGCTAGCCTTCAGGTAACCAGAGACACTGACCCAAAATTTTGTAAGTTGGTGTCCGACTAGGTGTACCCTAGGTGGGCTTGCCAACGCACTTGAAATTTAGAGTGCTGTGCCTCAACGTTCTAGTCTTCAGGAGGCCAAACATAACCATGTTTAATATTCAGTCTTTTGATGGAGCCGCAGGTCAGTAGAACGTGATGTGCCCTTTCCAAAGAGCCCTGGATCGCATTACTAGCCTTCAGTAAACCAGAGATGCGGGAACTGAAATCACCATGCACCTCACCTGTCAATGAAATACCATTAACCTCAGAACTTTGCGACTTGGTGCACCCTTGCCGACCTTGCCGAGATGTTTACCTGTGCTGTGGATTACAGATAATGACATTCAGTCTGGTCATTGAAGCTCTGGAGATCAGTAGAGAAGTGTTAGAACAAAGCCAAACTCCACTGGTCAGTAGAGCAGGATGTACCCTTCCAAACAGCGTTGCTAGACTCCTGTAAACCAGAGATACAGAATCTAGAACAACCGTGCACCTCACCAGTTGTCTTAACTGAGAGACAAATGGTCCCCAGAATTCTCCAAAGTTGTATTCGACTAAGGTATACCGTAGGCGGCTTTGCTGAGACGCCCGCCTGTTGAGAGCCACAGCAGTATAGAGGGCTATAACATGGAAAGTTAGAGAAAGTAAGAGTACCCAACTTCAAACTTAGCAGGATTACAGAGTGTTAGGTCCCATCTTCCAAACACACATGACTTTTTATTGTAGTCTTTGGGAAACTGGTGTTAATGACTGTTATGTAGAGACAGAACAGGGAGGCCAGATGCCAGTGCAAGTATGTCATAAACCAAACAACTCCTGACTAAACAAAACCAAAGAAGCAAAAAACGAAGAAACATTAAACCAGCTTACAAAAACAACCAACAGGGGGACAAACGACCGGGAGGGTGACAAAAGACCAAGCAAGAACACAGGGGACTACAGGGGGTATAAGGGAACAAAGACTAACAAGGAACACCTGGGAAGGGGCGGAGCTACAAACCAAGGGCAGGTGGGGGGATTGACAAGGAAACGGAGAAGGAGGATCCAAAAACCAAAACAAACAGAAGCACATGGAACAGAACAACAAAGAGCACATGGACATGACAAGACCTAAACAGAAAGCCAGAAGACAGACAAGGACAGGGCAGGGCAGGATGTGACAATGACATTCGATATCTAATCTTTGAAGCACTGTAGATCAGAAGATCAAAGCCAAGCTCCACAGGTCAGTAAAGATGTGTCCTTTCTGAACAGCCATAGATTGTACTGCTACACTTTTGGAAACCCAAGATACGGACCCAGGACTCACCAGTCAGTCATTAGATAGCCCCTAATGCTAACACATACATAGCGCACTTTAGCAACGGAGTTTAAACCCTTGCAGGTGAAGCGCTCTCCTTCACACTGTGTAAGACTAACAGGATTAGCTAAAGGAACTTGAAGAGCAAAGTAAAGCTCCCTTAAAGAGATACACACTGCCCAGTCGAAAGATAACGATTTTATAGGATTAAAAAAATGAATTTAGCTTTTTTAAATGCAGCCATAGACCCAGGCAGCTGAAGACTTTCAAGTATTATCCCACACAAGGCTCTTTGATAATTACTCCCGGAATTAATTAAGGAAAGAGTTTAAGTACAGCTCTTAACATTCCATTCATCTCTTCCAAAATGGCTCTCGCCTGTGGGGCCCTCGGTTTAGATTTCTCAGGGGAGTTCAGGACGGTTCCACATAGGAAGCGTCATTTCTCCTGTAGCAGTCTGAAGCAGCGGGGTTCTGAAAGGGGGGTGGGGGGTTGCCAGTCTGAAGAGCCGGAGCGCTGGTATATATCTCGACGGATGCGCCGCACGTCTCCTCTCATTGATTTTGATATGGAGCTCATCGTTTGATGTGCCATGGGACTCAACTGGGTCACATTTTTCCTCTCTTTGTTTCTCAAAGTTTATGGCAGCGTAGAGCCTGAAACGGGAGGTAGGGGGGCTCGGAACGTCGCTTCAGAGTTCCTCTGAAATGAAACCGATGGCTGCGTCACTGCCATTCCTTTTTAAGGCTTATTATTTCGTACAAACATGATACAAGATTACGCAGCACCTAGACCGACAGAAGACTGAGCCTTCTCAAGCGGGATGCTCTGTCTGCAGTGAGGAGCTGGGAGATAAGGCTATGCTGGCTGGTTTCATTGAGTTGCTTATAGACACTGTTTCATTTCATCACAGGCATCGTTGGCGATGTTGACCTATGCATATTGATGTGCTTTGATTAGGATAAACAGCTGGCGCTAAGCTGGCACGCTAACGAAACTCCCACTACGCCCCCTGTGGCTGCAGAGGCAGGTAACCCTACTAACCTTAGCATCAGGTTCAGTCTCCTTTGTTTACTGTAAAATCATTCAGAGGCCTCCTCCGCCCCCATGCTGCTAAAAGCGTCGGAAACGGGTCTGATTGTGCAAGGCGGGTGAAACAGCACCTGCTCGTACCGCGTGGGGCTCGGGTGGAAGATAATGAGGGAGACGACAGCTTGTCCTACTGAGGCTTAATTGATTTAGATTGAATTCTCAGCAGAGAACACATCTCCTGATGGATTGTCTTTTAATAGCTAACTTTGCCACAGGCTGTTCCTTTATCGCTCGCTGCTTCTTATTCTTCTCCTTCTTGGCTAAAAAAATTGGAATGTCCATTTTTATTACAGATCGCAAATTTATTCCGTGCCAGCCACGATGTAAGAGAGACATAGAGGAAGATGGGAGCAGTGTAGTCAACCTGTCCCATGCTTGTCGCTTCTATATACTAGACACCGGCTGTAGCGGGTTTACTATGAACCAAGATTTCTGCAAGTTTGAAAATTTGCAAAATACGGGCATAATGGCTCTGCACAAAGTGGTCCCAAATAGAAGAGCATTGATCCAATGGGCTTTGCCATGTTACAACACAAGCTGCACAGTGGAGCTACGTCCAATGAACACTACTTGGGCACCTCTTAAAAGAACAGGACCCATTTCACTAGCTGCTACCTCCTCCAAGACCCCCAGTCATTGCAAAACCGTAGCCCGTGACCAAAACGACATGATGTCTGTAAATGTGAGAGGGTGACTGGAGTCTTTTCAAAGCCTTGTAGGTTATGGTTAGTTAGCATTACGGTTAGCACAGCCCACAGATGCTCGATCGGACTGAGGTTTGGGGAATTTGGGGGCCAGGGCAACCCCCTGAACTCTTCGTCATGTTCCTCAAACCGTCCCATAACAGTGTGTGTAGTGTTGCAGGGTGCATTATCCAGTTAAAAGAGGAAACAGGCAGCAGAGGACACAAATGGGGGGCACACGCTGACTGCAGTGCATCCTACATCTGCTGGAGGGTGTGTGTGGTGGTGGGGGAACATGGTTGAGGTAGTCCCACAGATGCTCAATTGGGTTCAAGTCTGGGGAATTAGGGGGCCAGGCTAGTATTTGAAAGTCTTGGCCATGCTCTTCCAACCAGTGTCAGACATTTCTACCCATGGGTCGTATTGTCTTGCTGGAAGACCCCCCAGGCAGGACAATCAGCATGTATGGGTGTACATGATCTGCAAGAATGCCGCTGCCACTGTCGTAAATAGGAAGAGGTCATAATATTCTTGCCTTCTATAGAATTAGAATATACAACCATTTGCCAATTGTGTTTGCACACAGAGGAACTGGTCTACTGCATTTCACCCATCCAGGAAGTGAAACACCCATATACACACACACTGGTAAACACACACACTAAGGGTCAGAGAGCTCATTGGCCAGAGTGGTGCTTGGCACCTTGCACAAGGTACCTAAGAACTTCATTTGTGTTCTGTAGGCTCAGGAAATCAAACCAGTGACCATCCAGTCACGACACTGGTTCACTAATACCCAGAATCCTAATGCCCCAGTCTGCCCTTGCCTTTCTGGTGGATGAATATTGGAATGCACTAATAAAGTCACACTGCTCAACGATAAAAGAAGCATCTTCCTAGAAAACTCAATGATCCATGGCCTGCCTACATATGGGCCAATTTTTTTTTGTGGACGAGTTACAGATGAATCTTATTATTGTTTTTTTTCCAAATTAAAATCATTAGGAATCATAAGTCATACGGGACACCGTTAAACTGCTGGTGAAAGTAACGGGACATCTAGGGCATTTGAAAGCCCCATTAAAAAAGCTATTCTATAAAAAAGGCAGGCATGAAGACCCCTGACTGTGACAGGGGCCAGATCGATATTGCCGGGCCAATAGGTCTGAACATCTCTAAAACAGCATGGCTTGTGGGGACAAGGGCTACTGTGACCCAAAATCAGAGATATTTTTAATGATGGTTAAAGGATCAAGGTGTCACAGAAACTTACCTCGCTGTGTGACCATGTGCCCTTCCATAGCGATGGTATTCTCTGATGGCTGTGGCCTCTACACACTGCCACACTACACATATTGTTCAGGAACAGTTTGGGGGTAATGGCGAAGGGTTCAAGGTGTTGCCCTGGCCTCTAGATTCCCCAGACCCTAGCATCTGTGGGATATGCTAATCCTTATGGTAATCAAACACTAGAAGACTTTGAAAAGACTCCAGTGACCATCTGAAATTTAAAGACAACATGTCATTTGGGCCACAGACTATGAGATTACTCTGCTTTGTGTTTTATCTGCTTCATCTGCATGCCAAACCTCTCCGCTTTCTGAACTAGAGTGAAAGGTGGAGCCATTCAAGTCGGATTAGAAAGATAACTGGTCACTATTTGCATGAGTCAAGACTAAAACATACACTCACATTAAACTTAAAATGATGAAGTTCAAGACAAGAAAAGTGTAGGGCGGCTATCTTGACCACTTAACGCCAAGTGATTAAGATGAAGGGAGCACACCCAGACTACAGCACAATATTGTAAATATGTCAGTGATCTGCAAGGATGGAATTATACCCAAGAGGTCTGAGAGGTCCATCCTAATGGATGAGTGTGCCCAGAGAATGCCATGAAAACATGACTTCCTTCATGAGCGGCCGCCTTCGTAAATAGGAAGAGGTCATAATAATGTGACTCAACTGTGTATTATCTTAGAAAAGTCTAAGAAGGCTATCTTGACCATTTAACGCCAAGCGATCAAGATGAATACGGTAAATATGTCAGTGACATATAGCTTGAAAAGTTGTTTGGTGAAAGGTCAACTTTCCTTTAAGACTCAAAGAATCTCCTGCCGACTTCTTGCTGCTTCATAGTTCTAAGATAGCACAAGGTTCCTTCAGAGTTCTTGTAGAGTCCATACCATAGCTAAATTTGGTGGAACACACTGGATAACAAATCAGACAGGTGGTCATAACGTTCGGCCAAAATGTTGCGTGTTATAGACATTCATATTAAAGAAGCCTGAGTCAGCAAATTTCACCACAACGCACCGTTTCATATCATAACTCCATACACAGTTCTTGAATTGGGCTGATAGTCTCCGGAACGCAGTAGTGCCACTGCTACGTTTCACTCTTCGGCATTCTGTGACTTTCTCTAGCCTGTTCAGTTCCCCCTTCAATTTACAATGGTCTTATTTGCAAGGTCATCAGGTCTTTGGGCAGACAACCTCACTGAACGGAAACCAACAGCAAGCAACACTGGAACTAGGGGAAGCGAAAAGGATGTAGTTTGAGTTTATCCGATTATTAAGTCTGACATAAACAGCCATTTCCATGGCCAAACATGTCCACCACCCCCCCTTATTCAGGCACCATCAAGGGTCAATAAGAGTCTAAATTCTTACCCCTCTAGTCCACCTGTTAATACCTGTCCACCTGGGTCTGGCCCTCTACTAAGCTGCCTGAGGCTCTGTCTTTTTAGCATGTCCCAGTTCTGTGTTCCTTGTTGTTTGAGTGAGAAAAAAAAAAAACCTACTCGGTTATCATTCCTGTGATAGGGAAGAGAAGACGAGAGGTCTGCAGTTGATAAGGTGGTCCTTATTTGTAAACCAGTGAAGGAAGTTTGGTACCCCCTGCACTCTACATTAGCTAGCTAACGTTAGGACCCCCTGGTGAAAGCCAAGTGGGCCATTTGTGGATCTCCTTGGTATAGACTATATAGACTAGGTGTGTCTTGTTATGAGCCTACATCCTCGTGTTCCCTTGCTAGCTATTTCATGTGCTGCTCAGCTAAAGCAATGGTAGCTAGCTTTAGTCTTAGCTAACTCTCTCCACCTTAGCCAGCTAGCTTGACCGACAACAAGCCAACAAGGCAGGAGAGCTTGGCTTTAGGCAAAGGGTGCTAACATTAGCTAGGTTAGCCTGCTAGCTAACCTTAGAGCCCACTGACACCAAACTTTGTTTTTCTTTATTGGTTTGAGAATTGGTTGGGTGTTTCCTCTTAATTTTCCTTCACAAGGAAAGATCCAGTAGTTTTTGGGACTCAGATCTAAAATCGAACACCGGGAAGCTCACTCAGCACAATATAGGATGTGACCTGGTTACGATGGTTGATGCATCACGGCTTGAAACCTGTGGAGTTTATATTTAAAGTCCCATTTAAAGTCTCTGTGTGTCATGCGTTAGGCATGAGAGAGCTAAACTGCACCATCACAAGATTTCATTTCAGGACCATTGCCTGTTTTTTTGCCCGGTTGGTTGTAGCCGACCCCCACGGCAGTAGCTTTCTCCCATCACACAAAGCACCGCAAAGCTGTCAGGGTTTCTTCTGAAGCGGATGAATGCCACCATCTTTCCGAACCGCTGCCCACACAAACACCATGGAGCAGTTCTAGTTGCTCAGTAGGCTTGGAGGAAAGCTCGGACCGCTCGACTCACAGCCCACTGCAGAGAGTAGCAGAGCTGCTTTGGAACTATTCACCTTAAAGAATTCAGTCTAATTAGGGAAAACAAGCAGATGCTTGTGCTGGAAGGCTGAAGCCAGTGTTTGTAATCTTCTAAGCAAAGGAAAGCATTAAAACTGACATATGCAAATGAACGACTTATTCGAAATGACAAAAAAGCAAAGAACAACAAAAACGGTGTTCGGTTGATGTGTTGCTAATGACGGAAGGCTTCTCTGTGTCAGGGTCCTTGCAGGTAAATTAATATTTGAATGAATGTGTTATGCAGTGAGCCTAAACTAAAAGGTCAGCTTTGTCATGCTAGTAAATGCTAAAAGGGGAAAAGGGGACACCACATTTCCTAATTTACATTCATGGCATTTAGCTGATGCTCTTATCCAGAGCGACTTACAAGGTGAATCATATTACAGGTGGGCCGATTTAGTGTTAGGAGTCTTGCCCAAGGACTGGTGTAGTACAGCATAGTCACCCAGACTGGGATTCGTGATACATGTGGCGGTGGCTCCCTGGCAGGTAGTGGTGTTATCAGCTGAGCTACACCAACCGCCATATTAATATTCGCTACACAAGAAGGGGGCTTTGTTTTGTAAATGATAAGTTATAGTAGAATGTATTTATTAATGGAATGAATAACTAGAGTGTAATACAACATACAGCTCAATGGACAAAGGTGAGCTGTATGTTGTATTGCACTCTTGCAGTATAGTCCCTCCACAACCACTAATAACAGCTGTGACTGGATTTGGCATGGATTGGACAAGTTTCTGGGCGTAGGCCACATCAATATTCAGCCATCAGATTTGGGGGATGCCTTCCCTGGCGCAATTCCAAGGAGAATTTCCTGTAGACTGGGATTTTAGCCACCGCTGGTAGACACGTATGACCGTACGCTTCCATACACCTGCAGATTCAGCTACTTCCTTCACACTATGGCTATAGGCACTGGGGGTTGCAGGGAAAATGTAATAATGTTGAATATCTGCTGTTTGAAAGACTATAGGTCGGTGTTAGAACACAGACGTAGGTAGTCAGGCTGTAATGCGACCATTCAAACGGGCCCCGGGTCGATTTGCTAGATACTGAAGAGATGGATTCCAGTTCAGCAGGTTCCTTCTTCTCTGAGGCATCCATCTTTTTAGGGACTAGTTGACATCAAGCTTATAGTGTCCTCACCGAGCTGTAAAGTTAGCAAGTTGGTGAGCCTGTGCAACTCTAGCCAACAACACTAGACTGATTTTCATTAATATTGAATACTATCCAATAACAATATTTATGAATAACAAAGTAAGTATTTATAACATGTGTAGTTCTAGGATTAGGGATACTGATTCTGAAACTGATAATTAGAAGCCTGGTGGGTCTTAAAAGTTATCATTAAGTATAACTTGGTCAGTCTTAATATATTAATTTAGATCCTTCCTATAATACATAATGTGTGTTTTGGAGATTTATAGATTATTATGGACTAATCTGCAGGAAAATCAACAGCTTGCATGCAGCAATATGGCCTGATTATCAAACAGCAATAATACAACACAATGTTTTGTAGCTGAGTGCACTTTAAACATGATAATCATACATTTGCATATTTATGGCTAGATTTAATAACCAATAAAGAATGATATCCATTGTTTGCCATTAGAGTATCTTACTTTAAGTAATGTGATCTACTATAATCTGCTAAACTAATGCATATATATATATATATATATATATATATACACCATTTCTAATAATCCATAAATCATATTTTGTTCACACAATGTAAAGGGCACCAAAATGATGCTACTGTGTATGTACTGAGCTGCACATAGAGAAGTAGTGTCTCTCAGTATATCTATCACAACATGCCAGATGTCTCGGCATGGAGTTTCCAATGTGATAATCCATCCCATGCATCTTAAATATTCTCACACAGTTCCTGCAGATTGTGTAGTAGGGTTGGAGATAGAGTGACACCAGCCCTTCTGGACATGTGACACATGACAACAAATCGTTTATCTTGGCTCTGACCATGGTGCCTCCACATAGGGTTCATTGTTTATCTCCATGTCTCACAATGTTTCATTCCTGTCAGGTTGATTCCTTCTGGGTGCAGCTATTTGGACTAGCACCCTACAATATACCTATAAGAGTCCTTGGGCAAGACTCCTAACGCTACCTTCATCAGACTGAAAGTTGCTCTGGATGAGAGCGTCCACCAAATACAAGAAATATAATGTTATACAATGGCATTTAAAGTACACAGGGCGATTCAGACATTTTAAACGCTTGACTGAACTGAACAAACTGTATCACAGACTTCTTATTTTGCCTTTTGTGGGGGGAAATAATACATTTCAATGAGCCAAGAGCTTTGCGCTGCGCTCTTCTTTGGCGCAGTGCAATCGAGTTTGAAAACCATCCTCTAGAGCAATATGCAGCTGCTGTTTGGTGAAAAAAGACAAATATGTGTTCATCATTTAATGAGGCAGAACATAAACAAGTTGAAGTTTCTAATTATTTCCACTGAATATTTATCAAAGCCACACAAACAGTGCCACCTACACATTCGGAGCGTTCAGATCGATAACAAAAACCCAAAAATTAAAAAGTCGTTGGCTTTTTGATGAGTTGGCGCAACTGGGAGCATCAATACAGTTCCAAGGAAAGTTTGTGTAGTCGCTTAGCAACTCATGCTAGGCGAATACTTAGCATTATGTGTGTATTATGTAAATGACACATGGCATGCTTATTGATATCGGCCAGCTATCATTCTCCGTTAGCCATGTTGGCATGTTTGGTGAAGCTATTCCTTTAAACAGTGCTACATATCGAGATCAAGCTGCTTAAACTTTTGGCTATACCTGTCAAAAGGGTGAGACCACCACAGTTAAGGAAGCTTTCTGGTTTGGGGGGATTGTTTTGGTGAGCTCGGCTGTTCAGCAACAGTGTTTGTAATGTTGACTTCATTCAAATATCCATACAGCAAAATCAGGGTTGGAACGTTTTGGTTCACCACAGGGTGCCGTAGCAGTGATTTCTGAAAATGTTATTCATTATTTCATAACTTTATATTACCGTAATATAAAACCGTATATTTGAAGAATGGTGCAATACTGCTGTATAGTAATGTGTTTATATTTATTGCCTCATATAAATGTTAAGTGCTTCAAGGGACTGTGCACCTGGGATTACCTTCACACCTGTGTTTATGTGCTGTGTCAATAAACGTGATTTGAATTGATTTGATGAGATTTATCACCATAAAGTAAAATACTAGATATAGGGTTACTAATATAGGCATGATTCTGACTATGGAATGAGTCTATCATTCAAAACTGCTCATAATTCATAAAATGCTCCTACTGTTCAGAGTGTTTTGGCTCCTCTTGCATGATTAGCATTTTGGAGAGGCAGGGCTTTAGCCCGACTAGAGTTCAGCACAAAGTGGGTTCACATACAGGTCCTGCTTGATCTGCCCAATGATATGCGGGTGGGATTCATTTTGACACACTGTGGTCATTGTGGGTAAACCGCCAGGCTCGTGTGGGTGGATACTATGGCTGGCTTGGTCTGGTGGGCTTGCACAATTATTGATTGCTTATAGAAGCTAACAGGTGGGCAGCAACATTAGGAATCACAAGCAGCATGAACAGTATTAATATCTGTTCTGGCTTGAATTCATTTTCGGATCAAAATTGAATCAAAGTAGCAGTGTTAGCAGTGAGGACAAGATGCTACGCTGTGGTTGGGTGTGTTGCCGCCCTGTTGACCTTCATGTGAGGTGATGTGATTGCTCACTGTGTGGTGTGCTAAGCAAGTACACATGGCTTTGCTTGGCCCAAAAATACACAAACTGCTTTTTGTTTTTTGCATTGCTTTTGTTTTGTCACAATGAAAGGCTATGTGGAGGTGCAAAGTGCCCGCAGGCTGCTCCTCTGCGTCATTGGATTTGCAGTGGACACGTCCTAGACCAGTGGACTGGATAACAGGAAACATGGGAGTTAGTTGAGGAGGGCCACATGCATAGCCCAAAGTAGGAAAGTGTGGGTGGATATGGTGTGCGGTTAAAGTAGGTGGGTGGGGGTAAAATCGGTGCTAGGTTTAGCAGATGGGGGTAGTCAAGAATCACTCTAGATATTGGATTAGTGGTGAATCAGACAGGTGCATGTATTGAGAATCAGGCCCTTGCAGACCTCTAGTCCTATCCATGACATGGACTGGGCAAGTTTCTGCATGTGGGCCACATCAGTGTTCAGCCACTCTGGGATCAACGATTGCTTAGCTGGGCCAGATTTGGTGGATGCCTTCCCTGGCACAACTCCGAGGAGAGTTTCCTGTAGACTGGGATTTCACTGCTGGTAGACCCGTATGACCGTACGCTTCCATACAGCTGCAGATTCAGCTACTTCCTTCACGCATTTGGGCGTGGCGGTCTTTGCCACGCCCAAATGCGTGTTAGCCAATCATTAACATCTGCTTTGGACCCATTTCCCACACATGGAACGAGATATACCCTGCACTGTAGCACCTCTTCCCAATTTATAAACCCCCTTACTTATACCCCTCCAGTATTTATAGCACCATCATCATTATGCAGCACCATCTGCAGGAGCCTGAGCCATAAAAGCCTTACACAATTCCCAACCAACAAAACAAACCAACCAACCAACACTTTAATCAGATACAAGATCAAGCTGGCTGTGTTGGCCAAGCAATTGTGCACATACAAGGAATCTCTCTTGCCCAAGAGTTTGAGCAATAGCAGTTTTGACCTCACTGGCCCGGCAATCGCGGAGGGCACGCCATCCACATACAGCCGCCATCCCTCCAGCAGCCTTTTAAAAGTCTCTTTCTCTTTCCAGCCCGTGATTGAGAACTTCTAGCCTCTCTCAAAAGGGCCTCTGAAGTCTTTATAACAATAGATTACAGATAATGTCTAACGTCACTCTCCATCAAATCACCTCTGACATCAAAAGGCCCTCCAGCTCTCTTAACTTTTGCGGCGAGTTAGACGTGCTGATCGACCCCTTCGGAAGGTCCTCCAGCTGAGGGTGGAGAAAGGCAGGCAGAGCTAAGCCTTTAAAAGCAAATTTGTCCTTTTTTATCCTCGGAATGTGTCAGGGCCGGGGGAAAATGTCAGGTGCTTAAGTGAACCGCAGGCGCTTGTGTGCGCGTACGTGCGCGAGCGTGACCTTTCAGCATTGGTGATGTCCTTCCGTCTCTCCACATCCATTCACCCACTTATATAATCATCTCATCTATTACCTGCTGCCGGATGAAGCTTAGCCAGTAGCTGTCAGTCTGCTTTCCTCATGAAGAGGTTCATGTTAAATCAAAGCCAGTCACCTTGACAAGAAAGCTAGCCTGCTACATCCCGCTTAGCTGTTTCTTAGGCTATACAGCTCTTTTACAGCTGTAGGCAAAAGTCTGGGAACTTCAGGTCAAATTCCATCTACACTCATCACCAAAAGAATAGTTGCACGATAGCTGCACCCAGAAGGAATCATCTGACAGGAATGAAACTTCGTGGGTGGGTTTTGACAAGGGGCTCATCACTGAACCTGACTCACCTAGCAGCCATAGCTGCAAACATTCAGCGAGCAGTGATGCCCTACTTGAGTCATCCTGTTAGTGCCAGCACCATTGGCAGACAGCTGCACGGTGCAGGGCTACATGCACATAGACTGTTACTACGACTGCCCTTAGCACCACATCAGTGCCACCAAAGACTGCAATGGTGTTGCAGCAGACTGTTATAAAGTGGCACCGGGCCGTCTTCAGTGATGGGTGCCGCTTTTGTCTTGGTGGAGATGACCAACGAATCAGTGTGTGGAGGCACCATAGTCAGCATCAAGATGCTGGTTTGTTGTAGAAGGCCTGGAGTCCCTCCACCTCCACCCCTACTGCAAAATCTGCACTACCTGGGTGAGAATATTTAAGATGCATGGGATGGATTATCACAGGACACCATTAGGAACCTCTACAACTCCTGGTCTGGCATGTTGCTGTTATACTTTAATGCTTTATGATATGATTTGATGCTTATCAATTTTATTCCAGTGTTCCAGTGTGCACTGTTCTGTACCAGGGATTTTCACCTATGTCCATCTAACTGTGTCTTGGACAGTACAGTGTTCTTGACTACAGTCAATGCATTGGATACTTATCCAGTGAGATGATGATCAACAAACTTAAAGTGTAGCAAGCTGAGCTAAAAGCAAAGCCAGGTTTATTTGGCAGGTTAGCGGTTAAGCTCAGGCAAACATAACCAAAGGGATAAGGAAACCAAACAGTCAAAACAACCAGCAACCAGGAAGATCAATGGCGAGACCGCTCGGTACGCTACAGAGTGGCAATACTTCGCAAATTGTGAATGAGAACCAGGGGTATATAAGCAAACAGGCTAATTCGGGCAGGTGCGTGTAGTTAGTACTCTGGGGATGATGAATGGGAAAACAGGATCTGATTGGGTGGTGGCGGATATGTGATACTGAAGTCATCAAGTGGTGGGCTATGGCAGGAGGTGAAAGGAAACCCTGGAAAGCATGACATTCCCTCATTCAATTGCCAGGCAAGGTTTCTTATGTCACAAAATGAAATTGGGGGTCATTGTGATTTTTCTCATTGTAAGTTTTTGGGTAAAATTGAAGTTATGCATCAGCACTTTCTCCAGGCACTGTGCTGAAAAGAGTTTGATAGCTGAAAACTTTGATTCCCAGCCGAGAATACCCTCATGGTTATAATGTACATTCAGTCGCACTCCGTTCCATAGCGCCTAATCGTTAACTCAGCAATCAGTCGTCATCATCGGCTGCTGATTGTAAGTATGCATAATTGAGACTGTAGAGAAGTATTAATCAGACGATGAATATGTAAAAGCTGATTTACATGATGACGCACCTATTGAGATTCAAACAAATGGAACATTTGGAAAAAAAAAATCTGCTACTACTAGGAATTCTATGACCTTGCAGCACAATTAAAATAAATTCAATAATTAAAAATGATTTTCAGGAACATTTATACTATCCTGTGTGTTTTTGCTTTTCCATATTAATAACAATATAAGGATAGTGGAGGCCAAATGCCTATCACGTCCAGTGTATTGATTTAGGGTTGGACTTTTTTCCACAGTCTATCACAGACAATCCATGAGTGAAGATATGGTATTAATTATTTCATAGGAAATTTAAAGTGGACTTATGATCATTTTCAGTGTTTAAAATATAATTTTATTTTTTGGAGTCTACTAAAATAGATTTACATTAGATTTCTCATACTGTACATGTGTTCATCTTCTCTCTCCTGTATCTATAAGCTCCATCTCCTGATGACCCCAGTCAGTCTGATTGATCAGCTGACATACTTCCTTCTGATTGGTTAACTGCCAGAATGGTTCAAAGTGTAACCTTGTGTGAGGGCATGATAGGCATGCCAAGTAATAGAGTCTTGTTTTGAGATGATGTCACCTTGTAACAGAAAAAAATGGGGTCTGTATTGTTTCTCATTCATTCAAGATAGCAGTCATGGGCTCGAGGTTAGGTAGCCAGCCTTGTAAAGGTCACCAGCCTTGTAAAGGTCACCAGCCTTGTAAAGGTCACCAATCCACTAAACCAACAGGACACAACTAAAGTGCCCTTATTCAAAGAGCCTAACACCCAACTTCTTGAGTGCCATGGATAGACCTGCCCACTGCTCTGGGCAAGTGTTCTCACTGGCCTGTGTGCGGGCAGCACTGCAGGGATAGGTTAAATGGAGGGATCGATTTCCTCTGTGTGTAAATGTAGGTAAGGCCAGTTATTCTTTGACTAGAAAGATTAGTTTAGAGCCATTTTAGGGAGCAGGGGGCACAGAGCGGTGGGCAACCCTATCCATGGTACCCAGGGAGCAGTTGGGGGTTAGGTGCCTTGCTGTCAGGTTCAGGGAATCGAATCGGCTACTCTCCGGTCACAAGGCTGGTTTGTGTGGTAGCCCACAACTGCCCCTAAACACGGGGTAAACAACTGGTAATGGTAAGTAATTTTTTTTTAAGTTTGTTTAATTATTATCTTACTGACTCAGACAGATTTGGCTTTATCAGTTGTTTAGTGAATGATTGAGGGAGCTCATTGGTTGACGTCTGATGGGAAGGTTTGCTCATGCGTCTTAATGTTTTGTAAGGATGTGACCATTAGCCCGGAGGAAGGCATGCTGTACGCATGTGCCAAAGGCTCGCTCTCGTGTGGGATGAAACGGCTAATCTGGAACTTTGATCCTGGCATCTGTATTATTTGGCAAAACCTGGTAATCACATCCCCTTATGTTGGCGCACACCAGGAAAGCAGGGAGTTCCTCATATGGGGCTGGTTAGTGGGCTGATCGGGTCATGTCGAGGACAAGCTGATCATTCAGGATTCACCATCCCTGCCCTGCCCTGCCCTGCCCTGCCTGCGACCCAGCCTGCAGAAAAGCTGCAGATACAGTACGGCAGATACAAACAATAAGGCTTTGTCTCTGTGCGGTAAATGAAACAGCCATTAATGAGATGCATTTGTAGATACTGAACCAAGCTGTCTGTTTAGACCTTTGAGTAATTAGGGAGGAGGTCTGTGTGTGAGTGTGTGTGTGTGTGTTCATCCCAGTGTGTGTTTTTTTAAAAACACATCTGAACAGATGTCTAGCGTCAGTTGATGCACCATTAAGCATTTTAATGAAAGCGTGAGCATGCGTGCCTCCCCCACTTCTCATTACCTGTGCTCAGCTGCCCCTGAGTAACTGACAAACACAGTCTGCACGTGTGGGGGGATCAGGTTTATATCACATTGTGGGGACCGAACCTATTCATTTACTCACGTCTTGTGGGGACAAGTTGGGGACTTCATTTTCTTGTGATCTCAAAATGAAAAGAGTTCTTTGAGATTTCAACACAATGAAAGCTGACCCATCATGGGGCTTACCTGAGTGGATAGGTGGGCAAGTTGAGTCCACATGAGTGAAGGGAGAGAAGATAAAAGGCACTTTGGTGGTGCTAAAAAAATGTAATGGTGTGATCAAGTGTGATGGTGCGTATAACGTTTATGTGCTGTTGTAATAAGGAAGCAGAGGGAGGTCAGAGTGAGAGTCAGAATGAGGCAGAGCAGGCAGAATGAGGTAAGGAGGACAGTTTCAGCATACTAGCAAAGAAGTGAGTGTAAAGAGAGACTCGGCTCTTGAAGGTGTACGCCATCTACGGGTCACTTTGGGTGGCGAAGGTGGTAGTAACGTCAGGCCCCTGCAGATGGCGCAGCAGCATGAGGATGATGGGGCTATAAATACCTGTGGGGTGTGAGTGACGGGATCCATAGACTGGGAAGAGGTGGTACAGTGCAGGGAATGTCCCGTTCCAAGTATGGAAAATGGCTCCAGAGCAGATGTTAATGATTGGCTAAAAGGAGTGACTGCATGTGGGCGTGGCCAAATACCATAGTGTAGAGGAAGTAGCTGAATCTGCAGGTGTATGGAAGCGTACGGTCATACGGGACTACCAGCAGTGTCTTAAATCCCAGTCTACAGGGAATGCATGGCAGGTCAAGATGTGTAATGTGGTAGGTACAGAGAGGTACACATCAGGTCTGAGCATTGGAGTGAGGGATGGGTCCATGTGTGGCTTCATTAGCTGACACCAAGGATTTAAATCTGCTACAGCAAGCCAGTAAAGGATGACCTTTAGCCAAGTGCCTATGTATGTTTACTTGTGTCCATACATGTTCATTTCTCCATGTATGATCCGGTTCGTATGTGTGTGCCCCTGTTCCTTTGCTGTATATATGCAAGTGTGCATTCATGCCGGTATGTGTGTGAGTTTGGTTCTGGCTGCACACGCGCTGTGTTGATGATCCAGTGAGAGATGGTGGAATAATTGTGTTTCGAGTAGCCTCTCTTCTCTCGCCTGAGTGGAAGGTTTGCTGTAAATAATGAAACCCCAGCAAGCTTTTATTCCAGCGGAGAGAGGAGCAGAACAGTCAGCCGCCAATCACACTGTCTATCAGACTCTCTATCACACTCTCTATCACACTGTCTACCACACTCTCTATCACACTCTCTATCACTCTCTATCACACTCTCTATCACACTCTCTATCACACTCTCTATCACACTGTCTACCACACTCTCTATCACACTGTCTACCACACTCTCTATCACACTCTCTATCACACTGTCTACCACACTCTATCACATTCTCTATCAGACTCTCTATCAGACTTTCTATCACACTCTCTATCAGACTCTCTATCACACTCTCTATCACACTCTCTATCAGACTCTCTATCACACTCTCTATCACACTCTCTATCAGACTCTCTATCACACTCTCTATCACACTCTCTATCACACTCTCTATCACACTCTTTATCAGACTCTCTATCAGACTCTCTATCAGACTCTATCACACTCTCTATCAGACTCTCTATCACACTCTCTATCACATTCTCTATCAGACTCTCTATCAGACTCTCTATCAGACTTTCTATCACTCTCTACCACACTCTCTATCACTCTCTACCACACTCTCTATGAGACTCTATCACACTCTCCATCACACTCTCTATCAGACTCTCTATCAGACTTTCTATCAGACTCTCTATCAGACTCTATCACACTCTCTATCAGACTCTCTATTACACTCTTTATCAAACTCTCTATCAGACTCTCTATCACACTCTCTATCAGACTCTCTATCACACTCTTTATCAGACTCTCTATCAGGCTCTCTATCAGGCTCTCTATCAGACTCTCTATCAGACTCTCTATCACTCTCTACCACACTCTCTATGAGACTCTATCACACTCTCCATCACACTCTCCATCACACTCTCCATCAGGCTCTTTATCAAACTCTCTGTCAGACTCTCCATCACACTCTCCATCACACTCTCCATCACACTCTCCATCACACTCTCTATCAGACTCTCTATCAGACTCTCTATCAGACTCGCTATCAGACTCTCCATCAGGCTCTCTATCAGACTCTCTATCAGACTCTCTATCACTCTCTACCACACTCTCTATGAGACTCTATCACACTCTCTATCACACTGTCTACCACACTCTATCACATTCTCTATCAGACTCTCTATCAGACTTTCTATCACACTCTCTATCAGACTCTCTATCACACTCTCTATCACACTCTCTATCAGACTCTCTACCACACTCTCTATCACACTCTCTATCAGACTCTCTACCACACTCTCTATCACACTCTCTATCAGACTCTCTATCACACTCTTTATCAGACTCTATCACACTCTCTATCAGACTCTCTATCACACTCTCTATCACATTCTCTATCACACTCTCTATCAGACTCTCTATCAGACTTTCTATCAGACTCTCTATCAGACTCTATCACACTCTCTATCAGACTCTCTATTACACTCTTTATCAAACTCTCTATCAGACTCTCTATCACACTCTCTATCAGACTCTCTATCACACTCTTTATCAGACTCTCTATCAGGCTCTCTATCAGGCTCTCTATCAGGCTCTCTATCAGGCTCTCTATCAGGCTCTCTATCAGGCTCTCTATCAGACTCTCTATCACTCTCTACCACACTCTCTATGAGACTCTATCACACTCTCCATCACACTCTCTATCAGGCTCTCTATCAAACTCTCTGTCAGACTCTCTATCACACTCTCCATCACACTCTCTATCAGACTCTCTATCACACTCTATCACATTCTTTATCAGGCTCTCTATCAGGCTCTCTATCAGACTCTCCATCAGGCTCTCTATCAGACTCTCTATCAGACTCTCTATCACTCTCTATCACACTCTCTATGAGACTCTATCACACTCTCTATGAGACTCTATCACACTCTCCATCACACTCTCTATCACACTCTATCACATTCTTTATCAGGCTCTCTATCAGACTCTCCATCAGGCTCTCTATCAGACTCTCTATCAGAGTCTGATAGAGAGTGTGATAGAGAGTCTGATAAAGAATGTGATAGAGTGTGATAGAGAGTCTGATAGAGAGTGTGATAGAGAGTCTGATAGAAAGTCTGATAGAGAGTGTGATAGACTCTCTATCACACTCTTATCAGGCTCTCTATCAGACTCTCTATCAGATTCTCTATCAGGCTCTCTATCACACTTTCTATCACACTCTCTATCACACTTTATCAGACTCTCTATCAGGCTCTCTATCAGACTCTCTATCAGACTCTCCATCAGACTCTCTATCAGACTCTCTATCAGGCTCTCTATCAGGCTCTCCATCACTCTCTACCACACTCTCTATCACACTCTCTATGAGACTCTCTATCAGGCTCTCTATCAGACTCTCTATTAGACTCTCTATTAGACTCTCTGTCAGACTCTCTATCAGGCTCTCTATCAGACTCTCTATTAGACTCTCTATCAGACTCTCTATCAGACTCTCTGTCAGACTCTCTAACTGCTTTATTGATGCAGTTTTGCCACAGCTGTGTAATGATACTGCTGAATTCCTTTCCATGGGATTTTCATAAACACAGCTGCCAGATTTATCATGATGCTGTAATCAAATACTGTGGTCTGTGTATAAACGAGTAGTGATGTGCTTTACTGGTTGTACCATGTAAGGTGTGGCCATTCAGGGCAATCATCTACACAACTCTATTCCCTACTAGACTTAGGGAAACACAGCATAGGTCCGATATCTACCAATACCTAGCCAGTGCTGATACAGAGAAGATAAATACAGCATGGGTCCGATATCTACCAATACCTAGCCAGTGCTGATACAGAGAAGATAAATACAGCATAGGTTCAATAGCAATAAGTGTGTGGCCTGTGGAACACATGAGTTGATCCACAGGCCACACAATAAACAGAAACTAAGTTAGATTAAACCCGGAGCTAATTCATATGTAGCCCACCACGCCGTGAGACCCTTTATTTATTTATTTATTTATTCATTTATTTATTTAATCTACTTAATTGTTTCTTTGTTGTTTATGATATTGTCGTGTGTGACAGAGCCTCGGGGATTACTGCGGCTTATGAAACTCATATTGGATGATATGTGCTGTGTAACGTTGACAGTGATGCTGCCACTGAGGGCACCTAGTTAATTAATGCAGTGCTTTATTTATTTTTTATTAGCAGTGGTAATTTACAAGCAATATATTTCCCATTATTAGTGGTACATATATCTCTGACACCTCCTCACCCCCATCTCCAACACACACACACACGCACGCAAACACACACACACATACACAAACACAAACACGCCCACACGCTTATTGCTGTGAGCCTAACCCTAACCCTAGAGACACTGCCATAACCCTAACCTAACCCTATCCCTAACTCATACCATACCATAACCTAGCCTATCCATAAACTTAACCTTATCCTAACCCGACTCTAACCCCAAACTTACCCTAACCCTGAACCATACCTCACCTTAACCCATACTCAACCTGACTCTAACCCCAAACTTACCCTAACCCTGAACCACACCTCCCCTTAACCCATACTCAACCTGACTCTAACCCCAAACTTACCCTAACCCTGAACCATACCTCACCTTAACCCATACTTAACCCTACTCTAACCCCAAACTTACCCTAACCCTGAACCATACTTTACCCTAACCTTTACCCATACCTAACCTTACTCTAACCCCAAACCTAACCTTACTCTAACCATACCTCCCCTTAACCCTACTCACCCCTGAACCGAACCTCCCTAACTTTTAACCCATAACCTAACCATACCTCACCTTAACCCATACTCAACCTGACTCGAACCTCAAACTTAACCCTAACCCTGAACCATACCTCACCTTAACCCATACTCAACCTGACTCAAACCTCAAACTTAACCCTAACCCTGAACCATACCGCACCTTAACCCATACTCAACCTTACTCTAACCTCAAACTTACCCTGACCCTGAACCATACCTTACCCTAATCTTTACCCATACTCAACCTTACTCTAACCCCAAACTTAACCTGAGTCTAACCACAAACTTACCCTAACCCTGAACCATCTTTTACCTTAACCCATACTCAACCTTACTCTAACCCCAAACCATATCTTACCTTAACCCTATCCCATACTTAACCTTACTCTAACCCCAAACTTACTCTAACCCTGAACCATACCTTACCTTAACCAATATATAACCTGACTCTAACCACAAACTTACCCTAACCCTGAACTATACATTACCTTAACCTTAACCCATACCTAACCTTACTCTAACCCCAAACTTAACCCTAACCCTAAAACTACCCCTCACCTTACCTTAACCCTAGCCTAAAAACAGCCTTTAGTCTACAACACGGAAGGAGAGGACCCTTCAACATGAGGGTGTAAACCTGATTCTACAGACACTTGCCTGGGTCTCTTTTTGCACTCGCTAGACAGTCTGTTTCTCCATCAGTCTCTGTTTGCTTTATGCATATGAGATGTATTCTTCACGACTCGTCATACTACAGTCCTTTATAGGAGGCAACACCAAACAGCCATCACGGCCATCTTTCAGTGAGGCTTAACATCCAGTGACATGTTTACCTGTGTCCTTTAATCAACCACTTCCCTCAGTGTGAGTGAGGTTTGAGATCTGCTGACTCACAGCTGGATGCAGAAAGCACTACACCTCCTCCACCTGACTTATTTCCATCTGCTGGATCTCACACCATCTTTTTCTCATCACTAATTCACTCTGTGTGAATCAGCTTGGACTTCTCACCTCTCCCACTTCTCCTTATCTCCATTTCTGTCTTTCCCTTTTATCTCTCTCATTTTACCTTCTCCTTTTTTCGTTTCTTTCATGCTCTTTTTCTCACTTCCCCCACTCTCTCCCCCTCCCTCTTTTTCCCTCTCCCTCCTTACCTTATCTTTCCATTCTTTCACTTACTCTCACCTCCCCCCTTTCTCGTTACCTTACCTCTCGTTTTTTCCCTTTATTCCTTTTTCACTCTCTCTCTCCCTCTCATTACCTGATCTCTCCATTCTTTCACTTTTCTTATCTCTCTCTTTCACTCCCAATCTCCCTCCCTCTCTCTGTCTCTCTGTCTTTCTCTCTCTGTTTTTCTTTTTTTTCTCCTGCCCTTCTTTCACTTTTTCTTTTTTTACCCACTGCGTTTTTACCTTCTCTCCCATCCTCCACTTTATTTCCCTCTTCTTCCCTTTATTCTCTCTTTCTATTGCTGTCCCGAACCTCTCCCTCTTTACCTTCTCTACATTCTTTTACTTCACTTCTTTCTCACTCCTCATTTATCCCTCCTTTCTTTCTCTTTCTCTCTATCTCTGTTTCTCTCCCCTTCCCTCTTCCCTCTCTCGTTTGTCTCCATTCATTCACTTAATATCTCTCTCTCCTTGTCTCCCCTCTCCACCTTATCTCTTATCTCTCTTCTTTTACTTTTTCTCTCTCTCCTCCTCCTCCTCCTCTCTCTCTCTCTCTCTCTCTCTGCTTTCTCTCTCTCCCCCCTTTCTCTCCCTCTCTCTCTCCCCACTTTCTCTCTCTCCACCCTTTCTCTCCCTCTCTCTCTCCCCACTTTCTCTCTCTCCACCCTTTCTCTCTCTCTCTCTCCCTCCCCGCTTTCTCTCTCTCTCCCCTTTCTCTCTCTCTCTCTCTCTCCCTCCCCGCTTTCTCTCTCTCTCCCCTTTCTCTCTCTCTCTCTCTCTCTCTCTCTCTCTCTCTCTCTCTCCCCCCTTTCTCTCTCTCTCTCTCTCTCTCTCTCTCTCTCTCTCTCTCAGCTATAAATCTGGCTCTGTCTGTCCTACAGCAGTCCTGTTGCTCCTTTACGCTTTAAGGAGTCGTCAGTGGTGGTTATCCGTGCTGAAATGGATGATTATTTTGATGGGTCTCATCAGGGCAGTTGGGGCTGGGTTTTTTTTTTTTAATGGTCCATAAAAGCCTCAAAAACATCTGTCTCTGAATCGAAAACTGCCACCGAAGTAACACACAAACACAGCCAATTATGCTTTTCCCGTTGTGTCCGGCGTCGTAACGTACCTTGACCCGCCCTCCGTATTGAGTTGTATTGTACCGAATGGCTCTGAAAGGAATCTGTCTGAAGGAACGCAGACCGGACTGCTAACTTGAAACACGGCTTTGCAAATTTGAATTTTGTTCCCAATTTGAAGCTTGTTTCCCGTGCCGGTGAAAATGGCAGATTCATATTCGGCTTGACACTCAGACAATACCCAGCCTACGGCTAAAGTCAAACGTAATTAACCTTTCCAAACAAGGCTCGGTTATCCTCCCGAATTCAGACAGGAGGGGAGGAATGAAAGGTTGAATCTTGCCTGGTTGAAGCAAATGGACTGTAAACAACATACGCTCTATTCAAATGTTAATCTGAACATGAACATGGGAAACCGTGTGGAGGGCATAAACATATATACACACAGTATTTCTACACAGATATCAACACACGTCTACACTGTATGGCTTTAAAACTCTTTGGTACATGACTGGATTGAAAGGCTCTAACTTTGGGAGATCAGATAAAATGTGTCCAGCTGGGATTTCAAAATGACTTGGCTTTCATGTTAACAGTTGCTCTCTACTGCCTACCCGTGCCATCATCCTGCCCCCGGTCTTCACGGCATAGTGAATAAACAACACCTATCAAAAGGAACTGGAGCTAAACAGGCTAGCCCAGAGTCATCAAATGATAGACATTTCTCCGGTTTCACTGCCTCCATCATTCATTCATTCATTCATCTTCAAAGCTGCTTGTCCTTCTGGGCAGCGAGTGGGGTGCTGGAGCCCATCCCGGCATTCACTGGGTGGAAGGCAGGAGACACCCTGGGCAGACTGCCAGTCTATCGCAGGGGCGACACACGCACACTTACCCTTAGGGGCCAATTTAGCATCTCCGGTTCACCTGACTGCATGCCTTTGGACTGTGGGAGGAAACTGGAGCATCCGGAGAAAACCCAGGTGGACATGGAGGGGACCATGCATGCTCCAGACAGAAAGACCCCAGCTGGGAATCAAACCCAGACCCTTCTTTCTGTAAGGTGACAGTGCTACCCGGTGTAGCACCATGCTGACCCAAGTCATTCATACTCCATATCAGCAGAGAGTTGTGGTGAAGCTGACTGTTCATCCCCTTACCTGCCATGAGTGTCCCCAGTGGTGGAAAGCGGCGGCAACGTTACCTCTCATTCTGCCTCTATCTATGTCACTTCCTCTGTTGGCTGGTGAATGTAGTTTCTTGGCGAGAGGGGACAGCCAAGAGCTCCACCCATCATTGTGTTTATATTTATGATATCTGGCACACGCGTTGTCCAGAGCGACTTGCTATTCAGTCATTTCTGACATAGGAAGGTGAAGTGGTGTTAGGAGTCTTGCCCAAGACATGCATTGGTATGGTATACAGCGCTTGCACAGTTAGGGAATCGAATCCTGCTGTACAGCTTGGGAGGCAAAGGGGTTGACCACTACACTATACCAACCACATGTGTACTGCTCCTTTCATTGGCTGCCTGCCCTTAAATCATGTAATGGGTGGGAGCTAAACCTTCAACATGATTGATAAGAGGTTAGAATGATAGAAGCACTACCTCTTCATCTGCTCTTGTTGGACTCCCCATTCAACGCCACAGTGACTCACTATCTCCTCTTCAAGTGATGTTACAAGACAGGACAGGCCGGGGCTAGCATGCTAGTAGACAGCATAGTGGATATCTCAGCAACACAGTACATAAATGTCTTTGACATACTACCAAATTAAATACTAGTATTCCTTCACATTCTGTTGGTAACTGCAATTAATATGGGAATATTTGAAACTAAAAACTTAATTAATTGTTTACAAGTAAGCTAAAGAACATGGGAGGGAGTATGAGGGAGTATGGGTATTGTGAATGATATCATGGCTTTGATGCTGGGTGTGATGTTACTCATGATAGCAAGTGTTGTGTTTGTTTTTTGTTGCACATGCACTGCAAAAAACTGAAAAGTGTTAAGCCAGAAAGTTCTGAACATTGGATCAAGCGTGTTTTAAAATTAATCCACCAAACATAGCAGCCCTTTTATTTTAGGTATAGAGCTGGAGAACTGCCAGAGTATCAGGTTCCACACACCTTTTCTTTTCTTTTTTTGTTAATAAGTATTTATTGTCTTCCAAAAAAAAATACAAAACACATTAACTCTGCCACAAATCAGCAGAAAGAAAAGAATAAGAACAAAAAATGAAATAATAATTAAAAATAAATGAATAAATAACAATAACAGCGAACATATCAACAACCACAGCAGCAAACAAAGACCAGTAGTAAGACAATCTAGTTGTAAAGGGCCTTGACAAAACCAATAGCTTTGGACCAGGTCTGGATTGTTGCAGATTTTGCCCTATGACATCTAGCTGTGGCTCGTTCCATAATAAGAATGTCCAAGAAGTAACAAACCCAGGATGAACGTAGCTGGATACCTGGCGTAAACCAACCCTTCAAAATAGACTTTTTCGAGGCTGTTAAAGCTGCCATCACCCCTTTTATTTGCTGCATAAGAGTTACTTTACAGTCATCTCCCAATAGCAGCAGACCTGGACAGTAAGGGATATTAACATCAAGGAGATCAGACAGAGTTTGCACCACGTAGCCCCAAAAAGACATAATGTGTTGGCACAGCCATATGAATGTAGTCCCCAACAGAACCTGAATTACATGTTACATCTTTTTTCACTGGGCAGTTTCATCAAAAAAGCACGGCAGGATGTTATGTAAAGCCTATGAAGTAACTTAAAGTGTATTAATTGATGTGACAGATATTATGCCATATTACATCCCAGTCTGGAGTTACACCAAGAGCACTGATCTCTGTATTCCAAGCAAAAACTGATCCTATATTGGAATTTTTAGTTTAAATTAACAAATCATAGAGATATGAGACTAGTCCTTGAGATGATGTTATTCAAATGCTCAAGTAGGTGATGATCAACTAACTGAGAGTGCCAAGGCAGTCCATAAGCACGAAGTGCCGAGCGAAGTCTAAGATACAAAAAGTAAGATGTGCCAGGTATAGCAAAAGAATTACACAAATCCTGAAAGGAGCGCAAGCCATCTGAATCGAAGATATCGTACAATACATTAATGTTTTGCTTAGACTAAGAAGAATAAACAAAAGGCAGGTTCCACACACCTTTTCCAATGGAACGTCATTGCGCTCCGTTGGGTCTGTAAAGCATTTCGCAGTCCGTCCTGTGTTCTGATTAGTATTCCGTTTCTACTGCGACTAATTTCAGTTTGTTCAGTCGCTGCAGAGGAGCAATGACAGGTTCAGGTTTGATGTAGGCCTGCTGTCGCACACTTCTTCCGAATCTGATCAAACAGCCTGCAGCTGAGATGCTCTCTCACAGAAGTTATTTACTATGGCTGTTATTTCAAATTTCTTTTATTTTCTGCTACACTATTATACACATTTCTTCATTTTTACTATACATTTAACATATATCATAGAGACCCACTACCAGCTGGCACTGTGCTCTAGAATCATGCTGAAGGCCATGCCAGGAGGATCATGGGAGGTGGGACTGTGTTGTTGTTCATCAGTTAATAGGGTGTGGCATTTTGTATTTCTGTGTCGGGGGGGTGTATTGGCACATGATGGTAGTGTGAGCTATGTGGTGACCTCCTCTGTGAGTTCAGTGCTATGCACAGTACCAGTCACGCCCAAAGTTTAGACACATTCAGCTAAATGGATTTTTGTGGTGGCCTTAAAGACTCTACAGGTGTACACTTAACAGCTCCAACTGATGAGATCTGAAACAATAGACATTATGATCTACATAGTGGTTGGTGTAGCTCAGTGGATAACACCCCTACCTACCAGTGAGACACCACCACATGTGGGAGACTGGGGTTTGAATCCCGCTCTGGGTGACTATGCTGTGCTACACCAGTAAGAGTCCTTGGGCAAGACTCCTAACACTACACTGGCCTACTTGTAGTCAAGACAGGTGGCTCCTATTGCCGTTTCAGCTTCTGTACAAGTACAGTGAAATGAAATTACGTTCCATTTGCTCAATTCCATTTCACAAGGCTGAGGGCCTTACGGGTGCAGCGTGTGGTGTGAATGTCTGTGACAGAAGGGAGAGAGACCCCTATGATCTTCTCAGCTGTCCTCACTATTCGCTGTAGGGTCTTGCGGTCTGAGGCATTGCAATTCCCAAACCAGGCGATGATGCAGTTGCTCAGGATGATCTCCACAGTCCCTCTGTAGAACATGGTGAGGATTGGAGGAGGAAGTAAAGGCACTGGGCTTTCTTGGCTATTGAGCTGGTGTTGAGGGACCATGTGAGGTTCTCTGTAATGTGGACGCCGAGGAACTTTGTGCTCTGGACGATTTCTACAACAGAGCCATTGATGTTCAGGGGGGCGTGGTCGTAATTGTTTTATCAGCCTCCACTGCAGGTTAAGAAAACATTACTGGAGGCTCAGTTTTGGAGGTTTTTAAGGTGGACTGGATCATTTCATGAGTGTTATTTTATAGGTTGATTCTGTTCTTCACTTTTATTCTTCACTAAAGCATTTAGAAGGAGAACTTTCTATTAGCCATGTCTAGAACTTTCGAGCGGTAGTGTACATGGCAACTCATGAGCCTTACACTATACTGATGGCATAACACAGTCATATGTGAATGTGTTGTTTTTGGGTTTTCCAAATTATTTATATGGTCTTTAGACAGAATTAAATTTATGAACAATAAACATACAATATAAATATTCTTCTATTGTTATTTTTATGTTGTTCTTCTTTTCACAAAGGCTTTGAATTCAGTTGGATTAAAGAAAGTAGTTAAATGTTTATAATAATTAATTAGCTTAGCATAGTGAGTATAGTTAACTTACCATCCACAGCTGGCTGTTTATATAATGGCATCAAATAGCATCATATGCATGTCTCTGAAAGGGAGGATGAATGTTGACATGTTGGAAAACATGTCAGAGACGTGTCAGATGAACGTCTCTTGGAGGAATCTTGGAATCATAAGAGCTACATAGTGCCAATGTGCAAACACCCTTAAGGCTACATCCGGCAAGCCGTTCTATATACAGAGCAGCAACCTATTTGTGCAGCCTTTGTAGCAACTGGTGCTCAGTAGAAACACGGTAGAACACATCTTAACCAATCGGACTGCATCTTTGAAACTATCTGGAGCTAAACTATAGCTGCTGTATAAAAGCTATAGCATAAATCAAGCTGGAGATGCAATAAGACTCATTTCTAATAACTCCACACGTTTCCCCTAAAATCCTCCCACGTCTGGTGAGGATCCTCCCCCAGATGCATATGTGTGGAGAGAAAGAAGCGCCGTTTCCATGAACACAACACGATTTGGATATTTAAGCTCATGGAGCTAGTATAGTTATGGTTTTGAACATTGCATAATTGCTTGTTTTGACTGTATACATCCTATTTGTGTCCTAAAGTTAGCACACAATAAGAGAAATAATTAAATAATAATAATAATAATAATAATAATAATGAGAAATGAGCCTATACCATGGTTAGTGTTGGGTAAAATACTACTACTACAAAAAAAATAAATAAATATATATATATATATATATATATAGTGATGGTGGAATATGCAGTCATAAATGTGGTTTTATTTATTTATTTATTAATATTTTGTTTTTTAAGGATTTTTTTTTGGCTTTTATTTATTTATTTATTTATTAATAATTTTATAATTGTTTATTAATAAAAAAAATTAAGGATTTTTTTTGGCTTCCATTAAAACCTCCAGAGGTTTTAAGCTTTAAAGCATTAATATAAACATAAGGAGGACCTTCTATGAGTAGCCGTGTCTAAACTTTTAACTGATACTCTATGTGTCTTTCTGCCTGGTGTTTAATATAAGAGCACCACCTGGCAACCCATGTGTCTTGCTTTACCCAGATGGTACAATAAACCCTCGTCATCAAAAGAATACCCAGACGGAATCACCCAGTAAGAATGAAACTTGGTGGGTGGGTTTGCCATCGTGACACATGCAAATAATTAAAGTTCCCTGCTCAGCTGGGGATGTGAAGTAAACAAGGATAAGCCTTATCACTGTACCTGACTGACCCAACAGCCACGTTTGCAGACGTTCATTGAGCAGTGATGTCTCCATGAGTCATCCTGTTAGTGCCAGAACCACTGGCAGACGGCTGCACAACACAGGACTACATGCACATAGAAGGTTACGACGGCTGCTCTTAACACCACATCATCTCCAAAGACTGCAGTGGTGTCATGGAGTGACTCAGCAGCTTCAGTAACTCTTCACTTATGAGTCCCACTTTTGTCTTGGTGAAGACGACCAACAAATCTGTGCTTGGTTAAACAGTTTGTTGTCACATGCCACACATCACTCCATCTCCACCCCTCCCGCAAAATTTGCAGGAACCGTGTGAGGATATTCAAGCTGCATGGGATGGATTATCACAGGACACCATTAGGAACCTCTACAGCTCCATACCGAGACGTCTGGCATGTTAAGTTAGCAAAGCCCGACACGATACTGACAGTAATAATAAATATTGATCATATCAGTTTAAATTTATCATTATTTATTGAGCCTGGTAACCTTTATCTTCCTGCCCAACAGCACCGCAATCCCACACCTCCTTCTCAGTGAAAGTCTTCTTTTGATGATACTATAGTAGAGTATAGTAGAGTATAGCGTAGTATAGCATAAGTGAAATAATAGCAACAAATGTATGTATGTATGTATGTATGTATGTATGTATGTATGAAATGCTGAGTGTGTGTTCCCAATACTTGTATCCCACTACATCCCAGCCCTGGTCATGGGATCCAAAGTTCACGTTCATAAAAGGTTCATAAGCTAAATCAAGTAATACCTAGAGGATTAAAGTAAGCTTCATAATGTATTATAGGTGAATTAATACACCTGGAATTATAGCTTACCTGCTGCATTTTATTCAGTCCCTGTGTGCAGCAAAATCCACCCTGGTGTTTTTCCCTGATTCAGCACAAAAGAGCTAATCAGGTGCTTTGAGGGAAGCAAGTGCTGGTTGCCAGTTGCTGTAGCACGGCAAATCCTCTTTATCTTCACTTATCTTCTGTGTACTTCTAAATTATCCACCAGCTCTCTCTCTCTCTCATGTAGATGTGCTCTCTGATCACGTTCTCTCTTTCGTCGTGTGATTCGCAGGGTCTCGGCGCGCCTGGAAGAGCCTGTTGAGTCCCGTCCTGCCCGCGCAGATTGCCGCAGTAACGTCGCTGTCTGCCCCTGGTGTGACCCTTGTGACCGGAGACTGGAAAGATCAAACAGCTCCAGATGAGTGCAGTCTTAAAGGTCAGATGTCAAGGCTTTCGCTGACCTTTTTCGGCACACGTTCAAATGTTCTGAATATTCGCATCGTTTTTTTTTCTTTTCAAGGTTTGTTATTCATTTTCACACTGACATATGACTCATGAATAAGGCTAATATATTAATTAACATGCGTGGTGACGCTGTAATCTGGAAAATAGCTTAAAAACAAAACAAAAATGAGAATTTTTAAAAAGAATTGTACAATAATCAGTTGTTTATCTCTTTTGGCCATAGCATGTGTGATGGTGAGCGATAGTGGCTGAAGCATCCCATCAAATAAGTTTAGCACTCCCATTAGAACCTGAAAAATATTAATAGACCTGCTGATTATATGTCATGTGATTATACCAAACTAGAGGGCAGTGAACACACTTGCCCAGGGCGGTGGACAGCCCCATACACAGCAACTAGTGGGGCTGGAAGTTGGGAGTTAGGTGACTGGCGACCCTCTCGTCATGGGCTGGTTCTCTAAACTCCAGCCCATGACTGCCCAAAGCTTGCATGTGGTCCGAGAAACCCAGCTCACAAGAACAGGAGTCTTGCATGATACATTTCTGGGTGTTGATCAAAGGATTCCACAGTTGGGCCTGATTTGGTGGAGGCCTTCCCTGGTACAGTTCCGAGAGGAGTTTCCTGTAGACTGGGATTTTAGCCCCTGCTGGTAGACCGGCTTCCATACACCTGCAGATTCAGCTACTTCCTTCCCACTATGCAGTCACTCCTTTTAGCCAATCATTAACATCTGCTTTGGACCCAATTTAGTCTGAGCAAGACATTCAAACTGTTCAATCACGCACACTTTGCAGACTTACCTATTTCTGAGCCTGTATTATGAAATCAGATCAACCGCTACCATTTCCTATTTCTGACAGCACAAGAAATCCAACAGAGTCGCTCAACACTTTTCAATTTCAGTGAGCCACGAAATAGTTATGAATACATAAGGTTAAGGCTTGCAATAGCGACCATTGCAGTTATTAATTATGGCAGTCATTGCTCTTATGAAACCCAGCATATTCACACTGTGTAGCTCTTAAAAATCCCTGCGAATGGTTTATGAGTCCGGGGTGAGAAAATGCAGCGTAATTGCTACAGTAAGAGTGATCAATACATTATATCAACTATTTATAATTGGAGTTGCTTCATTATGGGTTCAGGGTGAAAAGAGAACGCGAGAGAAAATGCATCAGTCAGCCTTTAAATTTCATTATGCCTGGAATTCTTAATGCTGGAAACTACCGTGTGCCCTCATATCTCATATATATATACATAACTTTACTGTGTGCACTTGACTTTTACAGCATCTATACTGTGAGCCTTTATTGTCAGTTAGAACTGGAGCACTCTCCCTCTCTCGCATTCTCTCTGAAATGTGTGTGTGTGTGTGTGTGTATATATATATATATATATATATATATACACACACAAACACACACACACACACATATACAGTATATATACACACATACATACATACAGACACATATACATATACATATACAGTATATATACACACATACATACATACATACATACAGACACATATACATATACATATACACATATATATATATATATATATATATATATTATAAGTGTTATATATATATATATATATATATATATATATATATATATATATACACACAGTCATCTGCTCAGCTCTGTGTACTGTATTACCCTGTTCTTCAATGGTCAAGACCCCCACAGGACCACCACAGAGCAGGTATTATGTGGGTCATAAATATGTCATATAAAACCATATATAGTTTTATATGGTTATGCCTAAGACAAGATTAAACAGCTAGTGACTGATTGGATTTGATCCAGGCAATCATCATACAAATACATGTTCCCGTCGTGTCCTAGAGACACAAGCCTTTTGTGCTTGTCTGTCATGCTTTCCATCAGAGCTGAGCAGATGACTGCATGCTGTAGGCGTGGAATCTACATGTGAGGGATTTGTATAGAGGAAACTAGGCCTTCACTGTGATTATGAAGCTTTGGGTGAGCGAGTGCCTGATGTGGATGATGTGGTCTATGTTCAAAGAAATAAATACATAAGCAAACATACAAAAAAGAAAGACGTGGTAGCATACCATCACTGTCATAACCAACCCGTGCAGCTTTTGATATAGGAGCTTTAGAGGAAACAGGAGAACATACTATACCTTAATGTCACCTAAGATATCTAATAGCCTGTAATACCAACATCAGCAACAATTTAGCATGGACTGGACAAGTTTCTGAAAGGAGGCCACCCAAAGTGAGCTATACTGCACATCCTGGATGCAGTCACATGACAGCGTGTGAATTTGTAAACATGTGACCTCATTCACTAAACGGTAATGTTCTTGGTTGGTGCACAAAACCAGATCATGTTAAAATTTTGTTTATTGAATCTATTAGGCCTGCTATAGACTCATTTCACAATTCTAAAGCTTTGATAACATGTTCTATATTACATAGAACCAACTCGAGTCCCATATCTAGAACAGAACAATGAAATACAAGTTACAAAATGGCTGTTGAGACTAACATCTTATTGGAAAAAGAATATTTCCACAAATAGCTGCACCCAAAAGGAATCAGCTGGCAGGAAGGAAACTTGGTAGGTAGGTTTGACTTTGGAACACCACATCACCCAAGTCACCCAAGACTGTAATGGTGTCATGCCAGACTGTCATGGGGTGAGTCAAACAGGCAGCAGGTCAAATTCAGTGACGAGTCCCACTTTTGTCTTGGTGAAGACGACCAACCAATTCATGGGTGGAGGCACCAGAAGGCCTGGTGTCACTCCGCCTCCAACCCTTCCGCACCGTCTACAGGAACTGTGTGAAGATATTCAAGCTGCATGGGACGGATTATCACAGGACACCATTAGGAACCTGTACAACCCCAATGCTGAGACGTCTGGCATGTTGGGTTAGCCAACATGGCGGCCCTACACCATACTGAGAGAGTCTACTTCTGTGGGTGTAGCTCAGTAAACATTCCCCTTGTCTGTCTAAATTGATCATCATTTATTGTTCCACCTAGCCTTCATCCTTCTTCCCAATAGCACTCCAATCCCACACTTCCTTCTGGGTGCAGCTATTCTTTTGACGATGGGTGCAATTGAAACTCCAAATGAATGTGGCACCAAACAAGCAGCATCCTCTATCTTCTGCACTGGATTGGAGCTCCAGGGCATTGCAGTAACCCGGTACCACAAACGAACAAAAGTTTGCAGCCTTCTCTGCTACTACCGCCGCAGTTATAAATCACCCCTTGTTGTTTAGTTGTTTTTGTGGCTCCGAGACTCTTTCAAAGAGCACTGTGTTGCATTTCCATTCGCACTTCTCCGGCAATGGTTGAATGCCTCCCTCTCTGTCATCTCTGGACAGTCTTGTTGCTTTAGAGAAGGCCCCCAGTCATCAGTGCCATGCCCAGTGTTCTGCACATCAATTGCAGCACAGGCTTTCCTTCTTGTTATTTCTCCCCCTCCCTTTCTTTCCTTTTGCCAGTGAAATCTGAGCATATTCGGGGGCATGAGCTTTTTCTCATTCCGAGTATTCCGAGGAGAAAAGATCAAGCGCGGAACACAACTCCCTCGATGTCCCCTTTGCATGGCATGTCTAGTTGAGTGTGTGCTGTTGGAGAGAAATGCGAAATGTTCAGGCACATCCAAACCGACTGTGACACGAAGAAAGATGACAGTGATATTAAGTTTTTGCAGATCGTTCTAACCACCAATTTGCACACTTATCTGTCCAGGGCATTGATGCCATCTCCCTTACTTAGAGTGGGTTCTATTTTTCCTTTCACTTTTTTTATTTATTTATTTTTTGCTTATTGATTTTCTGGTACAAATCTGTCATACTGAATCAGAAACCAACAGCATTTGATTTGCAGCTCTCCCGGGTGGAAAGGTATGTCCACTGCCTTTCACAATGACCTGATAGTTCTTTAACTCATTTGTAAGCTATGCAAACCCATATCATTGTTTTTAGATCCTCGGCGAAATCCCTATTTGGATTTGCATGTATTAAGCATTCACGCTGCCCTCTTAACAAAGGAGCTCCTTAAAAGGGTCTTAGCGTAGTCTGCAGGAACCATGCCAAAAGAGCGATGGTAATATGCAGTAACAATAAACACATTCCAGAAGCTGGGGAATGAGCTATAACAATTGCACAGTGGTAAATCACTTAATCCCTAACCACAGGTTATACAGGTTTAAATGTCTTCCCACTCCAAGGAGGAGGAGGAGGAGGAGGAGGAGGATTAAATGCCAGAGAGGCATGAGCTTTCACTTTATTTTGGCATCGAGCCCATGCATTAGGCATCTCCAAGGTGAGGACAAGTCCTCCACATAGGATTACCAACGTCTTTGGGACAGTAAGTAAAATGCCTATAAAAAGGGGTTTGGTATTTAATTGATTCTCTTTGTTCTGTATGAAACTCAATCATTCAGATTTTGATGCCTGCAGCATGTTCCTCATAGGTTGGGACAGAAGCATGTTTACCCCTCTTGTGGGGACTTCAGATATCGGTTGAACAAGTCTCCAAATTGTGTAGTTTTGTTTGGTTCCTCCACATTATCCAAGAACGTAAAGACCAGTCTGGGCTGTTGCAGTGGTTCATGTTTCAGATTTGGAAAAAAACATTCATGCTTTTATCATATCTAGACTGGGTTACTGTCAGGCCAATCAATCAATCAATCAATATAGCTTTATTGGCATGACCGTGTATGGTACAGCATTGCCAAAGCATTACAATAATAACAATAACAGTGGCAAAACAAAGTAAATATACAACAAACAATAATAAACCACATCGTAACTGTTTATGATAAGGAAAAGAATTATCATTATGAATAATAAGTTTGGACACAAATCATTTTGTGTACACACACATACAGGGGTTGGACAATGAAACTGAAACACCTGGTTTTAGACCACAATCATTTATTAGTATGGTGTAGGGCCTCCTTTTGCGCCAATACAGCGTCAGTTGGTCTTGGGAATGACATATACTGCGTCCTGCACAGTGGTCAGAGGGAGTTTAAGCCATTCTGCTTGCAGGATAGTGGCCAGGTCACTACGTGATGCTGGTGGAGGTTCGTCCTTCTTGGTGGTATGCTGACATTACCCTGGATACCGTGGCTCTTGATACATCACAAAGACTTGCTGTCTTGGTCACAGATGCGCCAGCAAGTCTTGCACCAACAGTTTGTCCTCTTTTGAACTCTGGTATGTCACCCATAATGCTGTGTGCATTGCAGTATTTTGAGCAGAACTGTGCTCTTACCTGCTAACTGAACCTTCACACTCTGCTCTTACTGGTGCAATGTGCAATTAATGAAGATTGGCCACCAGGCTGGTCCAATTTAGCCATGAGACCTCCCACACTAAAATGACAGGTGTTTCAGTTTCATTGTCCAACCCCTGTATGTATACATACATATATGCACACTTGCATAGATACACTTATATCTATAAGGGATGGTGTATGTAGATGGGGTGTTACCCACTGTCTCTCAGACGGTGACATGCAGTCACATATTTAGCGGCAAGGGGGGCGCTGTGTCCCCCTCCCCGAGAATTATTCGTAATTTTTTGATTTGGGTTAGTTTTTTTTTTAATCTGTCAGTGTAGATTTCCCATTTTTGTTGAAAGTTCTGACAGTGCAGTAGAAAGTGCATCTCTGTCTCGACCTTACCTGTCATACAGTGACCACACTGTATCTAGAAATTACGTGGCAGCTCTTGTGCATTGACAATTGGTTTATAATAGCGCTGGGCATCTTTGCACCAGCTCCCACATTGCATTAGCCAATCCAATATTGAACAACATTGATGTTTTTTTAAAGCTTTGAATGGACTTGGGCCTGCATAAGTTGTGGACCCTCCAGGTCGTTGAGGTCTTCATCCCAGTAACTCTTGACCGCTCCACATTCTCGTCTTGAACCACAAGTGGATTGTGGCTTTGTTGTCACTGCACCAAAACTGTTGGTGGTGGTCTCCAAAGTGATGTTAGACACTGCCCATCTGTGACACACCACATCTGTGTACTTACTTACTTACAAAAGCAGATTTTCTAACATCACTGCCAAACATACAGGGCCCTTGTTGTTTTTTACACCACACATTTTCAGTGAGGGCCAGGTCTGGACTTTAAGCCGTATTATGCAGCCATGCTGTTGTAGCATGTGTAGAGTGTTGCTTGGCTTTGTCATTATCTCATCAGCCAGTCATGTGGCAGGGGTCCAGTGTGGATACAGGCCAGCAGCTTCAGCTAACGTTAACTACAACCATCAGAAAGTGGAAAAACTGTGAACTCAGTGGTTGTTAATGCCAGATGGGCTGTTGTGAGTTTTCCTACTGCCAGTCTACTGAGATTTACACTTAGAATACTCTCACCTTTTCTCAGAATAGACTAGACAGTAAAGATAAAACATCCAGTGAGGGGGCGATCTATAGGCGGAAACAGCTTGTTGATGAAAGATGCCAACTGAGAATCGCCAGGCTGGTTGATCAGTGACTGGAAAACGTAGCCTGGTCTAATGAATAATGATTTGTATCTGCTGAGGCCCACACATGGCATGGTCAGTATTTGGTGCTTGAATACACATACCGCAAGCTGCCTTGTGTCAGCAGTTCAGGCTGATGGAGGTGGTGTGATGGTGCTAATCAATCACCCTTTGAACAGCATAGCAGGCTGATGTATTCTTGCTGACCTTGCGTATTCCTTCATGGCCACTATTTGCCATATCTCCAGCATGATAATGGACCATGTCACAAAGCAAAAGTCGCCTACAGCTGGTTTCATTAATATGGTAATGAGTTTAGTGTTCTTCATTGTACCAGAGACGTCAACATTACCTACTAGTACACCTCCATACGGACACCTCCATGATGGACTCTAGGCTAGCTGGTAACGCTGTTTGGCCCAGAGATCATGACATCCATTACTTTTGTAAACAGACCACAATCCATCCGTCCCAGAGGAACTCAAGCCCAGAGAGGTCAATGGCACTGTAGACTGCCAGTCTACAGTGCCATTGAATACCATGGCCGTTCAGTTGTGTTTTTGTTGTTAACTGGTCTGGAGGTTGAAATGGCTATAACCCTTGCAATAGCTTATAGAACCCTGCTTTGAAATCAATAGGAGTATTCACTCATGCAGTTTTTGGCAATTGGGCTGGGGCTGGTGGTGTTTACGCACCAGCATGGTTACATGGGCTGTTTGAAATGTTTCACATTGTCATAAATTGCTTAGTTCGCAAAATGTCATTTTTTTTTAAAAACTTGTTGCTGTTTGAATTCTTTTGTGTATTTATTTTATATGTATTTTAGAGCATATACTCAAATATCAGTAATAAATCCATAAGGTAATAGGAAAAATCGATTTTTTTCGAACCAATTTTTTGTGCCAATATTTCTATACTGGTCAGAGTTGATTTTAAATCACAGCTTTTGGTTTGTACTGGCATTTTACATACCGTTTCCAGTTGATGGAATACAGCAAAAAGATTATAACTAAGAAATGGTAATAGCAAGAAAGTGAAAGAAAGTTTACCTTCCTCCAGGAATGATTTGCACTGTTTCAACATCAAGCCTACGTGGCCTATAACTGAATGCTTCATCAGCGGGCCAAGTGAATGCTTAAGTACTCGAATTTCCTTCAACCCTGCTCACTGCCCAGCGAAAACGTCCCCTTACAAATCTGGAGATGATTTGCACCATGTCGGTTCAGTGTTTGCGTTGCCTAGATTGCTTATAAATGAAGAGAAGACTGGTAGGCCGATTGATTTCTTGAGATCTTTAATTAGTCTACTTGACTCCACTTCAAAACAATATTGTCATTCACTGGGATTGAAGCGGTGTTTAAAATCCGAGCTGTCTGTTGATTGCATGCTAATTGATGGTGCAAAACTGATGAGATTTTAAAGTGCCGAAAATTAAGCCGAGGCATTCTTCCGCCCTCCCCACCCCTTTCCCCTCTTCAGAAAAGAAACTGGAAGTGAAGAAGCCGTCCTGCGCCGGAGCTTTGGTGTTACGCTCCGATTCCACACCGGAGGACAAAGTGGAGGTTTGTGATCATCAGTCACTTTCTCCGTCATTAGTTCTGTCTGATCATTATGGCTGTGTAACCGGCAACATCAACTTAATTGGCATAACTGTGCAGTCCATTTCATTTCCAGTTCTGTGGTCTGCTATAAATTGATTCTGTCTTTTTTTCCTTCCACAAGAAAAAGACTGAAAGCAGAGCGAGGCTAAGATTTAGGGTCCAATTAAGACGGCCCCCGTTATTGTTCGTGCGGCGTACCACAATGTCCCCGGTAGGCTGATGGCTTGAAAAGCCCTTCCAGCCACATTAATTAGCTGGACACCCCCAGAACACGAATTCATTTGGCCAGGCGCAGTGTACGCGGCTGCTGCCCAACAGCCTGAGTGTGGAGAATTGGTAATCTGTGTCCTTTGGTCAGGCAGGGGTTGAGTAATTGACTGCTATCTGCATGTCGCGGAGAGCTGAACACATCTAAACCGTTTATCACGCAATAATATCCACTCCACATTCTGTTATTAGCCTCCTAACCCTTGCATGAGGCAAGTTAATTGAACTTCATATTGGCGTGGTAGATCAGCAGGGGAAGATAGCACGGTGAACGTCAATTACCAAACACATTTGTACAACACATTCGAGGATCAAGAGTCCTGCAGACGAGGAGAAGCCACACAGGTGACCGTCAACTCATTTACTTTCAGTTTATTGCTTTGTGCTGCTAATTCTGAGAAGTTTCGGAGGGTGATTTGCGGCGTGGAGATGGGAGATGGCGATGTGATTAGACTGTGTAGGCAATTTCGCACCACAAAAGGGCTTCACCAAATGAATTTGAACACATGTTGACACGTTCTCGTCCTGATAGGGCTGTGTTTAGTATGAAGAGAGAGAGAGAGAGAGAGAGAGAGAGAGAGAGAGAGAGAGAAGCAGCAACTGCTTTAGACCTCATTAAAAGCATTTCACTGTTGACAGGATAAGCTATTGTGCGAACCTAATTTATTTTTTTCCCATTCAATCCATTTCATTCAGTCACATGCAGACTTTTATACCTTCATATAAAATGCAACTTCCTGTTGACGTTTGATCGTGTGTTGTCTTGTTTTTAATAATTCATAAATGCTGTGTTGTGCTTGCTGTGCTGTGCAAATGTCAGAGACTAGTTGGTTCCTAATATATACTAAAAATGAATGGGAGTCTATGGGAGGAATGAAGGACGAATAAAATGACACATAGACGAGTGCGGGTCAGGATGGCTGTGGATTAGCTTTCAGGATCTGCCTTGAATGAGCATGTGCAGGTTCGTCTCTGTAGGTTAAAGGAAACATTAGGCTTTGGAAAATAAATGGGACGCTATGGGAGAAACAAAGGATGGAGAAAAGGGTGGGAAGGCCCAACATTGAATTTGAGTGAGGGGGCTCTGCCCTGAGATACGTTCTTCCTTAATGGGGAATACAATCAGAATTTTTCGTTTTTTCTGGGAACTGTCCGTCAAGTCAAAAAACTGTATATAGACACCATTCCCAAATCAGAGCGGAGATTTTGGAATTGCATGAAAGTTAAATCTCTCTCATAAGGGAAAAAAAAAGAAAGAATCTTTCAACCAAGAAGAAACAGCAGAAGAAATATATATATCGGATATCAATAGTGTTGCGCCACCTACGCTCACATTACAGTGCCAGGCAAAGACCAGAAGCAAACAGAGGGGTATATAAAGCACAGGGACCAACAAGTCATGTCATCAACGGATCCACAACTGGAGTGAAGAGTCAAGTGCAGCTTTATTAATCCAAAACTCAAAGTCCAAACAAACCAGGTGAAATACCAGAAAATCAGTCAAAAACTACCAAACAAGAATGCAGCCAAACACAATCCAAATATCCAAACCGTAAACCAAAGCAAGGGATCAAAACCAGAGAAGCAAAAAATACAAAGAACCATTCAGAATCATAAGGCACGCCAATACAAGGCTTCACAAGAGGCCATGGGTAAAATGGAGCATATAAATACAAAATGGCCGCTGATTACAATCAGGTGGCAAAAACAAGGGTTAGAATCCAGGTGAGAGTGACCTCTGTGGGCAAGGAGGGGAAGTGACAAGTAACAGGAGATGTGACAAGTATCAGCTGGGAGGGGGAGGAGCCACAAACCAAGGACAGGTGAGGGGTGTGACAACGGCGCAGGTGGGGAGGGAGGGCGTGCGGAGAGGGGGAGGGGCTAGGAATGAAAATGAACAATGAGATTAATGAGCTTTCAGTTTTTCCAAGAATCCTGAAGAAATATTTTCCCACAACTCCAAAATTCAGTCTTCAAAGTTGGTAGGACTGGTCCCAAATATTCAGATTGAAAGCTATTGAGTTTTTTATTTTAGGATTTAGATGTCATGTGGGGCAGTCGTGGGCTGGAGGTTAGGGAACCAGCTTTGAGACCTGAGGGTCGCCGGTTCGATTCCCTGAGCCTACAGTAACGACTGAGGTGCCCTTGAGCAAGGCACCTAACCCCTAACTGCTCCCCGAGCGGCGTGGGTGGCTGCCCACCGCTCCGGGTAAGTATGCTCACTGTTTGTGGGTGTTTCACTTCATGGATGGGTTAAATGCGGAGACTAAATTTCCCCACTGTGGGATCAACAAGGGATTCAAATCTAAAAAAAATATCTAGATTTAGAATTTTTTTTAATAATGCACCAAACATGAAGAAAAGAAACACAACCTCTCCAGGGCTAAAAGCTAAAACCAGCTCAAAAGCTTTATATCCTACATTTATCTTCACAATATTTATCTATATGGCGTCCTATGCACTCAAACTTGAATCACTTGCATGTCTCACGATGTCAGACCTACCCTTTCATTCCTGTTGGTCGTTTCCAGTTGGGTGCAACTTTTCTTTTGATGATGAAGCTAAATAGAAGCAGAACACGATTTAGCATTACCGCTGTTTTCCTCCACCGGAGATGTTCTTAGAGAGGAAATGGATGATGTTTGATGCTGAGCGTTTAATCAATTCGGCGAGTGAGAAATTAGGTAGGAGAAGGAACTTTACTTTTCCTTGTTTCTTATTATAGGGGTGCACACTTCCTGTTTGACCCCTATGGGTTGGAGTATAATTTTTGAAAGGGTGCTATCATCTTACAGTTATCCCCTACAGGGATTTTAGCCTGTAATGAACCGTTATGAGTGGTCTCTGACTTTCGCACAGTACTTTATGTGATATAGAAAAAACCCGGATATGACAGTCCTACACCTGTATGTGCAAAATGTCTCACATATGCATGTATGTGTGGGTGTGTGTGTGGGTGTGTTTGGGTTTAATGTCTAGGATGAGCCGTTTAAGGTCACCATGGACATCGACAGCTCGCCCAAAGACAATCGGCCAGTGGCATCGACGCCCGTGCCCGGATCACCATGGTAACCAACCCCTTAATAGTCTATTGCGTTCTCATTTGATTGACACTAAATATTGCAGGGTGCTCCTTCATGCGTCTTCCAAGTCTCTGCACCAGCATCTATGCAGGCTTTATTAATGCATCACGGCAAAGTCATGCCATCGCGAGCCTTGCTTTTCTCTATCTGCGTTGACAATTCAGGCCTACCTAAAGCGGAGCAGCGCATGAGGCAAAGCTTCGGGGCGTAGCTCAATGAATGCTTCCCAATCTCAGCCCTGCAACAGAACAATGCTGCTGTTATGCAAGCCCACCATCTTAGCCTGGCAGAGCGGCCCCGGCGCTGTTTCCTTCGCCCTCCGCACTGTGTTTCTTTGCGGGCGTAATGGTTTATCTCTGTCAGCTTTTGTTGACTCGCGGAGCCGAATTCTCTCGAAAAGGCTTAACAATAAACATGTTGTGGATGACAGTGGCTCAGAGAGACTCTCACCAGAGCCTCCATGTGTTTATCTAGTTCCCGCATTGCTCATATAGCACAAAGCCCCAAGGCAATTTAGGGCGCAGAGCATGTTTGGGTCGCAAGCCAGCTCCTTAAGCTGCTGTTTGTGCACTGACTTTTTAGGTAGCAAGATGACGGAGAGCGGGAAAGAAAAAAAAAAGCGGGATTCTCTCAAACAAAGTTACAGGAAGGACAAACAGACTGTTGGAGCGGCATCTGCCATCTGCTTGCGACATGAATAATGGCATGTAAAGAATAAGAGGGCCTTATTGAAAGACGGTTTAATATCTGAAAAGCTGCCGTGCCTCCCCTACGGAAGACAGCTCCGATCTGGTGATGTGAGTCAAAATGAAATGTCAGAATTTGTTTGTTATGCTTGGCTTGAAGTCACATCAAATTACTTTGTGGACTCCTGAGGAATGCGTGATTCCTCCATCGGCCAGGCAATGTTCAGATCACAATCGAGGCATCTGGAGTTGAGTATGTTGGGAGGGTTTAAGGTTCTAGCTAAAAAGCCCTCAACCTACCACATAGAGGTCTACGTTCTTACAATGGTTACTTCGAATCCGAATAAGCTACACCTGCTTCAACGTCATCATGTTGTTGGGATGACCTTTAACCCCTGGTAGTGCAGAGCGTCAATACTGTGGTTTAGCTATTGAACTTAATTGCGATCAAAGCGGGTGGAGGTGGAGTGACACCAGGCCTTCGGGACAAACCATTCATCTTGGTGCTGACCACGGTGCCTCCACACATGGATTCGGGACTAATCACTAAAGATGACCAGCTGAAACTCTGAATCACTCCATGACAGTCTGGTATGACACTACTGTGGTCTTTGGCGACGTTGAAGTGGTGTTAAGGTCTGAGTGCATGTAGTCCTGCATTGTGCAGTCGTCTGCCAATGGTGCTGGCACCAACAGGATGACTCATAGAGGCTTCATTGGTCGCTAAATGTCCCCAGTGGTGGCTGTTGGGTATGACGGACAATTCATTCTCTCTCTCTCTCTGGTTCGTGTAGGTCTCCCAAATCCTTCATGCCACTGGTGCATGCCTTTTTCTGTCCACTGCCACCAACAGCATGCTAAGGTAGTAACTGTAATAATGGTATGGTCCACAATACGTCAATGAGACAATCCCCCTTCCCACAGCCCTACGATAAGACCCCTCTTGAACTCCTCCAACTGCGCAATTGACTCTTCTCCGAGGCACACTTCACTTACAAAGGATGCAGCACAACAGCACGAGAGACCAACAGGGCTTTGGCTTATACAGCTCTGGGAAAAATAGAAAAAGACCACCTGGAACTGATCAGTGTCTCTAGTGGTACAGCTTCTGGGTTTGTGTTGGACAAGAATTCCTCAGTTCTGTTTGATTCTCTACACTACTGGAAGCATGTCTCCCAAACTCCAGATCAGATATTGTATTAGATCTGTTGATTTAGAAAATCACTAATGACCTTCAGAAGCCTGTTTTTAGAACCATGCTCGCTGTGCGTTTCACCCCAGCCACCGCTCGCCAGTCTCTCTGTAGGTCACCTGAGGTCATCTTACGGTGGGTAAGGGACATTGATAGATCTGATAGATAGATACTTTATTGATCCCAGAGGGAAATTCAAGGCATCCAGTAGCAGATATACAAACTATACAGAAGTAACAACAGAAGCAAGATAGATTGTACAAATAGAGGAGACATTATAAAGTAAAAGATAAAAAATAGGCGCTCATCAGGTATATTGGGATCAGGTGGCGCTCATAGAGAGTGGAGTTTTTGGCCCTCTGCCAGTCTGTAGCTGTGTTGTCCTGTGTGTTTGCTGCTGGACCTTGTTCTTATGAACCAGACGCTCACTGTATCTGCCAGTAAAGCTAGAACCCAACCTTCGGTTCCTCACTGAGAACCTGCTGTACATGTGGAGATGCTGATTTACGAAGAAGCTGGAGTGGTCTCTTATTTATTCCAGAGCTGTAATGAAATTGTATTGTAACTTGAAAATTAGGTGATGGATAAAGTATACCAGGACACCTAACACCATAGATCCCACCCCACTTGGTGGATTTCCAGGCAAGACCCCTACACTGCACCTACTTTCATAACTCTGTCGTGAGTGTCTGTTACAGCATAGCGTCCTCCGTCCAGTTTGGCCTTCAGCTGTGTGTGCCTGTGTGAGTTTGTGCATGCACGTCAGCCACGCTCCTCTCTCAGCCTGCAGGTATCTCTCGGTGTCTTGCAGGTGTGTGGTTTGGACAGGAGATGACAGGGTGTTCTTCTTCAACCCCACCATGCAGCTGTCTGTGTGGGAGAAGCCAGTGGACCTCAAAGACCGGGGAGACCTCAACAAAATCATAGAGGATCCTCCACACAAGCGCAAGAAAGACTCGCTGGGTAAGGCTGGGATGTGCTTGCTTCCCTGAAGAAAGGGAAAGTGGATAAAGCGAATCCGGAAACTGTTAAATGAAGAAGGTGCCAATTTGCATTCCAGTTATTGATTCCATGTAGTAGAGCTATCGATGTAATCCCTGTATAATCATAATGATCTTTACGCTAAAGGATAATACCCCAAACTATTGGCCCGGTGTTCTTATGGATTAGCTAATAAGGCCTAATCTGATGCTACTGCTTCTGCAAATATTGAATTAGTTTGGATCCCGCCTGGAAGTTATTACCCGGCTGACTAGATTTCCCCAAGGCTTGTTCATTTTATAGATTTAGCCTTATTGCAGTCGTCAGACGGTTAGTTATTGATGTCTGAACTTCAACAGTTCAAACAAAGATGGCCCTAATCCTGAATTAGGACATGCGTTTAGAATACGGAGACATACACTGACAAAAATGAATGATGTCTCACATCACTTACGCTCCCAAAGTATTTCGTTATGATCATAACTCAACTGATGACTCTAGGAGTGATTCTCTGATGGAGGAAAACCTACCAAAGTTTGTAGTACAGATTATTGTAATGGTTACTATGGTGACTGATTATAGCCATTTTTAGCTTTTTCCCATATTTAATTCAGGAAATCCAGGAAAAATTGGAAGCGTTCTAAGAACGGAGTAGCCTAAACAGCAATATGTCAATATGATGCCTGTTTGCTTCATCTGCAGAGGATGGCTCCAACTCGCCATCGGCCGATGATGATGAGGATGATGATGATGACGAGGAAGACCATATTTCAAAATCCAAACGCAACAAGTATGTGCCCTGCTATCCCATACGGTCAGAAAGGTCTGAGCAGTTCTACAGGCAGGCAGCATTAGGGGTTAAACAGACTGGTCAGCTTTTCGGTTGATGCTGATGTTGACTAGTCCCTGATCATGTGATTATGACACTGACAAGATGGCTGCCTTTAGAGAGGACAACAGAATGAGATCTATGGTTCCCTGAGGGTCTGTTTCACCCAGTTACTGTGATCTCGACATGTTTACCTTGGCTGTGCCAAGTCAGATTTCAGAGTCCATGTCTCAGATTCCTTGAAGGCTGGCAAAGCAATCCAGAGATCATTGGATAGGTCACTTAATGCTCTATTGCCTGTGGAGTGTGATTCATGGCAGGTCGGATTTTTAAAGTTGCTTGTTGCAAAGCTTTTTTTGGTTTTATTCATTCCTGTCATCAGCAATTAGTCGACGCTGACTATACTCTTATCACATACAGTGCCCTCCATAAATACTGGAACCCCTGCTAAACATGAACAAAACTGTATGTCTAGCTTTTAATATCTAGCTTTTTTATAGAGTAGAATGACTGAAAAAAAAAAATTTAATCATAAAATGAATCAGACATTGATTATTGGCACCACTAGAAATTCTTATGAGTGAAATCCAGTATTTTACCCCTTCATATTATAGGTTTACCTGAACAGTCATTACTTCCAGTTATCGTGGGGTTAAAATGAGACACATATGCCAAATTCCATGAAAAAGACCAGAGAATATAGCAGTGGTGTTTACCTATAAGTTGTTAGACTGGACAACTCAGAAAATGGCTAACAGTTTCAAATGCACATTTCCCATACTATGGCAAAGAAGTTGGAGATGTAAAGAATCTACTGGAAAAAAGGATCTACATATATACTGACCCCCAAGCAGTGAGGAGGATGGTTCAAGTCATTACTCTCCAGGGATCAAATCTGGAGAACTGTATACCTTAGCTAGGTCTTGAGATCAGGAACATCTTCCAAACTATAAATGAGACACCAACCACATGACCAAATGATTATAGGAGGGTTGCCAGCCTCTGCTGTCCAGAATCGCTTGACTGTAGCACATACAGTTTGCCAGATGCTTCTGAAACTTGCAATGGAACCATGTTCTGTGGTCAGATGAGACCGATATAGATCTTTTTGGCAACAAACCCCAGAGGTAGATTTACTGTAGACACAGAGATACCCATGCAGATAAAGTATCTTATCCCGACTGTGCACTGCAGTGGTAGATCTGTGATGTTGTGTGGTTGATAATCTTTTGAAAGCCCTGTACAGTGCATTTAGATACATCGCGTCACAGACTCCATCAAAACCTGACTGCCCCAGCTAGGAAGCTTAAACTGGGCTGTGTTTGGAGCTTCCAGTATCCAAAACCCAACTCAAAATCAACACAAAGATAGTCCACTGATAACAGACTGAAGACCTTCTCATCATTATCCCACTCCCTGGCCTGTGGGAGTCGCTGAAGAAGAGAGCTAAAAAGTACAGCGCTCGGAATCTGAAGGACCTGTAGAGATGGAGGAATGGTCTCGGATCCATTGCCATGTATTGTCCAACCTCTTAAATTTTTTACAGTAGAAGACTGCTATCTATCCAAAGAGAAGCTGCACAGTGAATTAAATGTCCACAGAGGGTGTCCACAATTGTAGCACACATAGATTTGAAAAGGAAATAAGCTCACCAGACAAAAATAGCCACCTTGTGTGTTTAAGGTGGTAGTAACTTCAGGTTCCTAGATGGCATTGCACGGGGATGATGGGGCTCTACCTGCGGGGTGTGAGTGACGGGATCCATAGATTGAGAAGAGGTGGTACAGTGCGGTGAATGTTTCGTTCCATGTGTGGAAAATGGCTCCAGAGCAGATGTTAATGATTGGCTAAAAGGAGGGACTGCATGTGGGCGTGGCCAAAGACCATAGTGTGAAGGAAGTAGCTGAATCTGCAGGTGTATGGAAGCGTACGGTCATACAGGTCTACCAGCAGTGGCTAAAATCCCAGTCTACAGGAAATGTGCCAGGAAAAGGGCATCCACCAAATCTGGCCCAACTGGACAATTCTTTGGTGGGAGAGTGTCTGAACACTGATGTGGCTAACATCCAGAAACTTGTCCACTTAATCACAGCTGTTGCAGGTGCCTATTATTTGTCTGGCGAGCTTAATTCCATGTTAAGTCAATGTCCTATAAATAGAAGTACAATTTTTGTTGATATTTAAAAGGAAAGAGTGAAAAGATAAGCAATAAAAGCTGTTTTTTTAAACCATGTTTTGCTCAAATATACCAGGGGAGCCAACATTTCCACAGGGAACCATGAATGTTGACTTCAAAAACTCTGAAGTTGTGTAACTCCTAGGCCACATGCAGTAGCACTAATCTGAATAACCATAATTCTGCAGTAAATGCATGCTACTAACTGTATCCTGAACTCAGCACACAAATCCTCCAACAAGCTTTTTTGAAGCGTGTGTTTATACGCTGGAGCATGCAACAGGTCCTCAGAATTTGCATTCCAAGAAGATGGGGGAGGTCTTATTTGCATTCGGTGTAGGGTTTTTTATATACTTATTTATTTATTTTTAGAAAGGCTGACGTTCAATCTGTTATTTTTACTGAAGCAAAGTCAAAGCCGGAGCCAGGGGAGGAAGTCATTTCAATAAGCATTTCGACTAAGTTCTCACTGAAGCGTAAATTTGGGCTAACCATCTGTTAAACTGCAAAGCGTCCACACCATATCCCCAGTGTTGAATTAACACCTACGGGTTTTAATTAACTTCCTGCGGTCGCAATCATGAGCATGTTTTGCACTTGTCAGGAGTTGTTGATGTGTTTTTTACTGAACAGTGAACTATAAATTCAATTATAGGTCATCTTGATTTGATACTATAGTTGTAGGTGGCTAATTAGTCACATGACCAGATCCATGAGCATTGACTTTATGCATCGGACGAGGGAAAGCTTACTGCACAGTTTATTATAATACAGATCCTACACCCATATTTGGTACTCTGGCTCCCTCGGCCGAGCACACTGACCGGGACAACCTCAGTGAAACCCCAGCGCAAGCCACCAGTGTACTCTATTTACATATAAGAAATGCGACTCAGACATGAGGCTTACTCAGCCTAGTCAGTCCTTGCTTGCTCGCTCACTTGTGGCCTATAGACCACACGTCTCTTCCTCTCTCTGGCGTGGCCTGCCAGCCACATATCCCTGCCTTTCCAGACTAGAGGGAGGGCCAGTTTATCAGCTGTGGGTGATCAGAAGAAGCACATGCCCAATTCTGGTAAAAATGGCGGCAACTCCACCTCACCCCTGCCACAGCACATATTATCTTTGAATGGTCTGGTATTGATATTTTATTAAGACTGCACTGACACATGTCAGTCATGCTCACAGGAGATGGAAATGGGTGAATGAAGTTACAATACCAGTCAATATTTTTATCTTCATGCTTTACATTAAGTGAATATATCAAACTACAAAACAAAGGTCTCATGGATTTTTATAGTCCACCTTAAAAACCTCCAATATAGAAATTTACAAGAGGATGAAACATGTGTGTATGTGTGTGTGTAAGAATTGTATTCCCAGGATATATGGTACTCGAAAACATCATGAGAATATTGGGAATATTGGGATTGACTTGGTACCAAACCGTTGGCTGTCATGAAAACTTATGTGCATATACAGGGGTTGAACAATGAAACTGAAACACCTGGTTTTAGACCACAATCATTTATTAGTATGGTGTAGGGCCTCCTTTTGCGGCCAATACAGCATCAGTTGGTCTTGGGAATGACATATACTGCGTCCTGCACAGTGGTCAGAGGGAGTTTAAGCCATTCTTCTTGCAGGATAGTGGCCAGGTCACTATGTGATGCTGGTGGAGGTTCGTCCGTCTTGGTGGTATGCAGAAATTACCCTGGATATCGTGGCTCATGATACATCACAAAGACTTGCTGTCTTGGTCACAGATGCGCCAGCAAGACGTGCACCAACAGTTTGTCCTCTTTTGAACTCTGGTATGTCACCCATAATGCTGTGTGCATTGCAGTATTTTGAGCAGAACTGTGCTCTTACCTGTTAACTGAACCTTCACACTCTGCTCTTACTGGTGCAATGTGCAGTTAATGAAGATTGGCCACCAGGCTGGTCCAATTTAGCCATGAGACCTCCCACACTAAAATGACAGGTGCTTCAGTTTCATTGTCCAACCCCTGTATCTCCAGCATAGTCTTGGAATGATGATGCGTGGAAGCATAAGCATGAAAGTTTGCTGCAGAGGTATTAAACCATCTGCCTTAATTTTACCTTCACCCCAAATCATCTTTCGGAGGAGAGCAGCTGGCTTTGCTGCTAAAGCTGTTGATTAAGATGCTCCCAATGTTCAAGAAATACACTTTGAGTGACTCTATCAGAGAGACTTACAAGGCTAATCATATTACAGGCAGGCTAGTGTGGTGTTAGGAGTCTTGCCCAAGGACTCCTATTGGTGTAGCACAGCATAGTCACCCAGACCGGGATTCGAATCCCAGTCTCCCACATGTGGTGGTGGCTGCTCCCTGGTGGGTTGTGGTGTTATCCACTACGCTACACCAACCACACTTTAGTAATAAGACTTGCAAAAAGTGAACGTAGCCTGAGGTTAATCCCTTTTTTCTTTTCTTTCACTTCCCATTAAGACTGGAGGAGCCAATGGATTGTGTTGCTTCAGGAGAGGAGGACGGTGGAGAAAGGTGCAGAACACCTAATCAGATGGTTCTACCGTTAGAGCTACGGATCACGCACTTCAGAGACATGCTCCTGGAGCGAGGGGTGAGTAGCCTAAAAGCACTGACTTTGCACAGTAGGACCCTTAAATTGGGTGAACCCCCGACTGAGCGGTCAGTCTTAGTTTTGGGTTCTAAATGAGGGTTACAGGCACCGTTCTTCAACATGTTTGAGAGTAATCTCAAATGATCTCCTGATCTCAGGGTATCCTCTTATCTACACTCATCATCAAAAGAATAGTTCCACACATAGCCACACCCAGATAGAATCAACTGACTGGAATGAAACTTGGTGGGTAGGTTTGACATCATGAGACATGCAAATGATTCAGCTTTCACGTGCATGCGGCGTAAGCAAGGACGGGCCTTATCGCTGTACCTGACTGACCCAACGGCCACCATTGTGGACATTCAATGACTCATGATGCCTCCATGAGTCATCCTGTTAGAAGAAGCACCATTGGAAGATGACTCCATGATGCAGGACTACATGGACGTAGACCGTTAGGACGACTGCACCTACCACCACATCAACGTCACCAAAGACTGTCTGTCATGGAGTCACTCAGAATGGCAGCAGGTCATCTTCAGTGACGAGTCCCGCTTTTGTCTTGGCGGAGATGATGATGAAGGGTTTGTTGTCACGCATCACATGTCCAGACGGCCCGGTGTCACTCCACCTCCACCCCTACCGCACCATCTGCAGGAACTGTATGAGGATATTCAAGCTGCATGGGATGGATTATCACAGGACACCATTAGGAACCTCTACAGCTCCATACCGAGACGTCTGGTATGTTGGGTTAGCAAAGATGGCGGCCCGACTCCATACTGAGAGACAGACTTCTGTATGTGTAGCTCAATAAATATTGATCATATCAGTCTGATTGTATCATCAGTTATTGATCCTGGTCACCTTTATCTTCCTTCCCAACAGCACAGCAACCCCACACCTCCTTCTGGGTGCATCTGTTCTTTTAATGATGAGTGTAATAGAAATTCCGAATGACTGTGGCACCGGAATGGTGGTTAACAGATGGTATCTGACACTTGTATATGTACTTCCTTTTTGTTATTGCTCGGGTGTTTTCTCTCGCCAGGTGTCTGCATTCTCTACGTGGGAGAAGGAATTACACAAGATCGTGTTTGATCCACGTTACCTTCTGCTGGGTCCAGAGGAGCGTAAACAGGTAGAATCCTCTCTGAGCTCTTTCCCCGACCTTGGCCTTTGTAAACCAAACCTCAGCGTCCCTGCACACAGCTCGACCTCAATTTGACACCCTGAGGCTTACAGAGACGTTATTCACAGTGACCTTGCTACCGAGCCTCGCAACTCATCCTCGTCTGTGTGCCTCCGAGTGATCCAGCGTCTGTCTTTCTGCTTCTCCGCAGATTTTTGATCAGTTCGTCAAAGCCAGGATAAAAGAAGAGCACAAGGAGAGAAAAAGCAAATTGCAGCACGCCAAGGAAGAGTTCCGGAAACTGCTGGAGGAGTCGAAAATCACAGCCAGGTACGTTCCAGTTCAGGATGCTTTGTGTAGGCGAAGCCTTGCTTGTTCTATTAATGAAATGGCTTCTGTAAAGAGGGCATACCGACTCCGGGCGCATGACCCCAGACTTATTTATTCAAATATTGTGTTAATTATTGATGGGATCCGTGGCGCAGGTCTACGTTTCTTTGAGATGGGATGTTTGATGATAACCTTGTTTCCTTTGCGAGTTCCCTAAAGGAGTCAATTCCAGCAGTGATGAAAGTGCGGCGGTCGCTGCTGGGATTAGGTCTCCGTTTGAAGTTTGCCTTTCTTGCACGCCAAACAAAGTCCCCTGCTCCTGCTTTCACAATGCACCTGCCTGTGTTTCACTCATAGCTCTGACACATTTACAGGTTACAGGTTACAGCTTGTTTGAGAACTGACCAAATGGAACGTGTATGAGGATGCATATAGACTGATATCTTCGAAAGAGAGCTGATATGTCTTTATAGAAGCTGCCAAATAGAACCAAAACATGCTTGGTGTACACATTTTGCCACTGTCTTTTAAAACTGGAGCTACAAGGCTAATGCTATTAGCAACCACTACACTTCAATAGTCACCAAAATCATCTATTCTCATAACTCATAACTCGTAAACTCGTAAAACACTTCTCAGTGAGGAACCGAAGGTTGGGTTCTAGCTTTACTGGCAGATACAGTGAGTGTCTGGTTCATAAGAACAAGGTCCAGCAGCAAACACACAGGACAACACAGCTACAGACTGGCAGAGGGCCAAACCCACTCTCTACTGACCGTGATGAGCGCCACCTCGTTCCAATGTCCCTTACCCACCGTAAGATGACCTCAAGTGACCTACAGAGAGACTGGCGAGCGGTGGCTGGGGTGAAACACACAGCGATCATGGTTCTAAAAAACAGGCTTCTGGAGGTCATTAGTGATTTTCTAAATCAACAGATCTAATACAATATCTGATCTGGAGTTTGGGAGACATGGTTCCAGTAGTGTAGAGAATCAAACAGAACTGAGGAATTCTGGTCCAACACAAACCCAGAACCTGTATATATATATAAATAAAGGTACAAGTTCATTCTTGCAGTCCATCCAGTAGCGAGTGATGTTGGGATAGGTCATGAAAGGGTGACCACAGCTGGACGATAATTTATTTTACACCAGTTGCACTAGCCAGCCATATTTCCCAAAATCCTCCAATGATGGAGAGTCTTGAATCATCATTGAGCAGCTGAAGTTCAGGGTCCATAAGGAGGTGCATCTTAATAAGAGAGTCCATTACCTCTTCCCTCTTTTTTGGACTGTCCCAGATTATATGCATTAAGGTCCAAAAAGTCCCGTGTGGACAGAATTTACCGTAACGATGGGAACTGAGACCCATTAAAGGTCTTACCCTGGGTGTCAGATCAGCTCTAAGGCAGAACTTTAGGTGAGTATATTGATGATTGGTGTTAGGTAATGACCTGAAGATTTACCGGACCATGCTGTACCCCAGTTTATTTGCCCATCCCTATGCGCCATAGATTTATCCCATTCCTTCTGCCCAGTGATGTTTACAGATACATGTGACATAAATTGGGAGCCTTTAGACCCAGATTATCTGGTCATTTTCAGAATACTGGCGTTGTCTTGGAACTGAACCATTGGCTTTCATGAATCCTTAGTATGCAAACATTAAAATCATCATCTTGGAAAGTTTTCCGTCTCGGAAAGCATTAGCCCGGACATTCGTTGCAGAAGCACTAAAGCATCTGCCTTAGTTTTAATTTCGTCCCAAACCCTGAACAGATGAGAGCTGTATTGCGTTAACGATATTTGCTATGGTTGTTGTGCCACCAATTTGTTTTTTGATGTTGCTTATAATGTGTGCGGGTTTCAGAGTGCAGGTTTGTTCACACTAAAGTCAGGTGTTCAAATGAAACGTGTGAGGCTACATATGGATTTGGGGTAATTTAGTTTCTTGTTTTGGGATTTTCAAGACTTTATACAAAAAAGCCTGTAAGTGCTTAAAAAGGACAAAAACAGCACAAAAGGTGAAGAACGAAGATAAAAAAGACAAAAAATAATAACATAACTGATTACTGATAGCTAAAAATGAAGGTACATGAGAAAAGTACTTGAATTAAAGTAAAATAAAATAGCAGAGCCACTTCTGATCCATTAAAGTAACTATCAGTCATCATGTGCGAGATGTGGAGGCTCTACGTTTTCATCCTCACGATCAGACCAGGGCTGTAGGCTTTCAAAAAATGAATCTCGAAACTCTTCCAGCCTTCTCTACCATAAAACTCTCTACTCATCTGTCTGTGCCGGGGCTTCCAGTTAAACCCAGGGCTCCTGGTCCTCTACCAGTCAGAGTTGGTTGATGTCATACTCGCCCATTCTCGTTACCCTTGCTATATGCCAGATCCATGTTGATCTCCCAAAAGATGTTTGCTCATCACAGTCTCAGGGCTGTACATTGTCTCCAGAGAGTTATCTACAGGGACCAGTTGTTCTTACTGTACTACTAGATTACCTAATGCTCCTTTACTGCTATTATCTCCACACAGAAACTTACTCAAGGCACCCAGAAACACAGAAAGCAATGCTCTACACCAGCTCTAATACCAGTGAATATGAACCAGACTTCTAAAAAGAGGGGAAATGTCTTTATACGAATTGCCAAATGAAACTGGCAGTGTTGAGTTAATAAAAGGAAAGTGGGAGATTAGGAGAGAGACACTGCCCTGTCCTTTCTGAGGTGTTGAACACACTTAGTGAAAGATGTATGTACGTGAGAAGCCACAGAGGAACATTTAGCAGCAATATACCCTCACAATGTTCATTAAAATCACGCACAGTGTACATATGGCCACCTCTGGATTGTGCCGTGCTGTGAGGTGCAGAGTTTTCAAAGGGGCAGTGAAATAATGGAGCTGTCATTAAGCTCATTGACGGCAAATTAAATTTGCATACCGGACCATTCTCAAACTGAAAGATGTTGTAGAAGTCCAAACAAAAGCTAGTCAATCTCCTCATTGTGTCATTGTGCCGAGTCCCAGGGTCCCTCTCTCATGGACCAGTCTTGGACCACTGTGTGTAGTCCCCAGTTGATGACCTAATCCAGTGGTTCCCAATCCTGGCCCAGGAAGCACATTTTTGTGTCTTCCTGTTCCAACACACCCAGGAAGGGTTTGCTTATTAACCCATTAGTTGGATCAGATGTGTTGGAAGCAGAGAGAAGACTAAATTAGGCAGGGGTTGGGAACCAATGACCTTAGCAACTCTCCTAGTCAGACTCTGCTGTCCTGGTGAACAGTCCACAACTCATAGATAGATCAAACTCTTCTGTTATATAACACAGTCCCTGACCAATGGACCCATCAAACTCTGCTGTCCTGGTGAAAAGTCAATGGCTCACAGCTCGGTCAAACTCCTCTCTGACGGTACAAAGTCCCTGACCCGTGGACTAATCAAACTCGATGGTCCTGGTGCAAATGTAATGGCCTAGTCAGACTCCTTTGTCAAAGTGTGAAGAAGCCTTACTTGTGGCCTAGTCAGACTCTGCTGTCCTGGTGCAAAGTCGATAACTCACAGCTAGATCAAAGTCCTCGGCTACAGTACAAAGTCCCTGACCTGTGGCCTAGTCAACTCTGCTGCAGTCCACAACTCACAGCTAGATCAAACTCATCTGCTATGGTACAAAGTTTCTGATCTGTGGCCTTGTCAGTCTACACTCTCTACACTCGCCGCTAGATCACACTCTGTTGTGGTACAAGGTCCCTGGCTCGTGGCTCTGTATAACTCCAAAGTTCCCAGCTTACGGACTAGTCCAACTTCTCTCTCCTGGCATAGTGACCTTGGCTCACAGCCCAGTCAAACTCCACTACAAGGATGCCAAGTGTATCAGTGGGTTCGCAATGGAAAATGGAAAAACCCATAGGCCAGTAGGAAAGTCCAAAGTAAAAACCATATAGCCTGATGTAAAGTGCATGAACACACCATTATGATGAAGTAGGTGTTAATGAATTGAGGTTCTTTCCCACTAAGACATTCTACTGGGAGGTCATTCTACTCTGGTTGAGAAATCTGAATTTGCAAAACAACAACCTGGCAAATTAACGTCACACTAGTCTAAAAGGGCTCATGTTATTGAAACCAGTGCCTCCATTAACTTTCTCTGACAGCTGACTGAACGCATAACACAAACTGTTACAAGTCGCTGTTAAAGGAAGTCTCTTAATTGTTTGGCATCTTTGAGAAGCTAATTTATCCCACTAATTTCAGAGGCAGAGAAGTGCCATGCAAACCTGCCCATCAAAGCTTTCTACACTAAGGGTCCCTTGTGGTGCCCTGACACCTCTTCTAATTAATGTCATCCACTTTTAGATGCACCCGTTGCTGACATTCATTGCCAGTAGAGTGGGATGCTTCATACATGAGCTTAAGGTCATTATGTCAAATGCCAAGTGAGGCATAACAACCTTAGCACTGGGCTGAGGAGCAGTGGCTCTCTGGAGTGGTGGAGCTCCCTCCTTCCAATAGCTCTGGCTCCATGTGTGGTAAACGGCTCCAAAGCAGATGTTAATGATTGGCTAAAAGGAGTGACTGCATGGGGGTGTGGCCAAAGACCATAGTGTGAAGGAAGTAGCTGAATCTGCAGGTGTATGGAAGTGTACGATCATACGGGTCTACCAGCAGTGGCTAAAATCCCAGTCTACAGTGAATTCTCCTCGGAATGGTGCCAGGGAAGGCTTCCACCAAATCAGACCCAACTATGCCATTCTGAACATTGATGTGGCCTACACACAGAAACCCGTCCACTGCATTCCAAATCCAATCCCAGCTGTTAGTTGTGCTCTTGAAGGTATTACATGCTAGTAGGAACGATTCAGTCCCAGGTGACCAATGTTTCGTCCAGAGAGATAACTGGGCTTTAAGGCAGGCTCTATCCTATATGAGTGGTTGGTGTCGCTCAGCGGTTAACACCACTACCCACCAGAGAGCTACCAACCCATGTGGGAGACTGGGGTTCGAATCCCAGTCTAGGCAAATGTTGAACTACACCAATAAGAGTCCTTGGGGAGGGCTACTAACACTGCCCTGGCCTACCTGTAATACGAAGAACCCTGTAAGTCGCTCTGGATAAGAGCGTCAGCTAAATGGCGTAAATGTAAATGCCTGGTACCACAGGCTTAGCACATTTGGTGTTCAGTTTTCAAATACACAAACATGGCAAACGCATGACTGTTGAGTGAACTCTGCACACAGTCAGTTAGGCACCTAATCGAACACAGGTGGGCAGAGAAGTGCAGGCAGAGTTGTGGGAGTATCAGATTCCTGATGGTAGCTTCGTCATTTCCTTCAGTCCTGAGAATGAAAACAGAGGCGTCTCTATACGAGACTTTAGCCTACCTGTATTAAAGCTAGGCAGCTGCACAAAGCGACGGGCCTTGCCTGCGCCAATGAACGATAATGCGTCTTCACGCCTGTGAAATGGAAAACTGGACAGCGTCCTATAAGAACCCCCTATGATTCATTCCCGTCTTTCTCTTGTAGGTCAACCTTTAAGGAGTTCTCGGAGAAGTACGGCAGAGACCCGCGCTTCAAGCAGGTCCTGAAGCAGAAGGACCAAGAGCTCCTTTTCTCGCAGTTTGTCAGCGGGCTGAAAAAGCGCGATAAAGAAAATCGAATGAGGCTGCGGAAGATGAGATGAAGACTCGCCAGACTGTGAATAATCTTTTCTTTCTCTCTGTTTATTTTTTTATTTTGGCGGGAATACTGTGACAGGATCGCCTGACAGTATGTCCTCCACTCTAACTGCACAATGACACAATCTGCTCCTTGCATCCGATTGAGCAAAGCGTCGCACCGCCCGCAGATCATGTTCCTCCGGATTTCCAGAATAAAAGAAGAAATAGAAACAAACTGACAAACGAATCAGAGCCAGAGTCTGGTTTGATCTTCCGGGGTTCCACTCTTGAGACTGAACCTGTTTCATATTGAAGCTCTTACAATTCCGTGTTGCAAGATGTCACAATAATAACGAAGATGAAAATGAAGAGTGTTTCTGCTAGTATGTGAACTGTACCGTTTGAAGCCATTGGCCTGAGCACACAGGTGTGAAGAGATTTTTAAGCGTTGTAAATATATGTTGATTAACCGGCGCTGTAACGGCAACGTTTTATTTTTTTTGTGGAAGTGCAATCGGTGTGGAATGTCGCAGCAAGACGTAAGGTTCTCCACAGCATCTGTGAGAATCGCTCAAGTTGTTGTGTTTTTTGGTGGATTTTTATTCCCAAACTGTTTGTCCAAAAAAAAAAAAAAAAGAAAAAAAGAAAAAAAAAAGTTCACTGTGGTTAAAACTGTTACGGTGTTGTAAGGTTATGGTGACGAGTTTGACATCTTTTTTCGGCACATTCCTTCATGAATTTATTTGGAAAATCACAATGCCAGAGCATTCCACCCAGCACGTGCTTCAAACAACAAATAAGGACTTTGAAGGAGGACTGGTTCATTGCTTGTAACATGGTGATGTAATCAAATTGTCAGTGAAATGTATTCATTCATTTTGTCGCTGTCCCAAGAAAAAAAAAATGTATCTCCATTTTTGTTGATTTTTACTTTTATACTTCATTTGGTCACATGAGCTGCTGTCCACACTGTGTTGAAATTTCATGAAGAATGGACCAACAGAAATGACCCAAAAGAGCTTGGTAAGACGTCTGGTTCCATTGACTTCCATTCAAATTAAATAAGGTTTTGGCCTCTCCTGTAAAGTTGCCATTTTTAAGATGTTTTTCTGTTTTTCTTTGGACAGCGACGATTAATTAATTACTTAGATCGTTAATTTATTTATTTATTATTTATTGACAGATTGGGTTCGCTTAAAGGCATTTCTTTCACTGGGCAGTGCGGTATGGCACTTTGAGTACCTGTGTCTTATTTACCCCGAACTGTGAAAGTTGGCATGTTCTCTTTTTCTTTTTAAAGCTACAAACTTAGATTTACCATTTTACACGGTCATACAGGTCTACCAGCATTGGCTAAAATCCCAGTCTACAGGGACTTCTCCTCAGAATTGTGTCAGGGAAGGCATCCACCAAATCTGGCCCAACTGACCAACTCTTTAATGGAAGAGTGTCTGAACATTGATGTGGCCTCCATCCAGAAACGTGTCCAGCCCATGCCAAATCCAATCACAGCTGTTATTGGTGTTAATGGAGGTATTACAATCTTAGTTTTGTCCACTGAGATTGCTGACCCCTAAGGCAGGCTCTATCCTATATGTGCCTGGAATGTGAATAAAAAAAGCTTGTAGTTTCTATGTGGTAATATGCCAAGAACACATGTACACTCTTATCCAGAGGGACTTACAGTTTACATTTACACAGGTAGGCGAAGGTAGTGTTAGGTGTCTTGTCCAAGGACTCGTATTGGTATAGTGTAGTGTAGTTAAGCAGGTGGGGAATTCACCTGGAATACCACAGAGTACTGTGGTAAAGACCATTTTATACTTCTCACAGACACAGTGTTCTGGTGCCTGGCTTCAACAAACAACATGACCTCCAAAATGGAGGGATAGAACAGCTTTTCTGACCTGCAGTGGAGGTGGATTAGAAGTAATTTTGGACCAATTCTATTGGTCTGTACGTCATGAATATTCACTAAACTGAAAGGGGAACTAGAGCTTGTGCAAAAGAGTGGTGGGAATAAATCTAATATTGTGATCCATCGTTTAATTGGGTGTGTAAGAAGGGTAATCAAGATCAGCATGGGTACTCAGTTCTCCTGGCAATGGAAAAGAGAGAATGAAATGTGTGCTGTACCGTACGGTGCTGCCCAGTGAGCGATTTTTTTTCTTCTCCATTTTCAAACTAGAATTTTTTTCAGAAATCTGTACCTAATGTGAGCAGTCCTGCCCAGTAGAGGCTGGTAAAGCCTTAAGAGGAAAAATGTTAGCATCATTTTGGCTAAACATAAAGTCCCGTTGTTACAAGCCCAGAAAGCCTTGACCTGGAGGTCGTCTGTAATTTGATCACAAAGATTTCACACAAAATTCAAAATCAGATTCTCATCAGAGCCTAAAAGCAAAAGGAAACTTCCGCTTCCTGACCTCCACACCGTCCTGATCGGACTGTGATGCTGGCTTTATTTTTCAACTGTTCACTCTATTAGAAAGATTTTCAGATCTGACTTTGGTTTATGAGTATGAGGTCACAGATCTTTGAGTGTGAATCACTGAGCATGTTCATATTCGCTTAAGAATCTGATGACTAGAATCTGATGACTTCGGTCACTAATCCGCTGTCCGTGTTTACATGCACTTGAGCAATCAAATAGGAAGCTCTGGTTCCTGATGAGTCAGGCAGTAATCAGGGTTTCGGCTCTACAACCAGCCAGTAAACTCAAAGTAAGTCATGAGTTAAATGCAACATGTAAACAACAAGTCATTTTACCTGAGAGACATAAACATACATCATCTAGATCTGTGTTTCTCAACACCGGTCCTGCATGTTCCAAAGCTATCCCTGCTCCCAACACACCGGATTCAACTTAGCAACTCATTAACCAACCCATTCAGAGTTGCAGGTGGTGTGGTAAAGCTGGGAATACACTTAAGATGTGCAGGGCAGGAACAACACTGATCCAGACACTGAAGAGTACCTAACTCCTTCATTTCGTAAAGCATGTCGTTGGTTTCGCAGCCGCTCAAAAGTATTTTGTTGCCATCTTCTGTTTGTAGAAAGAAATCTGAGTAAGTGTTCACATGCCCTGAGAAACATGTTTACTGAGCAACAGTTCAGCTCTCTTCGGGTTTCTTAATAGGATTTCCAGATCTTAAGCTGATCTTGGAAATCTTAGACTTTTAGAGTATGTTGTTTACATATAAATAACCAGACAACTGCAAAATCTAATCACAGTCAGATTATTAAGTGCTTGCAAACACACTTGTTGAGGTATTTATAAATCATCGCAGCACAGTCAAACATCTCAGTCTAACTGGATGCAGTTACATGTAATCAGAAACCCAGTTCAACTACAACTACAGACATGTGCAAGCATGTGCAAGCTACCGGCATGATTTCAGCATTTCAGCATCAGCATCAGAAAGCTTGGTTTTGCTCATCCAACCAAAAACAGAGTTTTCAAAAAATATCAACCCTGAAGAGTATGACCAAGAACCTTCACTGACCTACACCTACAGTGACTAAAGACATCCTGATGCGTGTGGACCAGGCCTGTACCATGATGTTCTGTACCATGCACAATGTCACATTGTTACCATGTAACAACTAAGTGTGTTTATGCTGAGTTGACATTATATTGACATTGCTTTATTTGTTTATGTATGTATTTATTTATTTATTGGTTGGTTGGTAAAAACATTGTTGGGTATTTCATATTTATTTTGCCATAAGAAAAAAATAAAGTACCATTGTTTTAAAAAAATAGTTGTCTTTAATTGCAAGGTGTGTAAGATAATAGAAAGTTATTAATGTGTAACCAAAAAATAATGTATTATTGTATAATAATATAATACAATATAATATAATATAATAATAATAATATAATATATTGTATTTAGTGTCATCCTTGGCATAGCATATTGGGTGACACCTTCGCCTTCCATGTTGTAGACTGGAGTTAGATCCCCAAACTGGGCATGTGTCCTACACCATACCTGTAAGAGTCCTTGGGCAAGACCCCTAACACTACCTTTGATGAAATTGATCAACACACCACCCTGAGACACTACCGTAAGTTAAAGTCTTCAAATGAAACGTGACTTTGTCACCACAGCTTTTGTAATTCACACATGCAAATGGAGACGGTGGGAAATTAGATCATTTCCATAATTTTTGAAACGGTTTATTTCTGATTTGCCCACATGTTTGTATATTTTGATATAAACATGATCAGTTTAAGGGGCCCATATCATGGAGGACTGATTTTTCCCCAGCTGTCTTTATATAAGGTACTAGGTAAAGGATGTACTAGGTAAACATTGTTTATACAGTAGGTTTCAGAATATACTGTGCCTGGTCAGTGCAGTCCATACAAGCTACAAACACAGTCCTTGACGTCATGAGCATATTAGCATACTGCTGCTGTCCAACAAAAACAAGTATCTTCAAAATTAAAAAAAAAGATTTACTTTTAATGTAAGTTTATGTAAAGTGGTATAATTTGATCCAATTTAAATGTGAAAAATACAAATATAAAAAAAAAGACAACAGCAATATGAACACCAAAAACTGAAGTGACGTTACTGCAGTTCCCGAATGTTGTGGTTTCTGGCTGTCAAGAAGGAAACATCACCTCAGTCTTCGACTCGATCCAGACATCTGAAAGTTGTGGCTGTAGTCTTTGTTTTTCTCAATGTCCTTGAGGTTTTGAGTTTGAACTTAACACTTTGTTCTCTACTTCTCCATCCAGACATGCTTTTTGATCTTGTGTGTCTCGTTTTACTTGTGACGGGGTCCAAATATGGGCCCAGCAAGAGAGAGAGGGAGATTGAAGAGGTTCAGTCTGAGCTCACAACGCATGCAAATGATGCTTGCTGAATCCAAGCTGTTACATAATTCAGTGCATTTTACTTCTTGCCTCAACCTCCACCTAACACTGGACATTACTAGCACCACCTAATATGGGGATTGTGGCCCACCTAACAAGTTTAGGAATATTTTTTTCCCCAACCATCTTAACTGTAAAGACGCAGCTGTAAATAAAAATACTGGCAGGATCAATTTAGGGACTAAACTAATTGTCTACATAAACAAATGGGTTATTGATACAACATCATTTTGTGTCTATTATTTTCCCTCCAAAATAACTGAATAAATACACAGCATATCAGATTATACAACAATATTTTTTATGTGACTTTCAGTTCATAAAATTACTATAATATTCGGTTTAGTTTTTTTTTTTCCTTCAAAAGTCTAAAATTATCAGGTGATTTGGTGTGATTTTATGTTGGACATGCTGCAAAATAAGACAGAATTAAAATTAAAACATACTTATTTCATTTAATTTATTTAAATTGAATTTAATAGTTAGTTTGGAAGTTATAACTTCCTGAAATGTCATGAAGCACAACCAAAAAAAATGGACTTTTATTTTGACCTGCTTTTACCAAAGCGGGACCGGGGTATTGTGTCTTCAAGAAGGCCCCAAGTGACCTTTGGGGTGTAAAAGGTCAGTAGCCCTTTCACACATTTGTGTGTCATTTTGAGTCATTTTGTAAAACCTCTTCAGCAAAACACTGAATGTGTGTAATTATTGTTATGATGTTTGATTATCTGAAGGAAATGTATGTATAAATTATGAAAGTTCAAGGGCGGTTTTACAGGTGTCTAAATATAATAACCTGTTTAATTTGAAACTTTAAAACCAGCTTTAATAACTAAAATAGGCTATTAAAAGCTTTTTCTAACACTATATATATATATATATATATATATATATATATATATATATATATATATATATATATATATATATATATATATATATAATATAAACACATAGATATATACCCAAACTCTGTCTTATTTAATAAGGACTTCTAGAAAGTGTTATTGTTGTAGAATGTGTGAGTACTGGGCAGTCGGATGAAAGTGCTGAGTGCTTTATTTGAGGTTTTCTTGGTTCTGAAAGGCAAAAATGGGCTGAGCAGTCGAAACCACAGGCGGACAGGAATAATGAAGGCAAATCAATAGTCATGGCCCAGGGACAGCCTGACTAAGGCAATGAAGAGTTTGCACAAATGTCGAAGCAGGAAGACCAGAAACAAGGCTAGCCCAGGGACAGGCACACTAAGGTAACAATCAGTCTGCACAAACTGGGAACAAGAAAACCAGAAACAAGGCTGAGGACCGATATGAGACTGGTACTCATAGATAAGGTGCAGGGCAGCCAGAAATTAAACCTGTACCAAAGTAGCTTCTGGATGGATGGATAGATTACTTTATTAATCCCAGAGGGAAAGTCACATATTGCAGCAGTCTAAGTGCAGTAAAGCACAATAACACCATAATATAGAAAATGTACATGAATGAAAGTCTAATGGTATACACACACACACACATATATATATATATATATAATCAGCTCCACTTACCACATAGGAACACTTTGCAGTTCTACAGTTACAGACTGTAGGTCTTCAATGGTCAGGACCCCCACAGGACCACCACAGAGCAGGGTAAGTAAGCAACAGAATATGAGAATATGTAGGCTGAATCATTTCTAAAGCCCATTGATGTCATTACATTTAAAGCATATATAGATCAGTGTGGGGCTAGAAGAGCAAAATCTAGTTTTCCAGCAGAGTTGGCTGTGAGTTGCCCTTGGAGCACATAGTTACTGAACTATGTCAGACAGTTATGGAACTATGCAATGTCTGCTATGACACATGAATGCCACAGGGATGTAGTTAGATGTAGATGTAGTTAAAACGAGTTAAAGGCTCCTATATAGTAAGTGGCGCTGATAAAATGGACAGTGAGTGTAGAAAGTGGTGGATGTATGTATAAAGTTTATTTATGGAACATGGTATGTGCTAGATACAGACATGGTGTATTTGGTATTTGGGCTCACCAGATAATATCTAGCATGCACCAAATAGTATCTTGTGCTCACCAAAAAAAAACAAAAAAACTTTTTTTACTGATTTTACCGAAAAAAATATACCACATTTCTTTTACCAATAAATACACCATGTCAATTCAGGGCCCCAGACCCAGTTCAGGTGAGTAAAAAAAAAAATTAAATCTGGGCTTCAACTGAGTAAGAAATAGGTGAAATGAATGTGTAGCATTGAGCTGTCCATAAGTCTATAGGCTGTACTATGAACCTGAACAGCCAGATGTCCTGTAGGCTGTAGTCTGAAAGTCTCCTATTCATTTAGCACAACTTGATGGACCACATTTCTCCGTTTCTGTTAGCAGGTTCTGCCAGGTTAATTAAGGAGATATAGTGAACTGGGGATTCGAGGTCTGGCCTTAGATGTTCGATAGGCTTTCTAAGAAAGTGCCATTCAAGGACATCAGCTGCCTTTGTTTAAGGCCGCTCCAGTCTTGTCTGCACTTTTAGCCAATATCCTGCTGAAAAATGAATTCTGTCCCCGCTTTGATTTTTCTGGCAGAAAAGAACAGGTGCTCCATTATCTTATCTTGTCTTTTCCATCAGTTCTGAGCAGGCTGTCAGTCCCTGCACCCTCATAACATGAAGAAACCACCACCACCGCTGGATGTTACAGCGGAGATAGTGCTACCTGATCGATGTGTGCACACACTGCTTAGCTATAGGCATCAGTAACAGCATGTTAAGGTCTGCAGTTTTGAATGCTCTTTAATCTTCATTTTTTAGTCGGTTCTCTTGTCAGGTCTCCATCGGGTCACACTCTCAGGTCACCCGGACTCCATTCCCCAGAGTGCACTACCCGATGATGTCACACCCACATTCTCCCCCAGTCAGTTCAGTCCCCAGGCTCGCAATCATTCCCACTCTAGGTCTCCCGAGTTCTAGCGCAGTTGTCATCCGACCTCGACCTCCGCCTGTCTCACTGTCTTTGCCCCTGCATCACCCCTTCTGTTATGATCGCCTTGATTTGGCTCGTGTTTGACTACTGACGTGTCAAATACACCTCCTTTGGCTTTTAGCTCTGTGCACATCAAGCCCAGTTCTTTGTCCCTGACACACCGCTTACCTCCACCTCATGGCGATGATTAAAGAAAGGTTATGATGTGTCCAAATTCAAACAAGGGAGTCGTGAAAGCACCCCAGGAAACCTCTCCATCAGTGGCTCGCTAGAGGCTATGCTGTCTCAAGCTGAAGATGTTTGATTAGTCTGCTACTGTGAAATTTTTTTTGCACATGTGTATATTAATATGTCCATATATTTTAATAATATACTTCATTTTAATACACATACCATCAAAAAATAGGAATCAACTGAGAATAATGAAGCTTGTTGAGTAGATTGGACATCAGGAGGTGAAAGACAGGTTTCATGCTCGACCACGCATGGCCTTATTACTGTACCTGACTGAATATATAAGCTCGTCCAGTTGCATGTGCATTCCGTTCTGACCCATGCTGTTGTAGTGGTAGCACCCTTTGCAAGTGAAGTATGCCTCAGAGGAGAGCTTGAAAGAAATCCGAGAAGTTGGAGGAGTTGGAGATGGGTGCATCGTAGAGCTCCAGGAAGCGGAGCGGTCTTATCAACGTACCATGTGGCATACCAGTTGTGCGGATACTACCCTAGCACACTGTTGGTGGTAGTGGATGGAAGAAGGCACTCGCCAGCGACTTGAAGAGAAAGAGAACCGTCAAATTGTCCGGCATCAAGTTGTCCAACTGACCCAACAGCCACCATTGCAGACATTTAGTGAGGCCCTGCACGGGTCACCTGTTAGTGCAAGCACCATTGACAGGCAGCTGCACGACTAGATGCACACAGACCGTTACAACAACTACTACTAACACCACATCAATGTCACCAAAGACTGCAAGGGTGTTGTGCCAGACTGTCATGGAGTGACTCAGAATGGCAGCGTGTCATCTTCAGTGACGAGTCCCGCTTTGGTCTTGGTGGAGACGCCCAACGAATCCGTGTGTGGAGGCACCGTGGTCAGCACCAAGATCGCCAAGGACATTGTGTTGTCACACGTCCAGAACTCTGGTATCACTCCACCTCCACCCCTACCACACCATCTGCAGGAACGGTGTGAGGATATTCAAGCTGCATGGGATGGATTATCACAGGACACAATTAGGAACCTCTGCAGCTCCATACCGAGACGTCTGGCATGTTGGGTTAGCAAACACGGCGGCCCGACGCCATACTGAGAGACAGACTTCTGTATGTGTAGCTCAATAAATATGGATCATATCAGTCTAAATGTATCATCAGTTATTGGTCCTGGTCACCTTTATCTTCCTTCCCAACACCACTGCTATCTGACATTTCCCTCCAGGTTCAACTACATTTTGACGATGAGTGTATGTTCGGAGCCCGGTAAGCTGTTTTGAAAAGGCATTTGTCCTTATGAAGAATATGAAACAGGTGGTCTATCATTGTCGTCAATACAATGATGTAATAGAATAATGTAATGTAATGAGAACTATTCTGCACATAACCAGAAAAACAACTGGTTGGTGACAACACAAAAATGAGGGCTGAATCATTTTTCAATTCACTACATCTCATCCAATTCAAATGATGGAAATTAAGAACAGCTGGAGGTTAGAAGAACAAAAAGTAGTTTGTCAGCAGAGCTGACAACATGCTGTAGGTTGCCCTTGACGCACACAGTTGCTGAACTAAATCAGGCAGTTATAAAAGACGTGAAGTGCCTGCAGTGATACATGAAGGTAACGCAGATTGAAAAGATCTAGTCAGATGTGTCAGAAAGATGCACTGAGTCTTTTATTAGGCTACACCTCCTAGCATCAACACACACTGTCAAAAACCCCAGCAACACTGCTGTATCTACATATCAGCTCCACACACCACCACCACATCACTGCAGTGCTGAGAATGATCCACCACCCCAATAATAGCTGCTCCGTGGGGGTCCTCTGGGGGTCCTGACCATTGAAAATCAGGGTAATAAAGTATGCAGAGAAACTGACTGCCAAGTGTTTTTTATATCGCAGGGTTTCTCAACCTGTGGGCCACAGACCATCAGCGGGCAGTGAAGCACTCCTTTATGCATGCATGGTGGAGGCAGTAGCTTGTAGTGGGCAGCGAACATTATATAGAACCATAGTAGCATTATATTAAGTACATTAATATCAATATATGCGTATATTCATGTACACATGTACAAATATTAAAGCATCACAGTAGCAGGTTAGTTGAACATCTTCAAATTGGGATAACGACGCCACTGGATAGCCACGGATACAAAGGCTTCCTGGGGTTCTTTCAAAGCTCCCTTATTTGGATTTGGAAATACCGTATTTTTTCTGAAACCAAATTTCTTGGAGAAACTGTATTTATAAAGGTCTATAGTAGTTTTGTGGTGGGCCGATATGCTTTGTAAATACTATGATGTGGGTCTTGGGGGCAGAATAAGTTGAGGACCCCTGCTATATGATAAGTTAAGATGATGAAATGGACACTGAGTGTAGATACAGGGAGGTGTACCTAATAAAGTGCTCAGTGAGAGTGTGTTGCATGTGATTGGTCATTTTTAAAATTACAGCAAAATATGACAATAGTTTGAGGGCTGAATCATTTCTCGTTAAGTTGCATGAGGCCAGAACAACATGAGATGATATGTTATTGTCACGTTGGGGTCCAAGGCGAGGAGCTCAGACCAACTCAGACTAACCAAAACCATAGAAACCTAAAACACTGACCCAGGTAACAAAAACAGACCGTCATTCAGACAAACAACTAGCAGGGAGACAAAAGACCAAGCAAGAACACAGGGAACTACAGGTAGTATAAGAGAACAAAGACTAACAAGGAACACCTGGGAAGGGACCTTCTTACATGTTAGATATGGGATAGCCTGATGCTATATAACTTTGTACGCTCAAGCTGGAAAATGACAAAGCCAGAAGGTTCAGACACGGGTAGCACTTGCTATGAATCCTGTATTTATCAAGCTTAGCCAATGTAACCATCAAGTTATACATGCTTTCGCAGTATATAGGCTACTTTTAGTACTTTATAAAAGAGAACATAAACCTGTGTAGCTGCATTTTGGTAATTAAGATTTCATGTGTAACTTTTAATGAAGCACAGTAAAGACTTTGTAAAGTCAGGTTCCATAGCGCAGTATAACGTTTGTTTAGTTTTTAGACTTTCTGTCTCTCTATTGTGTATGATCTCGGCTTCGTCTTGTGTTTTCTGCGTTGCTGGTTTACCCTGTTAGCCTGGTTGCATCATTTATTCTGGTTTTGGCTATTGCTTGCATCTGTGGTTTGGCCTTGTAATGGCTGCTTTGTGTTTTCTTTTACCCTTCGTGTAAATAAAACAATCTACCTGTTACATCTGTGAGCATCTGGTAAGTCACTCCAGCATTACAACTACATACAAAAGTTGTCTTGCATTAAAAGTAATAAAAATGTAAAAAATAATACATAAATATCTATCTATCTATCTATCTATCTATCTATCTATCTATATATATATATATATATATATATATATATATATATATATATATATATATATATATATATATATATATATATATATATATATACACACACACACACACACACATCCCATAGCATGCTGCTACATTTCAGCCAAGTTTTTAATGACTGTTATGATGGATTTGGATGCTATAATGAAGAACACATATTAGAAACATAATATAGGTTATTTACTTATTTACCATATTCTATATTATGCATGTATAATAACTACTTTTTGCCAATTAGTCATAAATAAAGACTTATGCCAGGCATTATAGGGTATTAACCATGCAATATAATGGTACTAGTCAAATGGCTACTTGTAGCAAGTTCTTCTTATGTTTATCTTAATGCTGTACTGTAGTATAAAAGGGAAGACACCAAAACTATAAAATAGCACTCATGGAATTATACAGTCCACCTTAAAAAAACATCCAGAATGGAGCTTTACAGGAGGATAAACCATCTTTCTTAACCTGGAGTGGAGGCTGATAAAACAAGATACATTTCTAAACTGGATTGTGCCAATTCTATTGGTCGGTCCATCATGAATATTCACTAAAGAGAAAGAGGAACTAGAGCCTTTGATAAGGTGGAGATATGGCAGAAATATAACACTGTGAAATATCAAGAGTATATGTGGTGTATCAGGATATGGACTGATTCAGACTCTCATCAGTTGGAGCTGTTAAGTGTAAGACTGTAGGGCCTTTAAGATTACCAACACCACCCATTTAGATGGATGTCTAAACTTTTGACTGGTACTGTATAAAGCACAAGATTCAGTGTTTAATTGGCATGCGAGCGAAGACAACCAGAAAATCTTTCAAACTAAGATAATTTTCCAATTACCCAAGCAATTATTTCCCACTAACTGTGGATTTCAAGAAACAGAAAAACAAGTTTTCAGGTGTGTCAGAAGAAAAGATTTTCACAGGAAATTCCCCTGAGAGACACTAAATGATCCGATGTAAAAGCCTGGCTGAATGGTCTCCCGGAGTAGAGAGTGGCTTATCATAATGGAAGACAATTTAAAAACACCATTAAAGTTATTACAACTAGAAAAATAATTACAGTATATTTCCATCCCTGCATTATGCAGCGTATGCCTTATTTACCCTGTCTGAAATATGCCGTATTTTAAATCGTGTTAACTCGCTAACATTATTACCATTAGAGGAATTAGTGCTAGAACGGAGGCTGCTGTGGAGAGAGGAGCACCTCAATGGTGCTGCTGTTTGTTTGCCCCCTGATCTGATTGGGAGAAAAGAGCATGGCCTGGAAGGCAGACAAGAAGGCTGGTATGGGAGGTTCACATTAGCCTTAGCATACTGCAGTTTGTACCAGTTCAGTCTAGGCTTTCTGAGTAAACGCTAAAATGTCAAACCCTGTGGGATTGTGGCTGGATTATGGTTTCATGTTGCTGAATAAGCAAATCCCAGCAAGCAGACACTACAGTCAATATACAGTGTACAATTATTATAAGCTAAATGCACAAAATATTAATCACCTGTAACTGAAATGTACCTAATCACGTGTAATACCTCCATAAGCACAAATACCAGTTGTGATTGGATTTGGCATGGGCTGGACAAGTTTCCGGATATAGGCTACATCAGTGTTCAGACACTCTTGCATTAAAGGATTGTGGAGGTGGGCCAGATTTGGTGGATGCCTTCCCTGGCACAGTTCTGAGAGTTTCCTGTAGACTGGGATTGTATCCACTGCTGGTAGACCCGTATGACCGTACACTTCCATACACCTGCAGATTCAGCTACTTCCTTCTCACTATGGTCTTTGGCCACGCCCAAATGCTCAGTCACTCTTATTAGCCAATCATTAACATCTGCTTTGGAGCCATTTACCACACATGGAATGAGACATTCACTGTACCACCTCTTCTCAGTCTATGGATCCCGTCACTCACACCCCACAGGTATTTATAGCCCCATCATCCTCATGTGGCGCCATCTACAGGAGCCTGAATTTACTACCACCTTAGACACACAACTGTTTATCCTGGTCTTTATTAAAGGATAAAACAGAATATATGAAGTGTCAAATCTCCAGCATTACATCAATAGACAGACCCCCATAATTCAAGCACCACTGGTCAGCCTGTGAATCTGAAGGAATGACAAGACAGAGGGAAAAGCCCACAGAAGTCTAGGCCAGTTTCTGATCAACTGCCAGCAAGATGCATGGGAATCCAAAGACACTAAGTGGCATTGTGTCCCATGGCTTTGAAGCCGGATGAAGATCAGTGCCATAGCACACCTTTGGCAGTCAACCCGAGCTGACCGTGTCCGTTGGCAAGCATGGAAAAGTCAACAAGGCTTATCCGTCACTGCCACCTCCCTTAAACACAGCTATAAATAAATGCAGGACCTCCGGGCTGTGCGCGTGTACTGGAACTCTGCTTTATGGGGGAGTGAAGTCCATTATGGTCTCCGCAGGACACCCAGACCCTTTGGTTTCACTCCACACATTCATCTGCACTGATCCATTATTGAAACCGCAGGTGATTTGTGTCATAATGTATACTTGTAGAAGCAGTAGCAGGCAGCTGGCGGTGAGGAAGGATCACGTACGTCCTCGGCTGGCTCTGGCATGAACCTGAAAAGGCATGTAAATGTGTATCAGAGAGAAAAGACATGCCCATGGGATGTGGCAGTGGCAAATCCTCTCCTCATGCCAACATTGAGGATTGCGTGGGGTGCACCAGTGTACAGCTTATGTTCTTAATGCATGCAGTCATTTCCTAGGGCAGTAGAAAGGATGTCAAAGGAAAGAGTGGTTATAGAAACGATGCAGGAAGATTTTGGCATGGTTTGGCAATGCCTTTACATTGTTTGTAAACCAATGTAAAGTACAAATTTCCATTAATCTACATTAAAAGTCAAGTAGGCTTTTTCATTCTCCTATAACGTTATCATGTATACACTATGTATGCTCACCATCCAAAAGCCATACCCTATAGCATGCAATACCTCCCCGATCACAAATAACAGCTGGAATTGGATGTGGCATGGACTGGACAACATCAGTGTTCAAGTATTCTTGCATCAAAGAATTGGTCAGTTGGGCCAGATTTGGTGGATGCCATCCCTGGCACCATTCCGAGGAGAATTCCCTGTAGACTGGGATTGTAGCCCCTGCTGGTAGACCCGTATGACTGTACTCTTCCATACACCTGCAGATTCAGCTACTTCCTTCACACTATGGGTTACCTCGGCATGCCCAAATGCAGTCACTCCTTTTACCCAGTCATTAACATCTGCTCTGGAGTCATGCTCCACACATGGAACGAGACATTCCCTGCACTGTAGCACCTCTTCTCAATCTATGAATCCCGTCACTCACAACCCATAGTTACAGTACTTGTACTCCTTTATGCAATGCCATCAGCAGGCACCTGAGGTTACTACAAGCTTAAACAGGCCAGGTGACTCATTTTTTGTCTGGTGAGCTCACATATACATGGTCATATCACAATATTATAAACACCTCTGTTGTAGTTCTAGAGTTACAGACTATAGTCCATCTGTTTCTCCACATGCCATGTTACTCTGTTACTTCTTAATGGTCAGGACCCCCACAGGACCACCCCAGAGCAGGTGTTATGTGGGTGGTGGATCCTTCCCAGCACTGCAGTGACACTGACGTGGTGGTGGTGTGTATTGCACTGGTACTAGTGGATCAGACAGACTGTTTCATGCCTAGTTATTGATTTTCTTAGTGGAATAAATACGTTACCATGAGTTAAATGCGCATTAGAATATGCTGAAGTCCATCATCTGGATAGCATGTGTTAACATACTGTTTGGTTGCTCAGAAAGTGAGCAGGTCACATGACCAGGGAGTCCAAACTTTTGCATCGCACGAGTGAAAATCGTGACAGGGTTGCCACAGTGCTGTACAATGTTTGGATGCAGAACGCGTGGAAAGCACTGAGCAGACCAGTCGTGCGTACCGAAAGGGGAATGAATCACACTTCACCTGGCGTTGTGGAGGGAGAGGAGTCAGGAGGGAAATTAAATGAGGTTTCATCTGAAAGAGCAGCATAGAGGTGTTTTCACCCCTCAAAGCATGAAACACACCAGCGTTCGGGTCTGCTGGAATCGCAGAGAGAGCCAGCGAGAGGGGGAGAGGACGGGGCGAGATAACCATCAGGTGTGCTAATGTTAGGGCACAATGAATATTAATCAGAAGGTGCCAAGCAAATAGCGGGACCATCAAGAATCAGAAGCCACTGAATGTTATTCAAATGTCATTTTTGTAAATAGTTTATTTTAATTTCCTATAAGAAGGTATTTCTATAATGCTTAGTGTACCCTGATATTCAGTCCCACAAACACTGGTTCTGTTGGATATCGGTGTATTGTATACAAGTGTGTTTTTGTGTATACAAGTGTGTATATGTTTACCATGTGGGGAACAGCTGCATCATCAGAACAGAACCCCTAAGAGAATGTTGCTATCAGGGTTCTACAGGTCACAGATCTAACACCACTTGAAGGACAACTGATCATCTGTTGACATTTGATAAGGACAAATCGTCTTTGCATCTTAAGGGGGTGGAGAAAGTGTATAAACCCTGTGTGACAAGGTTCCGTCTGGACTGGACTGAGTTGGGCTGAGTTGGCCTGTTCGTGGACAGGAGCTGTGAGAGAACTGCGACCGCCTTGAAATAAACTACTACAACATCTCCTTTCATCTGACATCACCCAGAGCAAGAACAATAACTATTCACTTGAAGGTTTCTTACATAGTGTCAGGGACACAGAACTAGGCGCGACCAACAGAAACCAGAGTCAACAATGCAAAAGGACAACACCAGGTCATGAGTCGAGTAAGACAGGCGAGGGTCGAAGAAAGCAGACTGAACCAGAGGAGAAAGCCAAGCGAAGTCAAAGGGACAGAAACAGGGTCAAATACCGGAGAAGCTAACAACAGGCAAACTAATCCAAAGGGAGAAAACGAGAGGAGAGGTCAAAGGGAGAACAAGGTCAAAGCCAGAGATCAGAGATGTAGTAGGTAGACTGCTCAGAGCTGCAAACAGGTGTTTGGCAAAACTTCTTAAAGTGTGAGGGTTTGCATGTGGCTTAAATAGAGGACGTGAGTGATTACTGACAGCTGTGGCTAAAACTCAGGTGACCTAGAGCGTATCTGATTGGATGGTTGAGTGCATGTGGGTATGACATCATCGGGCTGTGCATTCTGGGAAGTGGAGTCCGGAGGATCATCAGAGTCAACCAGACCCGTTGACGATGTGACACATAGGGACACTATGTAATACAATACGTTAATAATCATTGAATACCATGTTCATTAAGCAGTTCTCAGGACTTCTGACTGGTACTGTACATCTTACAGTATAAATATATTATATATTTATATATTTATTATAAATTATAAATGCTTATTCCAACAGGCGTGGTGTCATTTAGTATAGAAGCTGCATTAGCCAAGTTAGTTGAAGCAGCCTTTACAACAGATGTCGCCTACGGTTTGGTTATGACATGTTGCCTTATGAAGAGAACCCTACAGTAAAGTGTTACCCATATTTATTTTTATTTTCATAAGTCTTATCATGAACAAATCTGAACAAACAAAAGACCAAACACAACCCAACTCCAGCACAAACATCAACCACACATCCATTTACCCCCTACCCCAACCAAAATAACTAAATTCACATATGCTGTACATTTCCAATGACCAGAAAATCCTCACGTTCCCTAAACCCACTATACTCGACCAACCTTCAACTCCTAATGTCCTCACGCATACTTAAACCGCACACTTTTTTAGACACCCCCCTCAACATTTCATTACCGCTGTTGCTTTGGGCTTATTCGCAATTAGAACTATTACAGCTTTAAAGTGAAAACCGTCAAAGGTCCTGTATATTCTCCAATTATCCACAATCCTACTTCTACAGCACTTCAGACCTATTAAATAAAACTCTCTCCATTCAAATACCCCAACTAAATAACCCATGAACGCCCTGTATTTAAAATGCCTGGTACACGCTTGCACTACCAGCCTTACAGATATTCAAACACCCATAACAAATGATACTCTGTGCTTAGTTTCAAATAACTTTACCAAAAAGTCAAGCAACAGGCCCAACGAATGGCCCCTGGGCAGGACCCCTAGAGTCATTTACACAGTCATTTACCTTTTGGTAACAACCCAAAAACACACCAGTTCACCAACATAGCAAATCAAATCAATCACATTTATTTCTATGGTGCTTTTTACAACTGATGTCACAAAGGGGCTTCACGGAATGTCAGTAATAATAATTCATAAAGGAGAGAAAAGAAAGAAGCCCCTGGCGAGCAAGAAGAAGGTGACGGTGGCAAGGAAAAACTCACATGGGGAGACTCACATGGGGGGGGATTGTTCAAAGTAACATCAATTGAGTATCTAAGTATGGTGTAGCTCAGCGGATAACACCACTACCCTCCAGGGAACCACCACCACCAGATGTGGGAGACTAGGGTTCGATTCCCGGTCTAGGTGACTATGCTGTGCTACACCAATAAGAGTCCTTGGGCAAGACTCCTAACACCACATTGACCTACCAGTAATATGATTAGCCTTGTAAGTCGCTCTGGATAAGAGCATCAGCTAAATGCCATAAATGTAAATGGTCATGGTGTTCATGAAAAAATCGTGAAATAATAGTCCGTGGGAAAGCCTGGTTAGTCCTTCATCAGTGTCTGGCTGGGCAGGTAGGCAGCTGGTCAGGGGCAGGTAGGAGGGGAAAGCCTCAGTATCAAGCTGGCCTGAAGGCAGCCATTAACTCGGTGAGAGTAAAGAGAGTTAGCTCTGTTTTGGACTAATTACGGAACACAGGAAGTTTGAACATTTCCAGAGTGTGGCAGCAGCTCCGACATCTGACTAGTACAGCCTGTCTAAAAGGACAGAACCAGAAGGTAACACAGACTTGGGAGCACCTGGAAACACTGGCATCCATCCACTCCACCGTCAACTGAGCGATCGCATGTAGCGGCCGGACGACAGCACCAGCATCTCAGTCCACCTTAACCCATACGAGCCCACAGTGACGTATGTGTCACAAGCCTTTTAAAAGTCTGTAAAGTTCTTTATACAGCTTCATCCTTCACCTAAACACATGGAGTCCCTGAGTGACCTGTACCCAACATCCTGGATGCAGTCACATGACAGTTGGTGAACATATGACCTCATTTAGAAAATGGTGATGTGCTTGGTTAGTGCAGTTAAGAGACAAAACCAGCTCATTCTAAAGGCCTGTGTTTGTACCTATGAGGTTCCAACCTATTTAAGAGCTCTAATGTTCATATACCCATATTCTATATTACATATACCCATATTCTATATTACATATACCCATATTCTATATTACATATGCCCATATCCCATATTACATATACCCATATTCTATATTACATATACCCATATTCTATATTACATATGCCCATATCCCATATTACATATACCCATATTCTACATTACAAATACTCCTATTCTATACTACATATACCCATATTCTATATTATATACACCCATATTCTGTATTACACATACCCATATTCTATATAACATATACCCATGTTCTATATTACACATACCCATATCTATATTACACATACCCATATTCTATATTACATATACCCATATTCTATATGACATACAGCCATATTCTATATTACATATACCAATATTCTATATCACATATACCCTTATCCTATATTACATATACCCATGTTCTATATTACATATACCCATATTCTATATTATATATACCCATATTCTATATTACACATACCCCTATTCTATATAACATATACCCATGTTCTATATTACACATACCCATATCTATATTACACATACCCATATTCTATATGACATATACCCCTATTCTATATTACATATGCCCATATCCCATATTACATATACCCATATTCTACATTACAAATACTCCTATTCTATACTACATATACCCATATTCTATATTATATACACCCATATTCTGTATTACACATACCCCTATTCTATATAACATATACCCATGTTCTATATTACACATACCCATATTCTATATAACATATACCCATGTTCTATATTACACATACCCATATTCTATATAACATATACCCATGTTCTATATTACATATACCAATATTCTATATCACATATACCCATATTCTATATTACATATACATATATTCTATATGACATATACCCCTATTCTATATTATATATACCCATATTCTATATGACATATACCCATATTCTATATTACACATACCCCTATTCTATATAACATATACCCATGTTCTATATTACACATACCCCTATTCTATATAACATATACCCATGTTCTATATTACACATACCCATATTCTATATAACATATACCCATGTTCTATATTACACATACCCATATTCTATATAACATATACCCATGTTCTATATTACATATACCAATATTCTATATCACATATACCCATATTCTATATTACATATACATATATTCTATATGACATATACCCCTATTCTATATTATATATACCCATATTCTATATTACATATACCCATATTCTATATTACACATACCCATATTCTATATCACATATACCCTTATCCTATATTACATATACCCATATTCTATATTACATATACCCATGTTCTATATTACATATACCCATATTCTATATTACACATACCCATATTCTATATTACATATACCCATATTCTATATTACATATGCGCCATGATGGAATACCAGTTATGAATTTGTTGTTGTGACATATACTACCAGTATTATGACTCTATAATACTTACAGAAGACGCCATGTGACCTCTTTGTCACAATAAGACTGATCTTTTATGATCTTATAACTGACCCTTCATTCCCTTAACAGGAAATGGGTCTGGGCTCATATGGGTTAAAATAAAAGGACACAGTTGAAGCAGAGGAATGGGCCAAGATTCCTACAAGTCATCAACAGTTACAGAAACCATTTGGTTGACGTCATCGCCACTCGAGTCTGCAGCACCAGTTCCTGAAAGCAGAGGTTTCATATGGTTTGGCCTCTAAGTGTTATGTTGAGGTGCAGTGTACCACAATGCTTACTAAGCTCATATATCTCCATGCTCTATTCGAACCAAAGCTGTCAGTCTGACTCCTTTTACTTTTCAAGCTTGTTTCAAGCTGGCTTTTTGAGCCAGTACAAAGTAAGTTCACATATTTTGAATTGCTGTTCATTGTGCATTCTTGCATTTGCCACACATTCACTCAGGACATTTCTCAGATCTGTTAATGGAACAGGAAGTAGAATACAGGGAGTTATTATACAGTATGGAAAACACCCCTCAAAAGTTAATTAACACTTCAATCTTCAAGCCCTTGGTGACTTGAAAGTAGTTGACTGAGATCCTTTGGCTTCCTTAAAAAGCAGATTAAGTATGCATACCAGCAGAATTTCTAAAGTCAGCTCGAAGATTTCAGACATGGTATTAGGAAGAGCGGCAAGAGACACTTTGTTGTCCCATTCATTCTATATATAGATTCTTGTCCTGCCTGAAAACACCCATAGGAAAATTAACATTGGGGTCTCGATCTTCTCTGAATCGATATGTGCCACATTTGTAGAGGTCCCGCTTTGAACAGAGGCATTAGATTGTGATGCTATTTACACGCGGCTATAAAATCTAAAAACCATCAACCATGAAATATGCAAGAAGCCATGCAGTAAAGTCCTATTCATTAGTGGCTTGTGTTCTCGTGTTATTCCAGGATTGCCAGGAGCTGTGCTGGCGCTGTGGACCCAGTGCTGCTGAAACAGGCTTTTTTCCACTGAGTGGGTCCCCCACTCCAGCACTCGTTTCCTCTAAGTACGGGCTTTCTGACTTTTTTGGCATTCCACTGACCCTACGGTATAAAAAGAATCAGGACACTACTGCGATTTGATTGTATACAGTGTCGGAGTTCCAGTGAATTAGGTGTAATATCCAGACAGCCACCTTCATTAAGACGGTTGTGGGTCTGGACACAGAGGTGCTGAACTACCTGTATCATAATATTCAGAAGGTCAGTGCAATGCATTCCAGTGCACTCGCTATATTCCCATTGACCTGCCCAAGCTCCGCCCATACAAGCATCACATTTGGACAGCCTTAACAGAACACTGGCGAAACATCCATTCAGCCTTGTGAGAAGCACTAGCACCTACTCAGGTACCGTCAAACTGCATATTTACATTGGACTGTTCGTCTTCTAAGCCGCTTATCCTTCTGTTTGCTGGGGTGCTGGAGCCTATCCCACTGCTCACTGGGCGAAAGGCAAGGCAAGCATCCTGGACAAGCTGCCTGTCCATCACAGGGCAGACACACAGACTTACACATTCACACGTGCACTCACACTTAGGGGCATTTTAGCATCGCCTATTCACCTGACCGCATGTTTTTGGGTTGTGGGAGGAAACTTACACAGAGCTGGTGGAGAACATGCAAAGAAAGGACCGTGGACCCACGACCGGGAATCCAACCATGGCCCTGTTAAGCAACAAAAGGTACCCGCTGTGCCACCATGCCGCACCCACGTGCTGTGCCCCCAAGCTGAATCACAATCCTAGTTTGGTCGAAGCGGTATACGTATATGGATGGATGGATGGATGGATGGATATCGGGCTGTTTAGAGTGAATGCAAAACATCTAGCTTCCTCTCTAAACACTGGGTAAGTAACTCTGATGTTAACCGCTTGTTAAGTCTGATACCACATTTGATGTGATCCATCTATCATCCATCCATACATCCATCCATCATTTATCCATCTATCATCCATCCATACATCCATCCATCATTTATCCATCTATCATCCATTTATCCATCCATCATTTATCCATCATTTATCCATCTATCATCCAACCATCCATCCATCTATCATCCATCCATACATCCATCCATCATTTATCCATCTATCATCCAACCATCCATCCATCTATCATCCATCCATACATCCATCCATCATTTATCCATCTATCATCCATCCATACATCTATCCATCATTTATCCATCATTTATCCATCTATCATCCAACCATCCATTTATCCATCCATCCATCCATCATTTATCATCTATCATCCATCCATACATCTATCCATCATTTATCCATCTATCATCCATTCATACATCCATCCATCATTTATTCATCCATCCATCCATCCATCCATCCAGCCATCCATCTATCTATCTATCATCCATCCATCATTTATCCATCTATCATCCATCCATCCATCCATCTATCTATCCATCCATCCATCCATCCATCCATCCATCATTTATCTATCCATCCATCCATCCATCCATCTATCCATCCATCATTTATCCATCATCCATCTATCCATCCATCCATCCATCCATCATTTATCCATCTATCATCCATCCATCCATCCATCATTTATCTATCCATCCATCCATCCACCCATCCATCCATCATTTATCCATCATCTATCTATCTATCCATCCATCATCTATCTATCTATCCATCAATTCATCCATCCATCCATCCATCCATCCATCCATCCATCCATCCATCCATCCATCTATCATCCATCCATTCATCCACTTATCATCTATCCATCCATCCATCCATCCATCTATCTATCCACCTATCATCTCTCCATCATCCATCCATCCATCCATCAATCTACCATTTATCCATCTATCTATCCACCTATTATCTCTCCATCATCCATTCATCCATCCATCCATCCATCAATCACCTATCCATCCTAATCAGCTCTCGTCTGACCAACAGGCCTGACAATCAAAGCATGAAGATGTGGGTTCATAGCAGCTTCAACCCTATAAATCTCATAGTCTACACCAAGGGTATCTACAAACGGCCAGTTTGACTTTCGCCAGCATTCCTCTTTTTTCTCATTGAAAGGAAGGTGGTAGGATGAGTCAAACCTTTTCCCTCAGATTTATTTTAGCAACGAGGGACGCAGCACTGCAGGATGCTGACAAGACAAGAACCTCAGCCAGCACAGTAGAGGCTTGGTAAGGTCAATACATCAGATCGTAACAAGCATACGGCAAATGAAACTACGCATGTTGGAAACAGCAACACAATATGCCAGCCTCCCTAATACTCTAGAGCAACCATGATCCAATATAAGTGTTTATGGAGTACAGGGTGAAGTAATTTCATCTGTCTACACTGGCTGTCAAAACCAGAGAACGACATGTCACTACTGACCACATATAAACAAACAATCAACGTTCTGTTTCAGCTTTACTCAGGTCTGACTGGCGCATGCAACATTAAAGTTATTTTCATCACCCGGTTGAGGGACGCTTGATGAAAACACTGTGAGCTTTCAGGGATGGTTGAGAACACATTTACTCCAGTCATGTATCCAATGTATTTTCTAGCATTTAAAAATAACTGTGCTCGATGTTTGAATATATGTTACTGCATGAAATAAAATTCGGATCATATTTGATATCCATGTAGCGTTAGCTCATTTACATTATTATTCCACGCATCATCAAAAGAAAAGCTGCACCCAGAAGAAATCAACTGACAGGATAGAAATTCGGTGGGTAGGTTTAGCATTGTGACACACGCAAATGATTCAAGTTTCACGCTTAGCTGAACATGTGACCTAAGCAAAGATAGGCATTATCGCTGTACCTGGCAGGCCCAACAACCACGACTGGAGATATTCAGTGACCAGTGATGCCCTCCATGAGTCATCCTGTTAGTGCTAGCACCATTGGCAGATGGCTGCACAACAAGAGACTACATGCACACAGAGTGCTACAATAACTGCACACCTCAACGTCACCAGAGGCTGCAGTGGTGGCGTGCCAGATTGTCATGGAGTGACTCAGAATGGTGACGGGTCATCTTCAGTGACGAGTCCTGCTTGTGTCTCAGTGGAGACGACCAACAAATCCGTGTGTGGAGGCACCGTGGTCAGCACCAAGATGAAGGGTTTATTGTAAGACGTCCAGAAGGCCTGGTGTCACTCCACCTACACCCCTGCGGCACCATCTGCAGGAACTGTGTGAGGATATTCAAGCTGCATGGGATGGATTATCACGGGACACCATTAGGAACCTCTACAACTCCATACCGAGACATCTGCGCCAATGCCACACTGAGAGACAGACTTCTGTATGTGTAGCTCAGTCAATATTGTCCATATCAGTCTACATATATCATCATATATTGGTCCTGGTCACCTTTATCTTCCTTCCCCAATAGGACTGCACTCCCACACATCCTTCCGGGTGCAGCTATTCTTTTGATGATGAGTGTACTTCTATATTTTACCATGGTGACCCATAGCGGTGACTTGTTCCAGCACTTTGCATTAAGTTTGTACTTGTGGAGATGCCGTAGTTCATCCTTTCAGTAAGATGCAGCTGAGAAGCAGCACCATTAAGCATCCATTGTTGGGTCTTAAAAACACGTCTCTTAGTGCGTATTTTATTCCTAACACCATCCTTCTGGCTTCTCATGTGAAAAGTGTGAAGGTCTCACTGTGAATTCATTTAGCAGAAAATGGTGCTAATTTGAGAGCATCCTTATGGGAATTTCCATTCATATTAGCATCAAGCTAAACACTGTTAATGAGATGGAGATTGTTTTACATTCTCACATCCTAGATATATGGCTGTCATTCCAGAAGGCGCAAGCACTACAGGAGTTTAGCAGAGGTAGGGTACAGAGGTGTGTCCACTATGCCTTCATTTCAGGTTCCTGTCTTATTTGGGAGACTTGGGAGATCAGGGATGTTACTGTACAACAACTATAGAGGTCACTTTGAGATGCTGGTAATCATGACTACCACATTTATCAGGATTTGGTCTGTTCTACCACTTTAGCCGATGACAGAAGTGAATTGAGAACTCATGATGGAAAAACAGAACTGAAATCTCGGTTGAGCTATCTGCTGGAAGCTGATTCTCCATTCCTGCCCCGGGGAAAACAGCTGAATATCAAGCTTCCTATTGACCAAACGCCACCAATATGCTGTAACAGTCTAACTTGCCCATCCCTACTAAATAATTATCATTGGAAATTAGGAATGCAAAGCATTTTGACAAACTGTGCACTTTGCAATCAACTTAAGATAATGTTATTCAACCTCACCGCAGTTAATAGAAGGAACACAGCTGGAGGTGTGTGGTAGGTGGGCGTTTATGTCTCTAGGTATGTAGCAACGGACGACAATGGAATGTGTGGAAGAAGCATTTTAAGGAAGTATACAGTGCCCTCCATAATTATTGGCACCCCTGGTTAAGATGTGTTCTTTAGCTTCTCATGAATTGAGTTTTTTTCAAAATAATATAGGACCACGATGGAAAAAAAGAGTAAAATCCAAGCTTTAACTCAAGTAATTTTTAAGGGGGAAATACAATCCCTGACTAAGAAATAATTATTCTTCATAAAATCACCTGTTCCACAATTATTGACGCTATCTACATGCCAACAAGCTGTTTGGGAGGCATGCACGGAAAAAAGCTTTTCTCACTCACAATCATAAACGCAAACGTTTGGAGTTTGCTAAGCGGTACTGGGACTTCAACTGGGACTGTGTGCTTTGGTCAGATGAAACAAAGATAGAGCTTTTTGGCAACAAATGCTCTAAGTGGGTCTGGCGTAACACAAAAGCTGAGTATGCAGAAAAGCACCTCATGCCCACTGTGAAATACGGGGGAGGATCAGTGATGCTGTTTCTCTTCCAAAGGCCCTGGGAACCTTGTTAGGGTGCATGGCATCATGAATGCTTTGAAATACCAGGACATGTTAAAACAAAATCTGGTGGCTTCTGCCCAGAAGCTGAAGATGGGTCGTCACTGGGTCTTTCAGCAAGATAATGACCCTAAACATATGGCCAAATCTACACAGAAATGGTTCACCACACACAGAATCAAGCTCCTCCCATGGCCATCTCAGTCCCCAGACCTCAACCCCATTGAAAACCTGTGGGGTGAGCTGAAGAGGAGAGTGCAGATTTTATTGTCTTTTTCCTTCATGGTGCAAGATAAAGGGGGTTTTGGGTGGTCCCGGACCCCCTAATTAACCTCTTTCATCACCTAAATGTGGTTGGTGTAGCTCAGCGGATAATACCACTACCTGCCAAGTAGCTACCACCACACGTGGGGGATTGGGGTTCGAATCCCAGGCTGAGTGACTGCGCTGTGCTACACCAATAACAGTCCGTGGGCAAGACTCCTAACACTACATTGGCCTACCTGTAATATGATTAACCTTGTAAGTCGCTCTGGATAAGAGCGTCAGCTAAATGCCGTAAATGTCTCAAAAGAATGACATTTCTGCAGGGTCCCTCAAAACAGGAGTTATGAAGTTATGCCTGCAGTCATATACAGGGAATGGACATTGCTTAGCTGCCTTGCCCACAACTGATGAGCTTCGGTCTTTGGAATTCCTAACTACAGGCATTTTCACACATGTTCCGTATACTTGAGTCCGCAAGCAGGACTGATTCCGGGCTCATTATCGCTGGTTTGCTCTCCCACACAAGCGCTCCATCCAAACCGTGGACCAGTTGCGCAGTTCCATATGCCACGTATTCTCTGTATGCCCCCAAAATGGTAGGAAGAAGCTTCATCCATTTGCAGCTGTTTATTATTCTGCTTGGATACAATCACTCAAACAGCGAGGAGCAGTGCTTTTGGGATGTAGGCCTATGGCATTTCACTGTGCAGGAGTACCTGCAAACAAGGCCCACTTCTCATATGGGAAGATTTTAGTCATGCAGGCCGGCTCAGTGCATGCACTCACTCCACCAAGATGGGCTTATTACGGTGACCTTGCTCCAGTCCCATGAAAGTGTGCTTTATTAGGCATATACTGATGCATAACAGTGATAACACTGGACTATCATATGGCTCGGCCTTGGAAAGGGAAGTAGAGTGATAAGTCGAAGGAGTTATGTTACAAAACGAATCAATCATGCAACCCCATACGCAGCACAAGCAGTGGATAGCTTCCACACCTGCACCGGACCGCACCGGAGTTCACTAGAAGCGAACCCTGGGCCGCCAATTATACAGGGACCAGAGAACGGTGCTCGAAAACAGCCTCCACAGTTGATCAAGCGTACCAGAGCCAGCTCACCTGGGTCTGAACAAAAGCTCTAGTGTGAAAATGGTCTAACTAGTGATGCTGCACTGATCTGCCTCAAGGTGGTGCTGTTGCAAATTGGTTCTCCCAGTTGGTTCTACATAGCCTCGCAACTTCTGTAACTGGCTAGTTGCGTAAGGCGACGTTTCCAGTTTCCGGTTTCCGGTTCTAAGTTTGGTAAACACAAGCATTTCCGCTTTCCACCGGTCAGCACGCAAAATGGCATTTTACATGTGATGTCTTCAAGACTTGCCAGAAGTAACCATCAATGATGTTCAGCACATCATTCAGGCTTCGTCGACAGCACCCAGGAGTAAGCGTCATCGATAATTACGTCGATAATTATGAAGGTAAGTTAACTTGGCTTATTAGCTTATTAGCTTAGTAGCTAGCTAGCGCCCATAGGTAAACATTTACAGAGGATTCGTTCACTAATATCTAACCGTGTTGTATCAAATCGTGTTGGACGTTGTAGCTCTTGTATTTTTCTCTTCAGTGCTTCGTTCTCGTTTGCCAAAGCATCTGCCATTGTCATCGGGGTAACGCTGTAATCATGATCAGGCGCTATCTGCACTTCCATCTCTTGGTCGGTGTCAGACGCTGCCAACACCAGGGAAGGGCATCTCGGCCGACGTTGCCAAACATTAAGCCTTGGTGCGGGCATGCTGTGATCGTTCCAGGCTAAAAGACAGGGCACCGCTCCTTTGTTGAGTTTTCTCTTTCCCACGGCCGTCACAACAAAGTCGCCTGTGTTGAAATGCCTACTACAGGCGCGAGTACTTTGAAGGGGGCTGAAGTTGCCCCTACGAATCTGTGTAAGCCACCGAGCCCGCACCTCAGGATCCACTGGAAACCTATGAAAGCTAATCTCCGAGTTGTACCTTGACGAATTAGCACACAGAGGCACACAGCAATGTAGAGACGTCTTCTTCTCTTGGCGTTGATACATCAGTCGTTTCTCCTTTATCTTAAAAACACTCATGATTGCTATTGCTTTTCACAGATTCGCTCAATTCTCCTCACAACTACTACAACTGGAAACAGTGATGCATACAAACCAAAAACTGGAAATTAAGAGATGCCATCTTGTGCACACAGCGAACTACATCTGGGATACTACTGGAAAGAATTCTGGTGTAACAAATGAATTGTTATTCTGAACTCTTGACTTGACTTGAAGACAGAATCCAAGATGTGTAGGAACACAGTTAATGTGTGGATGAACTAGGAAAGACGATTCCTAAAGAGCTGTTAAACCAAGCAATTTACTCCCATTGAAACTAGCATCAGCACCACTTTAGCGAGCAAGCAGTGAGCCTAAGCTGGAATAAGCCATCAACATGGGACCCCCTGAATACTAGGGGGCATTTCCCCCTTTCCTTTTCCTTTATGGTTGGTGCACACAGTTAAACAGATTCACTTTAATTGGTTTCATGGTAACACTATAGAGACTACAGAGCTCTTCACAGATTCATCCAGCTCCATGTACTAATAGAGTTCCCATGTATCTCTCAGAAACAGCAACAGAGTGACTCAGCCACAGGAACAGGAACAGATGCATTCCGGCAGTGGTGTGCTTCATTGTGAAGTGTTAGTCTGGGCTACGCTTCGCATATGGGATCCAGAAAACTATCCTCCGGTGTTCTATTTATTCTAGCAGAGCTACAGAAGCATGGAAGCTCTTTAAATCCATGTTCCCTGCTTCGCCATGTAATCCTAGCCATGATTCCCGCAAAGGTTATCACACACATGGTGCTCTAACATAACGTGGATTGAAGATTTAACAGAAGGGTAGTTAAGCATGTCAAACCAACTAGAGGATTATGTTCGTTCATTACGCCAATGTTCAAACAAGATGGCACGGGGGGGAGCTTCCCTCAATGACATTTCCCTAGCTTATCTGGGTTCTCCAGATTCTCACTGTGAAATTACGTGAATAAACTATTATGGTAATAAAAGTCTTTGATGAAAAAGATCCCTCTTATGTGAGTAACTAGTGAGTTCAAACATATAACATCTGAATTATGATAGACCGAGTATGCAAAATGCTTCATTCATCTTTTGGATTGATGATGACAAGCTGGCTCAAAAGACTAAAAGCGCAAAGTTGTGTGTGAGGATGGATGGGCAGACATACTGTGACGCGAGCTAAAAGCAAAGCTAGGTTTGTTAAACAGGCTCGTAGTACAACACAGCAGCAACAAGGTACAAGTGGACATAACCAAGAGGGCAAGACTGAGTCAGAGTGAGGAGACGAGCAGGAGTCAGAACCAGCCAAAACAGTCAGACCAGCAACAGCATCCAAAGGGGAAAGACCAAAGAGTGAACCAGAAAGTCAAAATGGAGTCCAACCAGGTCAGCAAACGAGAATAACAACAGAGAGGAAACCGCTCAGTACGCACGATGAGCCAATACTTCACAACGGGTCAGTGGGAGAGAGGAGTATTTGTACAAAAGGCTAATCAGCTACAGGTGAAATCAATATTCTGGAGACTTGGACCTGAGAAACTGAATGGGATTGGGAGATGGTGGACATGTGACAGTGACATCCTCGAGTGGTGGGTTATGGGAAACTGAGCCTGGGAGATTGGGGATGAGAGGAGAGCCAGCAGTAGTGACATTGTGTAGAAAAGAGTAAACTGCATAAATCTCCAAAATGGTATCTAAACACGAGAGGGCAAAAAGGGTCTTGCCTGTTAAAGCAAGCTAAAGGTGCCATGGAATAGGAATACTGTATTTACTTTTCCATAGCTGGAAAAAAGAGAATTCAGTACATAGAACTGACATACCGTAACCACAAACAGGGTTGTTCCCCCATCAAATACAAACAGGTCAATTCCGAAATCCTACAATGTTACAATACAGTATTAACTCATTAGCAGACAAAATTAATTAGTCCCCTTGTGTGTTTAAGGTGGTAATAACTTGCATGAGGATGGTGGAGTTATCCATAGATTGAGAAGAGGTGGTACACAGCAATGTCTCGTTCCATGTGTGGAAAATAGCTCCAGAGTAGATGTTAATGACAGGCTAAAAGGAGTGACTGAGCATGTGGGCGTGGCCAAAGACCATAGTGTGAAGGAAGTAGCTGAATCTGCAGGTGTATGGAGGCGTACGGTCATACGGGTCTACCAGGAGTGGCTAAAATCCCAGTCTACAGGAAACTCTCCTCAGCATTGTGCCAGGGAAGGCCTCCACCAAATCTGGCCCAATTGCAGATTTCTTTGATGTAAGAGTGTCTGAACACTGATGTGGCCTACACCCAGAACCTTGTCCAGTCCATGCCAAATCCAGTCACAGCTGTTAGTTGTGTTCATTGGGAAATATGTCTCTTAGTGGACATGATTGTTGGTCACCTCTAAACATGATCTGAAGTGTTCTCCACCAGCTTCTAAACTGAATATAGCATTTCACCTTACATTCTACAGTATGTACAGCTGAGAGAATGTCTGATCATTTAATCATTTAACTGTTTAACAAAATGGCAAAGAGGAAGCACAACCTCTGTTCCCACACGTTGGACAAGATCCTGGCCAACTCAGAGTTGGAAGTTTGCTCTGCACATTTCTCTCCAGACAGTTTATCACACCTTTCACAATGCTGAACATCTTTACTCAGCGTTAACACTGAAGACACCGACGAGAGGAGCAGCTCCACCTTTATTAGAATCACAGCCCCCACTGCCACATGCTGTGCAACTGTATCAGTGTTTGCTGGTTGAAGCAGATCATCAATGTATATAGCCTGTATAATTCTAAATTGTTTACATTTTATATTTTATATTTTATTTATATATTCTCTGCATGCTTAATTTTTGATCCTTGTTATCTGTCTATTTATATTTATACTTTTTATTCTACGACATCCAGTGTGGGCAGCAAAGTAAGAATTTCATTGTACAGGGAAACTAGTTTCCTTACTGTGCATATGACAATAAAGCTTTGAATCTTGAATCTTGAATCTCAAACTCAGAGTTTCATAGTGAGGAACCATGTTAGTCTACTGTGTGTTGATGTCTAGAAGGTAAGCTAATAGCTAGTACAGGCAACGTTAGCTACTAGCCATTAGCAAGAAACTAGCATATATATTTTATTTAGTCTATTTCCACATGTTGCTTCTCTGTGATCACTGCAGTGGTCTCGCTGTAAACCAGCCAATCAGAGCACAACTCATTAGAATATTCATGAGCTCACCAAAAAAGGCAAAGCAGCTCGTTTCTCTCTAGGACTACAGATAGATCTGCAGATCCAGAGTTAATGACTATAGTCGTTGTGGAATAAACTCCAGCACATGTTCTGGTTCTCAGCTCTAAGCAGCTAAGTATATCTAAAACTCATTTCCTGCTATTGGATTTTTAATGGTTTCCCTTTTATCAGGAGTTTAGACCTGAAGGAGGCGAAAAGGTCACTGACCTGTCAGATGTTTTCAGCAGTTTGCTCAGTTCAGGAATGAAAAAGACAAAGCACATACACGCACAGAACAGAAGCCCTCACCTGTTCCATCAGGAGTGATGGAATCTTGGCATGGCATCGCTATCTGTTAATAGTGTTTAGCTCAAGCAAACACCTGAAGAGTTAATCCAATATAGGCGTTTTTGTACGTCACATGGTTCAGCATCCAGCAAGACCACTTTTTGGGTTGTTTGCTCATATAGGATCCGCACAAAAGCTAGGGCTTTCATAACCTCAATTTCCAAGTGACGGTACTACCCCAACTCACGGCTATAACGATGATGCTTCCATTAAGCTTTAATGCAAATTCTGCCAGGCAGACTCCAACGCTACATCGCTCATTCATACAGCCAATTGCCCTCAACCCAAATTCAGTCCGCCACCAGCTTTGAAGCAACTTATGGTTCTGTCCTGCAGCCTTTTGTATGTTCTTCTTCTTTCCCCCTTCCACCACCACCAGTTTGGTCCCAATCCTGGGAGTAGATCCAGTCTGTCCAGTCTCTGGTAATTTCAAGGCTAGACAACTGCAACTCGCTCCTAGCCGGTCTTCCTCTACAGGCCATCAGGCCCCTGCAACTGGTTCCGAACGCAGCAGCTCGACTCATCTTCAGTCTTTCCAAAGTTCACCCATGTGACTCCACTGCTGTGCTCCCTTAACTGGCTTCCTGTAGCTGCCAGATCAGATTTAAAACTCTGATGCTCACCTACAAAGCCAAGAATGGTCCAGTGCCTCACTACCTTATGGCAATGGTGAAGAGTTGATCTGTACCTCGAGCCCTTCGATCTTCAAGAACAGCTCGACTGGACCCGCCATCCCTGAAGGCTCATGGAAGACAAGCGTCCAGACTCTTCTCTGTCCTGGCTCCCAGATGGTGGAATGAACTCCCACTGGCTGTCCGAACAGCGGAGTCTCTTGTGGTCTTCAAGCACAGACTGAAGACCCATCTCTTCATAATGCACTTAAGTGAGCAAGCTCTAGTAGATGTGTAAGTTATGTGTATGGACTTGTGTTTCACTTATAATGACCTTTTCTTCTCTACAGGTATGAGCACTGGGTTGAGTTGCCAGGTAGTGCTCTTTTTGCTTTGAATGTCTGTGTATTGATCTCTCTAGGTATAAGCACTGGCCCCTTGCTCGAACAGTGTCTGAGCTCATGATGAGTTTTAGGCTCTAAACTTCCTGTACTAGCTGGAATATTATCCAGTGGGACACTAAGCATGGTTGTAAGTTGCTCTGGATAAGATCGTCTGCTAAATCCCTTAAATATAAATGTAAATGTAGCTGCCAATCCTGGCATCCTGCAAGGGTCAACATGATTCAAGGCCTAGGTGCAGGAGGAAGCCTAGTGCCACAGACTCCTTTCCTAGTAATTGTTATCCATACTGTGCACCCTTTTTAAGGAGTAACCTATTGTTGTCTATCACTCTTGCCTGTTGAGTCTTTCTGGCCAAACAGGAAAGGCATTATTCCTGAATATCGTCGCTGTCCAATGAAAAACATGTATCTCCACTTTTGTCCATTTTTACTTTTATGCATCATTTGAACACAGCAGCTGCTGTTTACACTGAGTGAGAATCTCATGATGAATGGACCAACCGAAGTGGCCCAAAACTGTTCGGAAAGACGTCTGGTTCCATTGACTTGCATTAAAGTTAAATGAGGTTTTTGGTCTCTCCTGTAAAGTTGCCATTTTGGAGATACTTGTTTTTCTTTGGACAGCGACGATATCTTCTATTTTCGGTTAATGTCATGTAGCATGTAGATCTGGATAACCATCTTTTCTACCATGGCAGTTTACCAATACATCCGATTTCACTCTTCCCCAACGAGACGTTGTTGGGTCTAGGGTCATGTTCAGGAGTAAAAGAGAATGCACATTTAGTATTAATAAAGCCGATGTGATCTGATACACTAAACGGGCACGGGGTAAAATCCAGAAAGAGAGTCTGGGATCGATATTATTGTTTGGGTCGGCAGAACAGAACACAGAGGTCAACTCCTTCTTTGAGCTCGACTGAGCAAACATGCTCATTCACCCGATCTGCCTTCAGGTACCTTACGGCCACCACTGATCTCCTCTAAGCACTGACGCTTGTAGGTTTCGCAGGCGATCATATGGACGTAGCTTCTGGTGGTCGTGACTTGAAGGCCAGCGGTCACCCTGAAGTGCCTCAAGGCAAATTAGATATGCTGTACAAACGTAACATACGGCATTAGAAGCTTTCGGAAGCAGAGTGACGGTAAGAGGTAAGCAGGAGTGTTTTATACCCCTCGTTAATTTATCGTACAGTAACAGCCACAGATCAATGATTCGCTCATGCTGCGATTTCATCTATTCACGTAAAGAGGTTTGTTTGGTGAAGCTGTCACTGAGATGAGTAAGCGCTAAAGGGAACCAGCTCTATAATAGACAGTACTCTATGCTAATTAGCAGACGATGAGCACACCAATCAATATTACATTAAAGAGTGAGCTCTTTGAGTCACAATGTAGTGGAAATTAGTAGCGCAGACCACATGGCTTTTGGCCAAGAAGGGTCTGTTGGTACTGGCCGATTACACGGTTTTATTCAGTACTAACTATTAAAAGTCACTTTTAGCCCAATACATATTGGGAATACAATTGTCTAGAACCAGTACCAGTTTAAAATACTCATTCAGTGTCATCTGACTGCAGAATTAATTCAACTGGACTGAAATGAAGATACATGATCGACGACTCATTGTCTCCTGGAACAAACATTTGGTGGGAACTTGTTTATGTATTAGGAATATGATAAATATATTACACTGGTGAACATAACTTTCGTCACATGTCACTATGTCACATGGATTTGTAGCTTTGAATGCTAATTTAAAATATGCAATCTATCCCCTACAGATTTTGTAGATGTTTTATTATGTGTGTTTCACGTTTTTATGAAATTTTGAAGTCAAGAAAACATCAAAGGAAAGCAATTATTTTTGTATATTTTTATTTTTTTTGGTATAAATTTTTGTATAATTTTTTGTGTATATTTTTCATTAAAAAATGGAAAATATACACAAAGAAATTATAAAAAAAAGTATAAATATGCAAAAAAATGTGCTTTCCTTTGATGTTTCCTTGACATCAAAATTTCATAAAAAAATGAACAATATGATAGACATAAATCATTGCTTTATTTCCTTCTCTTGTAAAGTTTCTAGTTCTTGACGATTCGTTCTATCTATCTATCTATCTATCTATCTATCTATCTATCTATCTATCTATCTATCTATCTATCTATCTATCCATCCACATATGGACTGGACAAGTTTCTGGGTGTAGGCCACATCAGTGTTCAGACACTCTTACTTCAAAGAATTCCGCAGTTGGGCCAGATTTGGTGGATGCCTTCCCTGTCACAACCCTGAGAAGAATTCCCTGTAGACTGGGATTTTAGCCACTACTTCCTAGGGTCTACTTCCTTCACACTATGGCCTTTGACATTACAACCATTAAGATCTGCTTTGGAGCCATTTCATTAAACAATATTTATTGAGCTACACATACAGAAGTAGTCTCTCAGTATGGCTTTGAGTCCCCATGCTGGCTAACGCAGCATGCCAGACGTCTTGGCATGGAGTTGTAGAGGTTCCTAATGGTGTCCTGTGATAATCCATCTCATGCAGCTTGAATATTCTCACACAGTTCCTGCAAAGGGTGCGGTAGGGGTGGAGGTGGAGTGACACCAGGCCTTCTGGACATGTGACACCAAACTGTCCAATTTGGAGCTGACCATGATGACCATGGTTTTAGCGTGCATAAAGCACCGCCTCGTGTAGTCGTCTGAAGGTCAGTCACAGGCCCATGGATCCCTCATAACTTCCTGTACACAACGCTGCCATCGTGAGTGTTAGATTTCTGACCAACTTTAGCTCAATGGATGTGGACAGCGTCTTTTTACTCTTCCTCATTGCTCCTATTCATATGCTGCCCATGTCTAGTTTGAAACTGTTGCACCATGCCAATCATGTCACTTTACAGGATGTCAAAGAAGAGTTCATGTTGTCTGATCTCCCGGGCATGTATCCACAAAAAACCTCATGGGCTGATCAGCATACGCTGATGAGGAGGCCGCAGTTCTCCTGGTGTCTCTGAAGACTGTTCAGTGTTGCTAAAGGAAGGCCTAATCTGCCGTCAAGCGTGTTAGAAAGCTTTGCCTAAGCCTTTGTGCCGAAGTCACGCTGGTATTACAGTGTTCTTCCCGCATATTCTTTCCGGGTTGGCCCATTTTTAATTGTATTAACCTTCTGCTTATCTCTGGCCATGAAAAAATATCATTAAATACGAGGCGGAGCCCAGCACTAGAACATTTGCTCAAGAACTTCAAACGTCTTTGGAAAATGGAGACGTCTGCGCCAGCCATTTTCCTGCCACTGGGACTTTTATTGTTTGTTCTAGTGTAAAATTGCCTGTATTAATCCAGGTTTGGGCCTAGCCTCGATGAGTCTGCCAACATATTCCAGCAGATGTGATTAACAGCATGTTAAAAAGCTCCACATGCTTGTGATGTTTTACTCTGAGCCATTTCGTTTTTCCTAGCCTGGGTTGGAAATCATTTGATGGCGGTGCTGTTTATCCGATGCAGCGCGTTCACGATTCTCAGCCCTTCGTGCCTTCGGCCTCGTAAAACACAATGGGCCGTGAAGTCAGATTATAGAGTCGCGTTACGGCAACCGTTGGATTTGAAGAGTAAATAAATAAAATGAAGACAGACAGCCAGGTGGATTGTCACTCGGTGGCCTCGTGACTAATGTCACTCTGAATCGGAATACCTCGACGCCGGCTGAATTCCCTGTTTCCACACCGCCGCCTTGAAAAGAGGCGACCGGCGCCTGTTTGCTGACTTCCGTTGCAGGGAGATAAATTAAGGCCTCCGGATTTAATGTTCCTTAAAATGAAGACGCTTCATCTGGCTGACTGGCAGTATTATTCTAGCTGACAGTGCATTGGTCATTTGGCAGATGGGAGGTGTACTTCTCCGCGCTTTCCGTCGTTCCTTCCTATTTATCAGACCTCTATTTACGCATTCAGAGAAAGAAGCAGGCCGGGCGCAGTGTGACACCAGCTCGGTTACCGCTCTAATGAGCAAAGGCAAGATCTAATGAAACGCCATCCAGGCCCATCCCGGCGACGATGATTTTCGCAGGAACACAAATAAAAGAGAAGATCCCAGCTGCTATTTTGTCACTTCCGATCTTATTCCATGGCTTGTGTTCCGTTATGGGTTGCAGCATCTCTCTGACGGTGTGGCTGAACGAGAGACCTAATCTCCAGTGGCGTCTGCGGTTCGTATTTCTCCATGCACAAAGCAAAGCAAACAAAGAAACAATCTGTGGATGGGTGGATGAGTGTCTTGCTCTCGCTCGGCTTCTTTCAATTGTCTGATTGCCGTAGGTTGGCAGCTTGCCATGTGCTACAACATCAGCCCCCTAAATTTTTTACGCAAGCACTTCAGATATAATCTGAGCTCATCTGGCATTCCTTAACCGCAGTGGAAGTCCCCTGGGGTCCCATGCTCTTAGATAGGACAAATAGCACTGAGGCTGCACTTACATGGACAGTCGAATATGATTTATGTTAACCAGAGCTATGCTCATCTCAACTGTCCCAGACGTCTCAGCATGGAGGTGTAGAGGTTCCTAATGGGGTCCCGTGATAATCCATCCCATGCAGCTTGAATATCCTCACACGGTTCCTGCTGATGGTGCGGTAGGGGTGGAGGTGGAGGGACACCAGGCCTCCTGGACAAACCGTTCGTCTTGGTGCTGACCACGGTGCCTCCACACACGGATTGGTTGGTCGTCTCCACCAAGACAAAAGCAGGACTCGTCACTGAAGATGACCTCCATGACAGTCTAGCACAACACCATTGCGGTCTGTGGTGATGTTGATGTGTCCTGGGTCGTGCAGCCATCTGCCAATGGTGCTGGCACTAACAGGACCACTAATGGAGGGCATCACTGCTGGCTGAATGTGCGAAGCTGTGGCTGTTGGGTCAGTCAGGTACAGCGATAAGACCCGTCCTTGCTTAAGTCACATGCACAGCCGACATTTGCATGTCTCATGATGTCAAAACCACCCACCAGGTTTTATTCCTGTTGGTTGATTGTGCACCTATTCTTTCATAGAGGAATTATTTTGATGTTTTTCTTGAATATTTTATTTTATTTGAATAAACTATCAGCACTGTGATTTCAGCTACTGTAACAAGTAACACATGCTCCTGGCTCGTCCACAGATCAGCTCAGCCACAGAAGAAAGAGGTAGGTCTAATGTGAGCTGTCATCACAATGAAAAGGCCATCTGATTATATGTTGTATCTGGAGTTCTCCACTTGAGTGTCAGGGACCACTCTACACAGTGCAGTCTGGGGCTTCGTCTGCTCTGGGTAAAGCCGAGTCAAACTAAAATACTAATTAAAATCCTAATTAACTGAGCGCAATAAGGCTTTTATTGCAGTGACAGCTGGAAACAGTGTGCAGATCTCAAAGAACACAGTCTTAAAGAAGGGGGGTCTTCGGGGGTCCTATAGTAAAGGCCTTTATTTATTGAACCATGGTAGTAAAAAGAACTGTGTGAATGGCTAAATGGCTCTTTGTGGTGCAGAAAAGTGAGGTTTGTGTGTGTGTGTGTGTGTCATTCTGATTATGCAACCGTTGCCTCCCCACATCATGACATCTGAATATATTTCCTATAAGATAATCATCATCATCATCATCATCATCATCAACAACAATAACAACAACAACAACAACACTGTGGGTCAAATAGTAAATAACTAAAAATTCACTTTTATTCAGCCATATTGCATAAATTCTAACAGGGTTTATTTAGAAAATGTAGGCTTATAAACAGGAGTGTCTTTGAACTGCTAAGCATTGGCAAATGGGTTCAAATCCCATTGTAAAAAAGGGGCTAAAGTAGGTTGCAAGTCTTAAGTGGTCTCATTTAGGACAGCCTTATACTCAGAACTCATATTACAGTTGTCAAAACACAAGCACACAACATTACAGGCAAAGGTGCATAAGCTATATATACACATAAATGGACAAAAGTATTGGGACACCTCTTAATCATTGAATTCAGGGGTATAATTCGTTCCCATTGCCGTAGGTGTATAAAACAAAGCACCTGGCCTTGCAGTCTGCCTTTATACATACAGGGGTTGGACAATGAAACTGAAACACCTGTCATTTTAGTGTGGGAGGTCTCATGGCTAAATTGGACCAGCCTGGTGGCCAATCTTCATTAATTGCACATTGCACCAGTAAGAGCAGAGTGTGAAGGTTCAGTTAGCAGGTAAGAGCACAGTTCTGCTCAACATACTGCAATGCACACAACATTATGGGTGACATACCAGAGTTCAAAAGAGGACAGATTGTTGGTGCACGTCTTGCTGGCGCATCTGTGACCAAGACAGCAAGTCTTTGTGATGTATCAAGAGCCACGGTATCCAGGGTAATGTCAGCATACCACCAAGAAGGACGAACCTCCACCAGCATCACGTAGTGACCTGGCCACTATCCTGCAAGAAGAATGGCTTAAACTCCCACTGACCACTGTGCAGGACGCAGTATATGTCATTCCCAAGACCAACTGACGCTGTATTGGCTGCAAAAGGAGGCCCTACACCATACTAATAAATGATTGTGGTCTAAAACCAGGTGTTTCAGTTTCATTGTCCATCCCCTGTACATGTAAATGAATGGGCTTTTCTAAGGAGCTTACTGAATTTGAAGTATTCGTCCTATAACAGGTTGCCACAGTTGCAACAAGTCAGTTTGTGAAATTCCTTCCCTCCCAGATATTCCATGATCAGCTGTGAGATCAGCTTGCAAAGTGGAAATGTTTAGGAATCACAGCAACTCAGCCACAAAGTGTCACATGACAAAGTTACAGAGCGGGGTCTCTGAGTGCTGAGGATCATAGTGCATAAATGCCAACCATTGCTTTTAACTGAGTTCCAAACATCATCAGCACAAAAAACGTGCACCAGGAGCTTCAGGGCATGGGTTTCAATGGACAAGCAGCTGCATGCAATCACCAAGAACAATGCCAAGCGCCCGACAGAGCGGTGTAAAGCAATGGAAACGTTCTGTGGAGTGACGAATCACGCTTCTCTATCTGCCAATCAGATTCCAGGAAAGGAAATCCTTCAGCTTCAGCAGGCCAAGACAATTTTAATAACTGCATGCTTCCTGCTTCGTGAGAACAGTTTGGGGAAGGCCCTTTCTTTGTCCAGCATGACTATGTGCCAGTGCACAAAGTAAGGTCCATAGAGGCATGGTTGGGTGAGTTTGGTGTGGAAAAAAAAGCCCTGACCCTTAACCCAACTGAATACCCTTGGGATGACCGAGAATGGAGATTGCAAGCCAAGCCAGGAGAGGCATCCAACACCAGTGCACAAATGCTCTTTTGGATAAATGGGCAACAATTCCCACAGACACACTGCAAAAACTGCAGAAACCTTCCCCAGAAGAGTGGAAGCTGTTATCGCTGGACTAGCTCCATCTTAATCCCTTTGGATTTTGAATGGGATGCCATAAAAGCTCCTGTAGGTGTAATATGTGGGTGTTCCTATGATGTATTCATGTGTTACTGAGTCCTGATTGTCCATGGAAATAAGCTGCAGGTGTGTGAGAGTGGGTAGACCCAGGGAGAGTCCAAGCAGAGACTCCCCAGAGGGGGCAGACATCATGACAGCCATCAATGCCAGCTGCAGCTGATAATCAAAGAGGGGGAGTACATGCTAGTCTCTATTCCCCAAGCCAACAGTGGACCACCCACCCAATAGTTTTGTACTAGTGGACTAAAATAGTGGGTGGCAGTGGTGGTTTGAGGGTCTGAGATGGCGGCCTCTAGTGGCAGTAAACAGGCTGAGTTCTAGAAGATGCATCTAGCCATCTCCTGGGTCATCAATCCTTGCCACGTGGGCCGCAAGTAAATCCCAGACCTATCAAATGGGTTTCGGACTTCGGACCATTTCAAATCCATAGAGGAGCCTTTTTCATTAGGGGAGCTGAGGAGCTGTGAACCAGTTGAGTGTGTAGATTATCTGTTGTGCTTGTCCAGGGGTGCAGGTTGTGGGCAGGAGTGGACAGAGGTGAACTAAATGATAGTAACCGTTCCAGCCGTTTCCTCTGAGGCGCTGCACGCTATAGAGAGCACTTACTCTGAAGTATAACAGCTGGGGCTGCACAATGCTATAGAGGCGTACAGGGACGGTGCAGTGCGCTGTCACTGTCATCTTAACACCTTTGCACTCACAGCGCTGTGCGAAGGGACTGTATGCAGGAACTGCACGCACACTAGCAGACACATTCAGGGACAAACACACTCATAGCTGCAAACCCAACAGACACTGAACTTATTCATTTGTTGGCTCAGAGTAAAAATATCCTTAATAATGTTTATGCTAATTTTTGGCATATTTTACCACACGCTGCATGTTTAACCTCCACCCACTGTAGCAATACCCTGCAGGAGTCATTAGTACTCATGGGAGAGTGATCTGGATGCTAATCCCTGATTGGTGGTTGTGGGACACAACAAGGCTGCACTAACGCTGAGTAGAGGTAGACATTCAGCGAGCAGTGATGCCCCTCATGAGTCATCCTGTCCACTACTGGCACTACGGCTGCATGCGAACTGTTATGCTGACTGACCTGCACACCACGTCAGCGTCACCAAAGACTACAGTGGTGTCGTGCCAGACTGTGATGGAGGGACATCTTCAGTGACGAGTCCCGCTTTAGTCTTGGTGGAGATAACCACCAAGAATCCTTGTGTGGAGGCAACGTGGTCAGTGTCAAGATGAACTTTTAGTTGTCACGCATGTCCAAAGGGGCTGGTGTCACCCCATCTCCACCCCTACCACACCATCTGCAGGAACTGTGTGAGGATATTCAAGCTGCATGGGATGGATTATCACAGGACACCATTAGGAACATCAAGGCCAAAGTGCTCCAGCTCCTTCAAGTTTGATGGTTTCCGCTGGTGATCAGCACTCTTTAACAGTGACCACAGATTCTCAATTGGATTAAGATCTGGGCTTTGACTAGGCCATTCCAATACAGTTACATGATTCCCCTTAAACCACTCGAGTGTTGCTTTAGCAGTATGCTTTGGGTCATTGTCCTGTTGAAAGGTGAACCTCCGTCCCAGTCTCAAATCAGTGACAGACCAAATGCCTGTTTCAGACCGAATCCCTGTATCCCACCATCCATTTTCCCCCTACACTCAGATTAGTTACCCCAGTCCCTGCTGCTGAAAAACATTCCGGTCAGGATGGCGTTATTGGGGTGATAAGATGTGTTGGTTTTGCACCAGACATACATTTTCCTGCGTGGCCGAAAAGTTCAATTTTGTTCTCCTCTGACCAGAGCACCTTCCTCCATACGTCTGGGGAGCCTCCCACATGAGCGAACCCACGTTTTGCAAACTACAAATGAGGCTTTCTTATTTTTGTCTGTAAGTAAAGGTCACTAAGCATGTGACATCTGAATGTAATTGGTTGCACCAGAACTTTTTTGGGGCTTCATAGGAAAGGAGGTGAATACATACTGTATGCATATGCCATACATACATATATATATATATATACACTCTCATTTCACTTCTTCAACTTACCTATTTTGTATTGTATGTAATGCAATTGCACAAAATAGTCTAACAAGCTAAGGAGGGGGGGCTGAATACTCGAAACGAAATGACAGCACCAGAATGTAACAGCAGCATCATTTAAGGTGGAACAGGAGAATTCCATCAAGCTGGCAAGTCAAAAGCTGTTTAACAGCACCAGAATGTAACTGTTGCCCTATTTAAGGTGGAACACTACAATTTCAGCTGATGAATAAGAGTCTGAATAACACTGATTTATTCATGGTGTAATGGGAAAATTCAAACAAGAAGCTGACACCAGCCTAAATATCTTACCTGGACTTTTACGTACAGAGCTACTGTTAAATACGTCAAACACATTAATAAGGATTCGTCTTTTTTTAAAGTCTTCCAGACAGTCATATAGCATCGTCTAATTCCAGCTGCTGCTTCTACATAATAACACAAAAATGGGTGTGTGGTTTATGTGTTGTGGGCTACAGTAGAAACATGGCGGCGGTAGTTTCTGCTGGAAGACGAGACACTCATGAGACATAGTTTTGTATATTATATTCCATGTCTGATGGTAGATCTCCCCTAAATCCTACACCATAGCCAATAAGCTCACCAGTAATTAAGCAGTGCATGTGTACTGAGGGCCACTAAAGGAGAATATTCATTCAGCTTTTTGAGGCTTCGCTGGTGTAATTGTCTGCACAGAGAAACTGGGGGGCGAAAAATCATTTGCTATGTGGTAACAGCAGTGTTTTTGTCACGCTGCTTGACCTGCACCTCCCTACAGTGCAAAGAGAGTAGAGCTAGCGCACAACCGTGTGGGCTGAAACACTGCTCGACTGCTGCCTGTGCTGTTTGCCTCGTCATACTGCAGCAGCCCTCTCCAGATGGCAAATTTACCACTCGCTGAGAACATCTGTGGTCATGAGCTGTGCTTTGTAATGAGCCCAACAAAGCACGGTAGCAGAACAAACCTAAATACTAACAGTCATAAACACTGGAGGTCATTGTTCGTGTGTGTGTGTGTGTGTTAGGACAAGTTGATCAAAACAAGACTTCAACTGCATGCATAAGTTTGCACACCCTTGTGTCAAATGACATGTTTGATGTACAGGGGTTGGACAATGAAACTGAAACACCTGGTTTTAGACCACAATCATTTATTAGTATGGTGTAGGGCCTCCTTTTGCGGCCAATACAGCGTCAGTTGGTCTTGGGAATGACATATACTGCGTCCTGCACAGTGGTCAGAGGGAGTTTAAGCCATTCTTCTTGCAGGATAGTGGCCAGGTCACTACGTGATGCTGGTGGAGGTTCGTCCTTCTTGGTGGTATGCTGACATTACCCTGGATACCGTGGCTCTTGATACATCACAAAGACTTGCTGTCTTGGTCACAGATGCGCCAGCAAGACGTGCACCAACAATCTGTCCTCTTTTGAACTCTGGTATGTCACCCATAATGCTGTGTGCATTGCAGTATCTTGAGCAGAACTGTGCTCTTACCTGCTAACTGAACCTTCACACTCTGCTCTTACTGGTGCAATGTGCAATTAATGAAGATTGGCCACCAGGCTGGTCCAATTTAGCCATGAGACCTCCCACACTAAAATGACAGGTGTTTCAGTTTCATCGTCCAACCCCTGTATCTTTCATTCATATTGTATATCTGTTGTATATATACACACATATATATATATACACATATATATGTATGTGTGTGTAAAACCTCAGCCTTACCATAGTGCTATATGGAAATGTGTATCTGGATATATCATAGTTTTTATTCATAACTTTATATTACTGTTACATAAAACTGTATATTAGTCTAAACAGATATTTTGTGTTTAGTATTGTATATATTTATTGTCCAGTGTATATTTTTTGTATTTAAGTAGTGTAAAGGACTACACACCTTCACTCACCTTCACATCTGTGAAAATGTGACGTGACAATAAAAGATTTGATTTGATTTGGTGTTGTATGGGAGAATAACACCTCCTCCTCTGTAGACAACACACTCCTGCACATGTTACTGTTAATTTACTGATGTTAAAAAAGAATAGGAACCAATTAACCATGTGATCTGTGCAAAAGGTGATGCTTTTTTTCATATAAGCTCTATATTAGTGTTTATATTCGATATTATATTTATAAAGGCTCAAATATTATAATCTAATAAATGCACTGACAGTTTAAATTAAGTCAGTTGTTTTCATTGTCATTTCTCAATAGAACTTATATACACTAGAATAAAACATCATTTCACAGACCACATGGTACGACACACAGCATCAGCAAAATGGACTACAGATGCAAAAAGACAACAATGTACAACAAAGTGCCCCAGACCATAAATCTACACAACATAACTACACAAAGCAATATGTGTGTTCACTGGACAAACAATGAGTCACCTGTGACTGAAACCTACCCAATAGTGTGTAATACTATCATCTAATAATGATGCACTGGAAGTTTCTGGATGTAGACCACATGTTCAGACATTCTTGCATTAAAGAATTGGTCAATTGGGCCAGATTTGGTGGATGCAATTTCTGGCGTTTTACTGGTTGTTCCAGGTGGTCCCATCTGGGGATTTTCTGGGCCAGTCCAGATGTGTGGATGCTCCCCTTTGTTCATCATGCAAATTAATTACATTTGCTGCCCTGTAAACATGCAAATGGTCATCTTGGAATACAGGGATACAGGAACGTTATGGTCACCAGTAAGCAATGATGAGCAAAAGGCAATCCCAGGTTCTCCAGCAGCTCAGTGTAGGAACTGTAGTTCAAGTTCACGGTCACCTCAACCAAAGGACACATTCCCGCATAATTAAAAGACCTCCAGAATGGAGGTGAGCTTACTCTACAGAACAATATATGAATGGGGAATGGATATTTAGCAGCAGGTTGTGATTGGGGATGCAGTGGGGATAAATTTTATCGCAGGGTTGGGACTCAGAATCAAAGTTAAGCAACAATGTGCAGGTGTGCAGCGGTGGTAAAGAGGAGTATCGGCAGTAGGAGAAGTAAGGGGTCTAGAGTCCAGGTGTGTATGGGGGTCATATATAATCATGCTCACTAAAGAGGGTTATTTTCAAATAGATAATCAACAGCTCATTTAACCAGGGTGGTTCAGACTCAGAGACTTGGAAACACACCATGATCTCACCTTGACATTACGACCTCATCAATCACCTTGTGTGCAATGGTGCCCTAGTGTAAGGGGACCAAATGTTAAGTGTCCGGTACATCCCACATCCCTTTCAAACCGACCACTTCCATGCTATCCTGTTACTCCGATATAACCCACTCCATACAGAGGCCTGTAAACGAGTAGCAGCCACTCAGTCATACACAAATGAAGGCTAAATAAATGATACGGCCTAGAGTCGGAATCTTCCGGCCGCTTTGAAATGATAATTTCACTTTTAAATGGGCATGTGGAGATGCAGTTTCTCAGTCAAGGCTCCTAAATAGCCACTCTGACTGTGTGTGGCAAATGGCCTCTTGAAATATTCACCAGATCACCAATTAGAGCTCATGCTCACCCTCCTCATTTGTCTGTGACTCATTCCAGCTTTGGTTTCTCTTGCCTGGTTAGGGATGCACCACTTCCAAAGGCTAATTAATCAAATTTTGGCTCTTTTACAGCCAGAAAGGACAAGTAATCGGCTACCGTTAGGGAGTATGCGCTGCCCGCAGGCCGGGGCCTAATCGATCATGTCCAGGTGATTCACACGAGAGCACAGCTGACCACACATGGAGACCTCGAGGGATCTATAGAAACCAAAACAAAGGCCCTTTTCATTTATTCATGCTGGTTCAGTATAATACGGGGGTGCATATGTAATACACATTGCCCAACTCCTACTGTACTCTCTGGGTTTGTTATTCAGATTGCGTTCGATCCAGAACCCTACGGAAATGACCGTGGGCTTACTCCGGTGTCACCGAGGACGTAGCCAAGAAGGAAAGCTTAAGTGAAGCACTTAAAGAGGTCGTGCTCATGAAATATTCATAGCACCGAAGATGAAACGATGTCATGACATTATTCGACTTGTATAAATATAGATGGGAATCAATTGGCAAAACTTTCCTCTCACCGTTCCCATTCATGGCTCTCTTTGATCGGATTCAGGCAGGAGATCCGGGGAGGAGACGTGACAGGATAATCCGTCATCTCTATACCACATGCTAAAAACTTCTTGACAGCAATCTATTTATAACGTGGCAGCCTTAATACATAACAAACCCCAATCATTTGCATGATTTCACAATGTAAATTGCGTCTTGTTTACCGTCACGGTGGAGCCGTGCATCCTGATAGATATAGCAGCGGAAAATAGATTAGCTGAGCTAGCATTAATAAAGGGGAGAAACATGAGCCTCCTGGAACGTCCTGTCCGGCATTCAGCTTGGGATCAGGGTAGACGTGAATGTGGATTTCCACTAAATCAAAGATAAACTGGAGCAGCGCTATGAAATAAATCCAGTCTAAAGCCTCCAAATAGATTTGGATTTGATCTGAGACATGAAGGGATGCATTGGGATGTCTACCGTTCTTACATATTCTGTGACTTTGCTTTGCAATCAATCATACATCAGAAGGCTGCTTTATTAGTACTGAACTAATTATGTAGGAGAGTAAAACATTCAGCAAGGAACTGCACAAGGCAATACAAACCAAAGACGTATTCTGTTTAGCTGCAAGAGGAATTGGAATATTGCTAAATATTCCATTCCTGTTGAGACTGAGAGTTAGCTCATCTGTTTTACTGAGGCTAGTGGAAGTCGTCTACCATGAAATGCAATTGCAGGTTTTATTAAACTCAACTTTTTAGAATATATAGTAAATGAAGATCAGGTGCCATTATTATCGACTGAGTGAAGATCAGACATCAGACAGCATGTCAAAGTTCTGGATGAGGAGTGTCAATCAAGGTTGCTTCATGATGTACTATAACATTAGATGGCAAAATTGAATGGTCAGATGTTTACCCTAGTCAACAGCATCTGAATACATCCATCCATCGTCTAACCCCAACCCTGAAACTCAACCAACAGTTCAATCCTAACCCTGGCCCTAATCTTAACATCAACACAGAAGCTAATCCCAACCTTCACCCTGGCCTTAATCTTAACCCTAATCTTTATTTTTGCCCAATACCTCCAAACTCTGATTTTAACCCAAACCTTAAAATCAAACCAAAGCATAATCCTAACCCTCACTCTTGCCCTAATCCTGAACCTGACATCAATTTAAAACCTCATCCTTACTCTCACCCTGTCTGTAATCTTAGCCCTAACTTTATCTCACCCAGGCCCTAATCCTAAATCCAACATTAACCTAAATCCTACTCCTACAGTCAGCCTGCACCTAATCTTAATCCTAACCTTAACCTTATCACAAAACATAATCCTAACCTTGACTCTGCCCCTAATCCGAACCCTAATCTTAACAACACAAAACCTAATCCTAACCCTCACTCTTGCCCTAATCCTGAACCTGACATCAATTTAAAACCTCATCCTTACTCTCACCCTGTCTGTAATCTTAACCCTAACTTTATCTCAACCTAAATTTTTCTTTACCCAGGCCCTAATCCTAAATCCATCATTAACCTAAATCCTACTCCTACAGTCAGCCTACACCTAATCTTAATCCTAACCTTAACCTTAACACAAAACATAATCCTAACCTTCACTCTGCCCCCAATCCTAACCCTAATCTTAACAACAAATCAAAACCTAATCCTAACCCTGGTCGTAATCTTAACCCTAACCTTAATTTTACCCAAAACCTAATCTTAGCTCCAACTCTCAGCCTAATCCTAAACCATACCTTAATATCAACCCGAAGCATAATCCTGACCCTCACTCTTACATTAATCCTGAACATAAACCTAGCATCAATTTAAAACCTCATCCTTACTCTCACCCTGTTCCTAAACTTAACCCTAACCTTAACTCAACCTAATTCTAACCCTTAGCCTGGACCTAAATCCTACTCCTACTTTCACCGTACACCTAATCTTAATCCTAACCATAACCTCAACACATAATCTTAACCCTCACTCAGACCATAATCATAACCTAAACCCCAAACCTAACACCAACCCTAAACCTAATCCTAATACTCATCTTAAATCCAACCCGAAACCTAACCATGACCTAAACCCAAAACATAAATCCTAACCCTCCGCCCTGGACCTAATCCTAAACCTGAACCTGACATCCACTTAAAACATAATTCTAACTCTCACCCTGGGCCTAATTTTAACCCTATCCTTATCTCAACCTAATTCTAACCCTTAGCCTGGACCTAAATCCTACTCCTACTTTCACCCTACACCTAATCTTAATCCTGTAACCTCAACACAAAACAATCTTAACTCTCACCCTGGCCCTAACTGTAAATTTAATCTTGGCCTCAAATCAGTTAATATGCAAATAAAGTAGTCTCAAGTATCAGAGTAATTACATAGTAATTACATAGTAATTACGTAGTTATGAATGTAATGAAACCAGTTTACATTTTTATCATTGACAGATTTGATACTGTCTGAATACTGAACAGAATGAAAGCATGATAAATGTATTTCCTCCTTTCAAAACAAGAAGCTAACATTTTATTATATTCAAATCATAGTAAAATATCTTCTACTGCCAATCACAAAGCTTTTGACAACAATCTATTCAATCTGAGAGCCCTGATACATGACAAGCTCCAATAACCGGCATCATTTAATGGTGTAAACTGGCACTGACTAAAAGTTTGGAATCTTCGCTTTCACCAAGAACTCTCCAAAATTTACAACATGCTTTTGTTATCAGCTACAATAACTGCAACTTGCAGAAGAAAAGGTAAACGCATTTGATTGAAACATACGATTCAGTCTGCAATCCACTGCCGCTCAATTACTGCTCTTACATAGAGCTTGGCCATGGTTGTATTAGTCTGCTTGGGTGAGAACCTGATGTTTCAAGATTGACGATGTCGTCTACAAGAGAGATGTTTTCCATTTCTGCCAGAATTGCCATGTACACATCTGAGGTGAAAAGCAAAGAGCAGGTTTTCAGTTTTGAGCATGCTGCTCAGTAATAATTACCTGCATACAGTCTGAAAGAGGAGGAAATACTCAGTATGCAGTTCACAGTTGTAGTAAACATTAAATAAACAAGTGCCAAATGATAATTCGGCAAATTAACGAACACAACCCAAAAAGGTGTAGCATGTAAAAACAAACAAATAATGCACAATTACAGAGGAATTCTTCCGCCGCCTGTAATGGCACTGTGTGAGCGGAATGCCAAGCAATGATGAATAAGGTTTGGAATTATATTAAACATTAGGAGGAAAAACAGCAAGAAACAATATGGGAGTACCACACGACTAATTGCATTCATTACGTCTCGATTAGCACCTTATATAAAAATCAATTAAACAATTATCTTTATTACCCCAGAAGTCAAATTAGTTTTCCAATTCCACAGCCAGGCTGTTTTTATTACTTCAGCTTTTTTTTAGTCTCCTTTGTTTAAGCTAGTGGGGAGGGTCAGATTGGAAGTTTTTTATTATTATTTTGTTGACTTAAGAAAAAAATTTCCACAAGTTCAGTCCACCAACACACCACTTACAGCACACTAGCACATTACACTTACTGAGTTACTGTACACCAACACACTACTTACAGCACACTAACACATTACACTTACTGAGTTACTGTACACCAACACACTACTTACAGTACACTAACACATTACACTTACTGAGTTACTGTACACCGACACACTACTTACAGTACACTAACACATTACACTTACTGAGCTACTGTACACCGACACACTACTTACAGTACACTAACACATTACACTTACTGAGCTACTGTACACCGACACACTACTTACAGTACACTAACACATTACACTTACTGAGTTACTGTATACCAACACGCTACTTACAGTACACTAACACATTACACTTACTGAGTTACTGTACACCAACACACTACTTACAGTACATTAACACATTACACTTACTGAGTTACTGTACACCAACACAGTACTTACAGTACACTAACACATTACACTTACTGAGCTACTGTACACCGACACACTACTTACAGTACACTAACACATTACACTTACTGAGTTACTGTACACCGACACACTACTTACAGTACACTAACACATTACACTTACTGAGTTACTGTACACCAACACACTACTTACAGTACACTAACGCATTACACTTACTGAGTTACTGTACACCCACACACTACTTACAGCACACTAACGCATTACACTTACTGAGTTACTGTACACCCACACACTACTCACAGCACACTAACACATTACACTTACTGAGTTACCGTACACCGACACGCTATATACAGCACACTAACACATTACACTTACTGAGTTACCGTACACCGACACGCTACTTACAGCACACTAACACATTACTCTTACTGAGTTACCGTACACCGACACGCTACTTACAGCACACTAACACATTACTCTTACTGAGTTACCGTACACCAACACGCTACTTACAGCACACTAACACATTACTCTTACTGAGTTACCGTACACCAACACGCTACTTACAGCACACTAACACATTATTCTTACTGAGTTACCGTACACCAACACACTACTTACAGCACACTAACGCATTACACCTACTGAGTTACTGTACACCAACACACTACTTACAGCACACTAACACATTACACTTACTGAGTTACTGTACACCGACACACTATTGAAATATACAGAAATACTGAGAAACTGATCTGAGATTAGATCTTGAAAAAGGTAACTGGCTGAGGTGCTGAACGAATGGCTGGTTCAGAAGACTTTCCAGTCTTCCTAACACGCCTATGATTGACTGACAGGAGCAGGTTTAGGGGTTGTAGGCTCTACTGGCCCTGCATGAACTAGCTCTAGCTCTAAAACAGAAATCCATACTATGTTGTGTGACCCATGAGAAATAATATATGCCTTCAACACACACACACACCCACACGCACACCCACACACACACCCACACACACACACACATGCACGCACACCCACACCCACACCCACACACACACACACAACAGGTTTATTTTCACTGGCATCGGTGCAAACCGCTTTAGAAATTGGAACGTGGTTAAAAATACGAGAGCTGGTTGCATAATACAAGGCCTGGACGGAACTGTACAGAAAATAATTAAGTTCTTTTCAGCTAGGCTGCTCCTGAGAATGCTTGGCAGATTTCAATAAGGGGCCCTGCAGGAGAAATATGGAAATGGAGCCAAAAGAGGAGCCATATTTGAAGGAGGAAGGGAATTCAAATCAGGTAGTGGAGGAAAAGGATCCATGCGCCACTCAGCTGGAAGAACTCACTCCTGTGGAAAAAAAAAGAAGAATGCCTAGAACGCAGCGCCACCAACCAACCGACTACAGCACAAACGCGTTAGGGGAATTGAGCATTCCTCAAGCAGGACAGCGACGGCACAATTATAAAATACCACTTTGTTGGGCAGGAAAACGGTTTGCGTTGCCTCGGCACGGTTTCTTTTTGCCCTTGCTGTTTCCGTTGCCCTACGTCGCCCGCGTCCTCTCCCGTGGATGGGAAATGTACAACATCAAACGAGTTTGACACTTGACAGATCTCCTCATTTCATTCTTCAATGAGTTTGTGTCATTTCGCTACGCCGAGGCACATCTGACAGACAGACTCGCCTTCCAGCCATCAAATCCACGCACACACATTGCTTTCAAGCTGCTGGGCAAAGAGGAGGGGTGGACTGGAGGATTATCTTGACTTTAGCAAGGTAACGTGGCTTATTTAAAGATATGTACACTGTCAGAAGCAAAACAGCAGCGGGTTAAGTAAGTAGGAAGTTAACGGTTTCAGAGCTTTGTGACTTCTCTACCGTTCGGTTGAGTTAGACTAAAGGAGAGACGTACTGTGGGAAGGGCATTTGAGGACGGATGCAGAGTTATATTCATTGCTGATAATTCAAATCTGTGTACAGCAGTGATGAATAAGCGTTCAGAGTTCATCACACCACACAAGGAGTGATTGGATGGGGGCGTCCCAAAGACCATAGTGTGAAGGAAGTAGCTGAATCTGCAGGTGTATGGAAGTGGACGGTCATCCGGAGGCAAACATACAGAGGAGGACTTCTACAGATAGCTAAACAGATAACAGGGGAAGGCAGTTTGTGCCTGGGCGATGGCTTACATGGGAAGTGAATCATGGGAAGTGTAGTTTGTAGACTCGAGAGAGGCAGGAGGAGAGCCCAGAAGTGTGACAGATAGAGGTTAGGGACTGAAGTGCCCTTAAGCAAGGCACCCAACCCCCCCAGCTGCTCCCCGGGCACTGTGGATATGGCTGCCCACCGCTCCGGGCAAGTGTGCTCACTGCCATAGTGTGTGTTCAGTAGTGTGTACTGATCACTGCATGGGTGGGCTAAACGCAGAGGACAAATTCCTCCGTGTGAAAGCGTAAATGGCAAACGGTTCTCAAAATCTAAAAATTCTTTTCCTGCTGTCAGTATGAGGTCTTGTACGAATGCAGTCTCTGCAAACAACCTTCTAATGGTCCATGTAGAAGGTTGTTACCAGTCATAGAACATTTCTGGGACCTTTATGGCCCCCGTTGTTCTATGAGTGTAGCTAAACTCCATCCTGCCGTAGAATGAAGTGGTCCCTAAGGTCTCTTAAGCTTACGGTAACTTTCTCAAGCTTCTTGCTCAAAAAGCTCTGTTAGTGCTAAAAGCGCACCTTCCTCTGCTCCATCAAACCTTGGTGTCCTGTTTGCGTACCTCTCAAGATGCTGAAATCATGCTTTCTAAGTTAGGCTATTGCAGATCTCGGGTTTATGGTCTATGCTTGAAAGTCCTAAGCTCCTAACTCCGCCATATCTGCTCATATCACCACCCAAACTTCATCAGCTCAATGGCTACCAGTTACTAAACACATCCACCATACGCTCATCATCAGTGATGTAGTTGCACCCAGAAGGAGGTGTGGGATTGCAGTGCTAGTGGGAAGGAAGGTGAAGGTTACCAGGAACAAGAAGTGCTGAGAAAGACTGATTTAGACTGATATGGGAAATAATTATTGAGCTACACATACAGAAGTACTGTCTCTCAGTGTGGCATCGGGCCTCCGTGTTGGCTAACCCAGCATGCCAGATGTCTGGGCCTCCCATGCAGGTTTTATATTCTCAAGCAGTTCCTGCAGAAATGGAGTGACACCAAATCGTTTACACTAAGACATATGCAGGACTCATCACTGAAGATGACCCGCAGCCATTCTGACTCATCCCATAACAGTCTGGCATGACGGCATTGCAGTCTTTGACGTGATGTTAAGGGTAGACGTCGTAACGGTCTGCATGCATGTAGTCCTGCTTAACGCATTCGTCTTCCAAAGGTCCTGGCATGAACTGGATGACTCATAAAGGGCATCAGTGCAATCGTTGCTGTTGGGTCAATCAGGTACAGCATTAATGCCCATCCTTGCTAACCTCACATGCACATCCGAGTGTGAAACTTCGCCAAGCCACCAAGTGTCATCCCCGATTGTTTTGGAGTGCAGCCATTGCTCTCTTACATCCATTCCTGCAAGCTAAGGGCCTCTAACACTGGTCCTCTGGCTGTTCCTAGGATCAGTCTTTCCTCTGAAGTTTGGTAAGTCCTTTAGTGGTGCTGCCACCACCCTTTGGAACACCTAACCCTGATCTACCTGTACCCATCCCTCTCTATGTCTCTCTAAAACCCAGTTAAAAACCCAGTTATATAATATCTTTTTTCTATCATTTATTATGATTCTTCCTCCTCATAAATTGTAAAGTGTCCTTGGCTATGTTGAAGGCGCTATGTACATGTAATAGTAATTATTTTATTAGTAGTTGAGAAGAACTGGGAGGATTCGGGGAGGCTGGGAGTTGTTGTTGTTAAAACTTTAGCATTGTCGTCAGGGAAAGGGAAATCAAAGGGAAATAAAAGCAGGGAGGTGATTCACTATGTGTAATAGGCGTCTTCACTGGCTCCAAACTGCATTCAGTTCTTGCAAAATGCCCCTTACATTTATAATAACAGATTGAGATATCAACGAGAGCTTTGGGAGGAATCTAACTTCAGGACTCCCTCATCTGTCATTTATAGAGATGACAGAAACAACTGCCTTCTCTCTCGCTCTCTCTCTCTCTCTCTCTCCCTCTCTCACTCTCTCTCTTTCTCTTCCTCTCTCACTCTCTCTCTCCCTCTCTCTCTCCCCCTCTCTCACTCTCTCTCCCTCTCTCTCTCTCTCTCTCTCTCCCTCTCCCTCTTTCTCTCTCTCTCCCTCTCTCACTCTCTCTCTCTTTCTCTTCCTCTCTCACGCTCTCTCTCTCTCTTTCTCCCTCTCTCTCTCTCCCTCTCTCCCTCTCTCTCACTCTCTCCCTCTCTTTCTCCCTCTCTCTGTCTCTCTCTCTCTCTTTCTCTCCCTCTCTCACTCTCTCTCTCCCTCTTTCTCTCTCTTTCTCCCTCTCTGTCTCTCTCTCTCTCTTTCTCCCTCTCTCTTTCTCTCTCTTCCTCTCTCACTCTCTCTCTTTCTCTTCCTCTCTCACTCTCTCTCTCCCCCTCTCTCACTCTCTCTCCCCCTCTCTCTCTCTCTCTCACTCTCACTCTATCTCTCTCTCTCCCCCCTCTCACCTATCTCTCTTCTCTTTCGTCTCTTATTTATGATTCCTCTCTCACGCTCTCTCTATCTCTCTTTCTCCCTATCCTCTTACTCTTTATCTCACCTCTCTACTCCCCTCTCTTTTCTCCATCTCTTCTGTCTCTCTCTCTCATCTTTTTCTCTCCCTCTACTCACTCTCTCTCTCCCCTCTTTCTCTTCGTCTTTCTATCCCGTCTTCTCCTTCCCCCCTCTCTTTCTCCTCTCTGTCCTCTCTCTCATCTCTCTTTCCTCTACCCTATATGTCTGGACTTTCAGTCTCTCTTTCTCCCACTCTCTCTGTCTCTCTCTCTCTTTCCTCTCTCTCTCTCTCTCTCTTTCTCTTCCTCTCACTCTCTCTTTCTCCCTCTCTTTCTCTCCCTCTCTCTCTTGCTCTCCCTCTTTCTCTGTCTCTCTCTCGCTCTCTCGCTCTCTCCCTCTCTCACTCACTCTCTCTCTCGCTCTCTCCCTCTCTCACTCACTCACTCTCTCTTTCTCTTCCTCTCTCACTCTCTCTCTCTCCCTCTGAGACAAGAGTGCTTCATCTCACACTGGTCTTTTAGACGCCTGTGCTGTGGATTATGTGTGTGTATGTGTAATAACGTCAACAGCTGGTTCTCCAGGCTCACTACAGAACTGTAAGTTATTGGATACGCATTGAACTATTTTCAGAAAGCGATAAATATTCATGGTCTTAATCAAGCCTGAGGCTAACGTAGAGGACGTTCCGGAGTTTTTGATGTTTTCGGATGATACGTGTGATGGCACGTTACACAGCGTTCTGATTTCTGAAGACTAACTGAACAACATCGGGTTTTAAAGAGGGACTAAAAATGACATTACGCTCTTCTAGCCTTCTATTCATTCATTATGTAGACAATTGAAGTGGAGCAATTCATGCTCAGTTTTAATTGCTCATCAGAACGATAACATCAGGACTTTCTTTCCAGCACATTTGAAACGTTCTCACATCTGACAGCGTTCAAAATCAATAGTGAATGAATCGTTTTCTGGGCCTTCCTGTCTTTTAGCCTTAGTTAGAACCTGACAAGGTCAAGATTGGATTTTACACAGTAGTATTATAGAAGCAAACTCTGTCTGCAATTGGGAGACTTATTGTAGCGTGTTTGGGAGACGATGTTCAGGTTTCCCAGGGATTTGTCCTACTGTGAACGTTGGGCGAGGAATTGGGGACGGCATTGGGAGTTGCACTGGGAGTCACCATGATAGGGACTGTTTTGTGCTGTAGCACAGTGAGCACTTGGGAGTCGGGGGTTGAGCATATGAGTAGTGTGAAGGTGTGGCAGACTCCCCCGCAACCCCTTTTTGGGGTATGGCCAAGGACCAGCATAGAGATGGCGGTCCAAACAGGTGTAATCTTATAGCATCAGCTTATCTTAAGCATCTTATATAACTGCATCCTAAACTTAAAGGGCAATAAAAAATGAGACGCCTTACGTGTTTAAGGCAGTAGTAACTTCAGGCTCCTGCAGATGGCACTGCATGAGGATGCTGGGTCTATAAATACCTCCAGGATGTGCAACGGGATTCATAGAAATTGTTGGGTAGGGACTGACATTGTGAGACATCCCAATGACTCAAGTTTCATGTTTAACTGCACATGTTCAGTGAGCAGTGATGCCCTCCATGAGTCAGTACCACTGATAGACAGTAGACCATTTCGAAGACTGCCAATGACTGCAATGAGGTCTTGACAGACTGCCATGGAGTGACTCAGAATGGCAGCGAGTCATCTTCAGTGTCGAGTCCCGCTTTTGTCTTGGTTGAGATCCAAGATGAACGGCTTGTTGTCACCAGTCACATGTTCTGAAGGCCTGGTGTCACTCCACCTCCACCCCCACCACACCATCTGCAGGAACTGTGTGAGGATATTCAAGCTGCAGGGGATGGATTATCACAGGACACCATTAGGAACCCCCACAACTCCATGCCCGAGTTATCTGGCATGTTGTGTTAGCAAACATGGCGGCCTGAAACACTACTTCTGTAAGTGTAGCTCAATAAATATTGTCCATATCAGTCTAAATATCGGTCTTCCTAGGCACCAAGAAATGTCTACTTAAACCAGAAGCTTTAGAAATTATTAACATTTTTTTTAACAAGTCAATTGCCCTCGTGTATTTATTACCTACTAATATTTCGACTACAAAAATAATACGTCTCAATTCAAGTATTTTTAAATGGGATAAAAGGATAAACTCGCTCATGGTCCTTGTTTGGGAAATGAGAGGTGAACCTTTTTCAGCCTCTACTTAATGACTAAAAGTTTACTTTAGCATAAGGAACGCCATTGTGACCTTTTAATGACATACTAAAATCTTATTAGCCATAAAGTAATAAAGTTCAGGAGTCTTTTGATGCTATAAAGCCAATAAAATGGTACCAATTATACATGAACATGATGTGGACTGATTGGCAAAACAACATCTTAGACTGTTTACTGTGTGTCATTACCACTAATAATCCAATTATTAGAATTTCAATCCAATTATTAATCCAATTATATGAATTTCACACTAGAGACTTTCAGCTATGTACTAATACAAGTCATAATGAATAAAGCGTAATGTCTTAATTAACCTATCACCCTAATGTGTTATTCTTTGGCCACCAAGCCACTTTCCCCATGCCTCTCCCCTCTTTTATGGGCACATAAAATTTTCTTTTCCATTTTTTTTAATTAACGTCACACAATTCTCTGTTTATTCATGCTCATATAGACATTAGGTATGCAGTACTGGGACTACCCAACCACCCCTCCATCCACAGCAGCCCCCTACATCCAAACATTATATTGAAAGGCAGGAGATAGCTTTATTTGCCGACGGTGAGCGATATTAATATAAAGGATGTGAGGTGTCCTGGTGCTGAGGATGAACAGAGATCATTAAGCAGCGCTGCAGTGGACAGAATAGGCCCAGAATCTGTGATCCATGAGCACTGACCAAAACTGCTGGGTAAGGGGACAAATCCAGACAGCATGGTAGTAATTGTCTATTAAAGCTGAGCAATGCAGGCGTGCATCTCTGTGGCTAAATCCCATATGGTGTAATTTAGAGACTCTTTCATATCGCATTAACTGGAGTTTTGAACTGCTGGTCACAGAGACGATAGCGCTGCATATTTTTGCCCGTTGAGATTACATGTTTCTTTTAAGTCTGAGGTCCATTTTTCAGCTGCGAGTGAAATATCGCTATCCTTTGATGGTATGAATTCATATGTTTGTGAATAATAGACTCATCATTAAAAGAATACTTGCATAAGTAGTTGAAACCAGAAAGAATCAACCAGCAGGAATTAAACTGGGGGTTGGTTTGACATTGTGAGACGCCTTATCGCTGTACCTGACTGACCCAACTCCATGAGTCATCCTGTTAGTGCCAGCACCATTGGCAGACGACTGCACGATTCAGGAAGACATGTACAGAGACAATTACGATGACTGTCCTCAACACCATGTCAACGTCACCAAAGACTGCAATAGTGACGTGCCAGACTGTCATGGGGTGCATGAGAATATTCAAGCTGCATGGGATTGATTATCACAGGACACCATTAGGAACCTCTACAACTTCAGGCTGAGATGTCTGGCTTGTAGCATTAGCAGCCCGACGCCATACTGAGCGACACTACTTCAGTACGTGTAGCTCCATAAATATTGCCCATATCAGTCCATTCAGTTCATCAGCATTTCCTGCTGTTAACTGTTTTCTTTGAAACATGTTTATTGAGTTCTGTATACAGAAATGTATTAGTTCATCAGACAAAAATATGATTCACCTTGCATTTTTAGGATAGTAGTAATTTCAGGCTCCTGCAGATGGCGCTACACAAGGACGACACGGCTATAAATACCTGCGGGGTGTGAGTGACGCGATCCATAGATTGGGAAGATGTGGTACAGTGCAGGGAATGTCTCGTTCCATGTGTGGAAAATGGCTCCAGAGCAGATGTTAATGATTGGCTAAAAGGAGGGACTGAGCATTTGGGCGTGGCCAAAGACCACAGTGTAGAGGAAGTAGCTGAATATGCAGGTGTATGGAAGCGTACGGTCATGCGGGTCTACCAGCAGTGGCTAAAATCCCAGTCTACAGGAAACGCTCCTCGGAATTGTGCCAGGGAAGGCATCCACCAAATCTTTGATGGCAGAGTGTCTGAACATTGATGTGGCCTACATCCAGAAACATGTGTGGTCCATGCCAAATCCATTCCCAGCTGTTAGTTGTGCCCGTGGAGGTTTAATGTGCCCCTATGTATATTTCAGTCACAGGCTACTCATTTTTTGTCCGGTGAGTTTAGTCATCTGGTGCTCTGTATTGTTCCTCAAATTCACTGAAGGTCATGAGCGAGGCTCCAGGAAATAACTGTGTGGGCTGGTCATAACATTTGAGGGTCTATTATTTATTAAAAACATGGGATTGATCAGGAGGAGAGTAGCTGTAATTAAACATTTCCGACTCCGGAAATCCGGCTATTCAACTTTCTATCTCCTGAAGGTCTGAGGCTAAGACAGTGACGGACAGTAGCAATTTTTCAGCTGCACATTCTTCTTGGCCATGGCCGTGTGCTCCTCGGAGAACTGATGATGCTCCCGCTCAGTTGATTAATGCCTCTGTTTCCTCTTCCCTCGCACAACTGGGCTCCCCAGGTCTGGACTAATGGCAGACAGCCAGGACCAGCTGATTACATAAAGAAGAGAAGCACCGAATGACTGGTAATTATTTGCTGTGGGAGAGGCAGGATATTGGCCCATGTAACCGACTTACCCAGATTACTGTCTTCCATCGGACCAGGGGAAGCTGACAGATAACAGAAATGGGCTGACCTACACGGGCCACTATCTCCGAGAAGGAATTCGCAGTCGTCGTTTTATTAGACTGTACAACAGTGTACAGTGCAGTGTTGTAGGCCAGCCTTGAGCTGACAAGTAATAGGGTCATCTTGGCTGAGCTGACCACCTTGGTGTGTCCACCCCGTCGGAGCCACCTCGAGGTGTTCACACTTGTTTGGGGAAAAGGCTATTTGTTTTCCGAAAGGCTGTACCGTATGTGAGTGAACTGAAGGAGATTGCTTTGTCCTCAAAGGGCTCAATCAGCCAGCTTAAATAGGCCACTGCACAAGTAGCGATTTATTGACACATCAGAAGTCCGTTGAAACCTGCAGGAACTTTGCTAGACTCATCATTGGAGTTCACAGCTTCTAAAACGGAACTGTGTGAAATGTAATTGTAGGCAAATGCAGCCATGCACAAAAAAGATCTACATCAGTATGTTTATCAATAGCAGCTCATTTGCTGGCTTCCGCATGAAGATCTTGCGACTGCAAACCAGAGAAACACTTCATTTGAAGGCTCCTTCTATGCAGACTATCATCAAGCACACTGCATATTACAGCATTCATAAGTTAGACATAACCCAATACTACAGTATTAATAAATGATTATGACGTTCATGCATCATTTGAGCAGTTGCTGTTTACACTGGGTGAAAATTTCATAATGGATGGACCAACAGAAATGGCCCAGAACTGCTTGGAAAAAAAGTCCATAGACTTACATTAAGGTTATATCACCATGGTGTCTCGCTGTAAACCAGCCAATCAGAACAAAGCTCATCAAATTATTCATGAGCTCACCAAACAATACTGCTCATTTTATTCCAGGGCCAAATTATAGGATGGGAATGAGCCTGTTAAACTATATCTGGGCATTTGTCACATACTATCTATGTAGAACATCAAGAATATATAAATATAATATATATAAAATTTACAGCATCTAGCTGATGCTGTAATCCAGAGAGACTTGCATATTACAGGTAGGCCAGTGTAGTGTTGGGAGACTTGCCCAAGGACTCTTATTGGTGCACCCCAGCATAGTCACCTAGACTGGGATTCGAACCCCAGTCTCCCACATCTGCTGGTGGGTTCCTGGAAGGTAGTGGTGTTATCCACTCAGCTACACCAACACTCATTATAGAATTATATTCTGAATACATGCATTCTATAACACATTTAATAGAAATCAATCAAAATAATATCACACATCTTTATTGCTCTTGATCCATAAAAGTTCAAAGTGTCACGCCTCCTGACTTTCTCACCGCCTCCACAGACTCTCTAAACTTAATTTCCCAGGATCCTCAGCAGTTACATGTCAGGGTCACATGCTCTACTTCAGCCAATCACAGATTGATTCCTCGAAGCTCCTCACCATAATTCCGAGCTCTCAGCTGTGCTTCATTACCTCTGTTTGTATTTAAACCCATCAGTTTTCTTCTCTTTATGGCCTGTTCGTGTTTTCGTTTACTTTTTAGCTTTACCCTTTGGATCCGTCTGCTTGATTTACCCACATTTTGGTATTGACCTTTGCCCTGTTTTCTGACCCTGCTCGCATTTCGTTTTTGTGACTCTGAATTGTAACTGCCCTGTTATCATTAAAGCCTGTGAGTGATTGGTTAGTCACAGCTGCAATACAAACAGCAAGCCATTCTGCATGTTTATACAAAACTGCTATGTGCTACTTTATCCCATTACAGGATACTGGTATGACCCTTCCTCTCTCAGGAGGCCACCCAGCTGCTGGTCCAGTCTCTGGTCATTTCAAGGCTAGACTACTGCAACTCGCTCCTGGCTGGTCTTCCTCTACGCCCATCAGGCTCCTGCAACTGGTCCAGAGCACAGCAGCTCGACTCATCTTCAATCTTCCTAAGTTCACCCACGTCACTCCACTGCTGCGCTCCCTTCACTGGCTTCCTGCTGCTGCCCACATCAGATTTAAAACTCTGATGGTCACCTACAAAGCCAAGAACAGACCAGCCCCTCCCTAACCATGGCAATGGTGAAGAGTTGATCTGTACCTCGAGACCTTCAATCTTCAAGAAGAGCTCGACTCGCCCCACCATCCCTGAGGATGCATGGAAGACAAGCGTCCAGACTCTTCTCCGTCCTGGCTCCCAGATGGTGGAATGAACTCCCACTGGGTGTCCGAACAGTGGAGTCTCTCCCGGTCTTCAAGCGCAGACTGAAGACCCATCTCTTCATAATGCACTGAAGTGAGTGAGCAGTAGTAGATATGTAAGTTATATATACAGGGTTTGGACAATGAAACTGAAACACCTGTCATTTTAGTGTGGGAGGTCTCATGGCTAAATTGGACCAGCCTGGTGGCCAATCTTCATTAATTGCACATTGCACCAGTAAGAGCAGAGTGTGAAGGTTCAGTTAGCAGGTAAGAGCACAGTTCTGCTCAAAATACTGCAATGCACACAACATTATGGGTGACATACCAGAGTTCAAAAGAGGACAGAGTGTTGGTGCACGTCTTGCTGGCGCATCTGTGACCAAGACAGCAAGTCTTTGTGATGTATCAAGAGCCACGGTATCCAGGGTAATGTCAGCATACCACCAAGAAGGACGAACCTCCACCAGCATCACGTAGTGACCTGGCCACTATCCTGCAAGAAGAATGGCTTAAACTCCCTCTGACCACTGTGCAGGACGCAGTATATGTCATTCCCAAGACCAACTGACGCTGTATTGGCCTCAAAAGGAGGCCCTACACCATACTAATAAATGATTGTGGTCTAAAACCAGGTGTTTCAGTTTCATTGTCCAACCCCTGTATATGTACCTGTGTTACACTTATCTCTATAGGTATGAGCGCTGGGCTGGGGTTGCCAGGTAGTGCACTTTTGCTTACATAGTCTGTGTATTGATCTCTCTAGGTATCAGCACTGGCAGTGTCTGAGCTCATGGTGAGTTTTAGGCTCTAACCTTCCTGTACTATCTGGAAGATATTATCCAATGGAACACTAAGCACGGTTATGGATATGGACTCTGAATAAGAGTGTCAGCTAAATGCCTTAAATATAAATGTAACTGGACATAACTGAATATAAAGCACTGACTCGACAGTGCTGGTTCGTTGGAATCAACTGTCTCATCTGTTTATCTTCCTCACATGTTTACTGCACCACCTTCCCAATTTTTCATCAAGTCCTATTAAAGCATCATTAAGATGCTCTGTTAGATGGCTGAATAGAAATGCCTGACTGTTTTTAAACCAGCCTATTTTAATAAGATAGTGATTGGAAAGCACAGATTAAAAATCAAAGTAAAATATTAAATGACAAATCCTCAAACACAGATGCCTAAAAAACTAGTTCAGTACTTGTACTTTGTTACTTACCACCTCTGAAATTCACCCAAATGGACCCATGGGAAAGTTTAAGTATTCCAAGCTTCCCTCAACTCTTCATTTGAATAAAAGTCAATCAAATTATCCACGCTCATCATCGTCCCTGTATATTCTTATATTCTTATATTTCTTTGTTTGACTTGTCACTTTGTAGATACAGGGTGACAGTAAAGTGAAGAATTACAGGCACTTTGGTGTACTGTGAAAACATTCCTCCTATTCCGGCGCTCCGAAGCATCTAGGAGCTCATAATAACCCTGACAATCACCGGCAGTCATACAAGCTCTCCTTAATGATCTCACTGAGAATGGAAAATTACAGAATGCTAATAAGACAGCAGAACCATCGTCTTTTCCACCACTGGCAGCATCAATCTAATCCCCGCCTCAGGAAGATTCACCCTCGGCTATCTACTTTAATTGCAAGGTGCCGAAAGGGAGCCGCGTTACTTACAACTCAATGAACACCAGGACATGTAATCGCCGCCAGCACGCCCGTCTGCAAAGACAATGCGTTCCCAGTAAAGACTCTTAGAAGATGCTGATACACTCTGTTGTCATTTTGACATGGTGGGAGACCAAACAAGTCCTGTCTAACACAGCCTAACCTTGAGAGAGAGAGAGAGAGAGACAGAGACAGAGAGAGAGAGAGCGTGTGGTTGCTGACTATTACCAAAGCAGGCAAAGAGGGAAATCTGTGTCTCAGCAATATGTGACCAGAGCGAGGTAAATAAATCATTAAATTTTAACAAGCCGGCTACTTTTTTGCAACTTCTGCTGCTAACGCTCTGCTGCCAGACGGACCTGAAGTTTTGGGCTAAGATTCATTGGGCTTGTATTGCTGTTGGCAAAAAAACAGGTCAAAAGTGAGCCTCGAGGGGTCCCCTGAAGTTTCTGCTCACAGCTGATGTTTGCCAAGTTGCTTTACTTTACCTAGCATTTCTCCTACGGTACAGACTCAGGTGCTTTTTCTCATAATTCAGCTTCACTCTGCGAGTGGAGAGTCTTAATATGTCATTCAGTTCAGTTCAACTTAATTGTCATTATACCCAGCGAGCAGTGATGCTGTCCTGCTAGTGCCAGCACCATTGGGAGACGGCTGCAGGACGCAGCACTACATGCATGCAGACCATTATGACGACTGCCCTTGCTGTTATATCAGTGCAGTGGAACCTATAACGATCAATACAGTGGAACCGATATCGAGCAATACAGTGGAACCGATATCGATCAATACAGTGGAACCGATATCGAGCAATACAGTGGAACTGATATCGATCAATACAGTGGAACCGATATCGATCAATACAGTGGAACTGATATCGAGCAATACAGTGGAACCGATATCGAGCAATACAGTGGAACCGATATCGATCAATACAGTGGAACCGATATCGAGCAATACAGTGGAACTGATATCGATCAATACAGTGGAACCGATATCGATCAATACAGTGGAACCAATATCGAACAAAATACAGTGGAACCGATATCAAGCAATACAGTGGAACCGATATCGATCAATACAGTGGAACTGATATCAATCAATACAGTGGAACCAATTTGGAATATTGCACTGCAATGAATGATACAGTGATGATATCTTGGCACAGAATGAGACACGTTAAGCAAATGCTCTTTTATTGAACACGCAAGCTGCATCACTGTGTGGTATGGCAGTGCCACCTCTGCTAAGCGCAGGACTCTAATTATGCTAATATGGTGCGTTATAGTTTATGGGCTGAAATTAAAAATTAAACCATTTAATACATTTTATTTGAATGATATAGACATATAGATCATGAACTGTAGATTTAATCTAGAATTTGGTGTGCTGGAACGGCCTAGAGAAGCACCTCTATGCTTTAAATCTCTAATAAGTTACACTGAAAAGACCACGAAACAGCTACAGCTCATTCAAAGCACCACTGAGTTTAGACCAGGGCCAGGAGAGCAGGACGTATTCCTCCAGGTCTGAAATCTTTACACCAGCCACCAGTTAGTTAGAGAGTAGATCTGAAGTGCTGCTACGGGTCTATAAATCACTGAATGGTTAAGGTTAAAGAATAGAAAGCGAGTAGAGAGAGCTCTTTGATTCTAACACTTGGGTCCAGGTAAACATGGTGGTGCAGCATTTAGCTGTTATGGTGCCCATGACTGGAAGAAACTGCCAGGTGATCTTGGATGTCCCCCAGATGTAGTGGTTTTTAATGCAGGTTAAAGATATTTCTCTTTTTGTGTGCCTATGATTGACCTCTGAAATTTGCACTATGTACCTACTGATATTGATAATTAAAAAGCTCCTTTTAATAAACACCACAGGTGAATAACGTTAAGACTTGACCTACTAGGGATCACCATGCAACTGCGCCAGTTGATGGCTTGCATAATAAAAAATAAATAAATAATTAATTATATATTATATCACCATGCAACTGTGCCAGTTGATGACTTGCAAAAAAAAAAAAAAAAAAAATATATATATATATATATATATATATATATATATATATATATATATATATATATATATATATTTTTTTTTTTTTTTTTTTTTCATCGTCATCAACTGGCACATGGTGATCCCTAGTAGGTCAAGTGTTTTTTTTTTGTTTGTTTTTTTACAATTTTTCTAAAATGTTATGTATAATTATGCAAACAAGTTGTTATTTACCTAAAATGTGCTAACATGCATATCATCACTGTCCAAAGGAAGCTGCTATTTACATGGTGTTAAATAGAAATGGGCCAAAACTGCTTGGAAGGAGATCTGTTTCCATTGACTTCCATTCAAATTCAATTAGGTTTGGCCTCTTTTCTAAAGTTGCCATTTTGGAGATACCTGCTTTTCTTTGGACAGCGAAAACATATATAATGGAAGTCTGGACAGTGGATAAAATCAGGTTTAAAATTCTTTAGAATTAGGCTTCTACAGAGGGGAAGGTTGGATCTCTCTTTATATCACGTTATACATCAGAAAATAATGTCAACAGCCAAAATATTATATAACTCAGACAACGAATGATGTATAATTAGTTCTCTCTGTACCTAAACCTTCAAATTAAAGATAATATAGACACAACTGGAAGATTTAGTGTATGTAAGTGCTACTGCAGCTAATTTTAAAGATATGTGTTATAAAATGCCATACATGTGTACTGGAAACCCTGTTTACAGACACAATATCTAATCATATTCTATGCACCAACAATATAGATCTGTAATAATAAAAACATAAAACAACAGCTAATGTATCTATTACATTGGTGTTCACTCCCACTCACACCTTGGTGCTAAATACGTGCTATATAAATAAACTGGCCTTGTCATCAACGCATCTGTATAAACAGGCCTACTAAAGCAGAATGAACCTAAGGGCTAATCACTGCTGTGAGATTATTTATATGTATATATATATATATATATATATATATATCTATATATATATATATATATATATATATATATATATATATATATATATATACAGGGATTGGACAATGAAACTGAAACACCTGTCATTTTAGTGTGGGAGGTCTCATGGCTAAATTGGACCAGCCTGGTGGCCAATCTTCATTAATTGCACATTGCACCAGTAAGAGCAGAGTGTGAAGGTTCAGTTAGCAGGTAAGAGCACAGTTCTGCTCAAAATACTGCAATGCACACAGCATTATGGGTGACATACCAGAGTTCAAAAGAGGACAGATTGTTGGTGCATGTCTTGCTGGCGCATCTGTGACCAAGACAGCAAGTCTTTGTGATGTATCAAGAGCCACGGTATCCAGGGTAATGTCAGCATACCACCAAGAAGGACGAACCTCCACCAGCATCACGTAGTGACCTGGCCACTATCCTGCAAGAAGAATGGCTTAAACTCCCTCTGACCACTGTGCAGGACGCAGTATATGTCATTCACAAGACCAACTGACGCTGTATTGGCGCAAAAGGAGGCCCTACACCATACTAATAAATGATTGTGGTCTAAAACCAGGTGTTTCAGTTTCATTGTCCAACCCCTGTGTATATATACACAGTATATATATATATAATGTGAGGAGAAGGAATAGACATATTTAATTTTTCATGCAAGGTAATATTACCTGACTTATGTCCAAGTCATTTGGATCATTTCTTTTTTTTGGTCTATTCATAATGAAACTAACACAATGTAAAGGTCAACAGGCTCAAAATGATGCCGAATGGAAACCTAGCAGGCAGAATGTTTTACAGCTTTGTTGGCCTGGAGATTCATTCTTATGACATGTTTCTCATTATGGGATTGTTAATACTAGAGATTATTCAGCCTATTTCCAAATGTTTTGCTAGATGTGCTTTTGATTTAGGGAACGTATTTTGTTCTGTTGGTAATTTGTTTTCTTATTTGTTGTTTCTCTTGTTTCTAGTCTCTGCAGTATTTCTAGGTTTTATATCATACATTTTTAGTATTTGATTTATATTTTCTGTACTTTCTGTGTATAGATCTTATTTATTATTTGTATATTTCCTGACACGTCTGTTCTTTCCTCTGTGCTGCTGTAGCATTGCAAATGTCCCCACTGTGGGATTAATAAAGGATTATCTGATCTTATTTATCTTAAGTCACCAAATTTTCTTTAAGTCAGTTTATTACCGTTCATCTACTCTATCACCGTCATGCCTGCTGGCTTTCTTCTTACCCCTGATCTCCTGGACTCCATTTCCCATAATCCATCACCCGATGACATCACTTTCACATATCCGCCATCTCCCAACCCCATTACATATTCTAGATCTGAGTCACCGGAGTACTGATCACACCTGTTGTTAATTTAGTCTGTGTGTAGATGTACACCTCTCTATTGTGTAGTATTGCCACTCTGTGTGTACCGAGCGGTTCTCTCCATGATTACTTGTTTGCTACTCTGTGTCATGCCTGCTGGTTCTCCTCTCACCTGTGATTGCCTGGACACCATTTCCCATAATCCATCACCTGATGTTATATGTTCATCCTTGCCCAATCACACCCGTTGCCTCGCTCTCGGTCTCCTGAATACTGATTATGCACCTGTTGTTAATTAGTCTGTCTGTTTAAATACCTCTCTCTCACACTGACTCGTTGTGAAGTATTGCCACTCTGTTGCGAGCTGAGCGTTCTCTCTCTGTTTGATCTTGTTACTCTGGCTTTGACTCTGTTTTGATTCTCTGGTTGATTCCCTCTGGTTCCTCTGCCTGGTCTGATTGTCTGCTTGGTTTGACCCCTGCCTGTTTATCAACACTGACTCAGTTTAGCCCTTCATTGTACCTCCTTGTTCTTGGTGTTGCTGTGTTCTAGTCCAAACTATTAAATAAACTGTGCCTTGCTTTTAGTTCAGCGTGTGTCACACTCTGTTTGTCCATCGTCACACTCTGGTTATAAAGTTGTTCTGTTTTACTGATTAACTCTTCTGTCTTTGGCCTTTTGGTGTTGCTCTGATTTTTTGGCGTCTGCTTGTTTCTCCACTCTGACTCCGCCTTGCCGTTCTGTTATGGCCTTGCTCTTGTTGCTGCTGTGTTTGATTACAAATCTGTTAAATAAACCTCACCTGGATTTTATCTCAGCGCTCATCTGTTTGTCCATCAACACAATCACTTTGAACTTGTTGTAAACTTAAAGAAGCTGCGATGGTGCATAGGTGTTGAAGAGAACGCTCTGTCGACACCGCCACTAACTAATGTTTCATTCCAAGATTTAAAGACAGCATTTTACAAGCGCTTGTGAGAGGTCCTCTTCCAATCTGACCTCTCTCATCCAGCTCAAGTATTCACCCTTATATAGGCTGGGTATTCTTGTACAACATATAGAAATACTTAGCCCCTCTATGGAAAAGGTCCCATCTGTTTGATTCTCAGACAGAGACCATTTTTTAGACCTATACCATATCCATAGAAGGAAAACGGGTGTAACTCCAGATACCTAAACATAGCATAGAGTTTAAAATCATATGTATATGGGACCCAAATACTACAAACTAAACTGGATTAGAACTAAACATGGTGTTTTGTTACCTTGCCATTAAGACTGACATATTGCCTCTGTCCAAAAAAACTCCCAACAATCAAAATAAAACACAGTATATTTATTTATTGTGATATTTAGTTTTCTGCATAATTTGGGCATGGCCGCTGTCCTTAATATGGAGTGAGAACATTATGATGACTGGACCAACAGTAATGCTCCAAAACTGCTTGAAGAAATTATGATTTGTACCATTTCCTGTAAAGCTACCAATTTGGAATTATGTGCTCATACAGAGGGCTGTAATGTTGAGTGGACAAACCTGACACTCACAGATGTAACAGTTAAAAGAAGTTCAATGGAAAGGAGTGAGTGAGTAAATACAGAGTTGGCCAAGAACCAGGAGGCAACCAAAACAGACATGGGCTGGTCCAGAGCAAAACCAGGAAACAGACAGAACTCAAAACCCAACATGACAAATAACCAGGCGACCAAAACCCAAGAGTAACCCGTCACGGCTTCAATCACCAGACCTAAACAGAACCTAAGGCAGACTGGGGCTCAGCTTCTAGAGAAACAGGCTCTAAACTTACTTACAGGGTCGTATATTAAATGCATCACTCCTGGGCATGGGATACAAATACAACAGGACCTCACCATTAATACATTCAGCTGGGTGGTAAGGTGCTCACCCCCTTCTTTTCTACTCTCCTCTCTCAGTTAGTTACCACCATCTTCAAGAACTCTGACCCAAGCCAACCCATTTAAGAGCTCTAATGTTCTAATAACGCGTTCTATATTACATATACTATATTACATATACCCCTATTCTATATTACATTAACATGTATCCTATATTACATATACCCGTATTCTATATTACACATACCCATATTCTATATTACATATACCCATGTTCTATATTACATATACCCATATTCTATATTACATATACCCATATACTATATTACATATACCCATATTCCATATTACATATACCCATATTCCATATTATATATACCCATATTCTATACTACATATGCCCCTGTTTTATATTACATATACCCATATTCTATATTACATATACCCATATTCGATATTACATATACCCATATTCCATATTATATATACCCATATTCTATATTACATATGCCCGTTTTATATTACATATACCCATATTCTATATTACACATACCCATATTCTATATTATATATACCCATATTCTATATTACATATACCCATATACTATATTACATATACCCATATACTATATTACATATACCCATATTCCATATTACATATACCCATATTCCATATTATATATACCCATATTCTATACTACATATGCCCCTGTTTTATATTACATATACCCATATTCTATATTACATATACCCATATTCGATATTACATATACCCATATTCCATATTATATATACCCATATTCTATATTATATATACCCATATTCTATATTACATATGCCCCTGTTTTATATTACATATACCCATATTCTATATTACACATACCCATATTCTATATTATATATACCCATATTCTATATTATATATACCCATATTCTATATTATATATACCCATATTCTATATTACATATACCCATTCTGACGCCATTTCTAGAACACCATGATGGAATACCAGTTATGAAATCGCTGTTGTTGTGACATATGCCACCAGTATTATGACTCTATAATACATACAGAAGACGCCATGTGACCTCTTTGTCACAGTAAGACTGATCTTTTATGATCTTATAACTGACCCTTCATTATTTTCCCTTTTTGGGGTTTGGGCTCTTATGGGCTAATTTAGGATAATCATTTAGGAACAATTTTCTCCAAGTAGGTAAACCTTTTACTTTTCAAAGACTGCATTCGTGTCTGACACCTTCACCCATGTCTGGTACTGAAGGTGCAAGACCACATAGCCTTCCTGATGTAGATTCTGTGCTTATCTAAGAGAAAATCCCAAATAAGAAAACTGGGGTGAATGCTGGACCTTCTCGAAACTGTTGTAAGTGGGCTTTGAGATGGAGTTTTCTCCTGAGGACTTTTGGGAAATGAGGCCTAGTGTTGGGACATCACAAAAACAGTGGAATCAAAGCAGGCTTGTAGCATCGTTCCCATATACGGACTGTATGGAATGAGGAGTGATTAGTGTGACATATGAAATGTGAAAGTGTGACATGGGGCTCATAACCCAAATTGTATTTCAGAAATGTCCCTAGAAAACATCTACGTCAGGTGTCAGAATCATCTGGAGCCCATTGTAAGTGGGTTCTAAGATGAAATTTATTCTAAATGACAGTTGGTGGATGAGGCCTAAGGTTTTTGGGGGACATTACAAAAACAGCTAAATCAAACCAGACTGTTTTGCATCTTGGCTTCCATATGTGGATTTCACGGAATGAGGAGTTAATGGCACAAACTTCAAACCACAATAACATTGGTCTTTGATTGGTGGGTTGTGGGCATGTGATGTTGATGTCACTGAAAGATGAATTATGGCAATCGTTGTGACAGAGGTATGGAGAAGAACCCGGAAGTGTGACACAGGGCTCATTAACCAATCTGTTCTCTTTCTGTCTACATTAAATTAATGACACTTTACACCTATATGCTCGTATGTGTTGATTCTGTGCTTACCTAGAAGCAAATCCCAAACAAGAATACACAGGTAAGTATCAGAATCTGGAAACCGTTGTAAGTGGGTTCTAAGAAGGAACTTCCTCTTGAGGGCAGTTGGTAGATAAGGCCCGATGATTTTTTAGGGACATTACAAACAGTTAAATTAAACCAGATCTGCAGCTTGGTTTCCGTATATGGATCGAAAAGTACAAGTTTCCAAATTTCCAAACTTCAAACCACATCAAACTCTTATTTCTCGTGTCTTTAAACAAGTAATGGTAATGTGGTTTTCCATGAAATGGGACCTTTACAGGCACTTTCATTTTGCAGGCATTTCTATTTCATTGCCGGTAGATAGATGGAATAGATAAACACACACAGTAAACGGTTCGGATAGAAAAGTAGATGGAGTCTAGAACAGGAGCATGAATGTTAAAAGCTCAGAAGCCAAAGAAATATCAAAGACCTGCTTCACTTTAATGTAAATTGGCATATTGTTAGATTCGGCTCAGCTGTGAAGAGCTGTTTTGTACCTGCTACCTAAAGAGTTCACTATTTGCTCAGTATGCAGATGAGCTTGTTACAGCTCAAGGCCAGAGCGGCAGGATATTTTTTTTTTGCTGTCTTTCTCTGGATTAAACAGGTTTTTATGGCTAAGCCTCCTGAGGAGTTTACATATTGACCTCTTCATTACGGGCCTGGAACTGGAAGCATCTCTGGCTGTCCTTGTACACGTTCCAGACCGTTTTGTTTTCACTCCCGTAGACCACGCTCATGGCTTTCAACTCTGATTTCAACACATCCACTCACTGAGACCGAAAGAAAGAGAGAAGCAAAGATGAAAAGATTCTCTCAGCTGCTGCAGACGGCAATTCTTCTCCCGTAATGAACGAGTCACGGCTGTTATTGAGCCCACCATCTAAACCTATCATCGTTAAGCACTAATCCAATCATTCATATGTGCATATATGAGATGTGTTTATATCCATCTGCTCGCAAATTGGCCAACACGGTAAACAATCAGTATTCTGTGTGCGGTGGTCACACGGCGGCTAGCTCTGTATTAAAGACTTAATTGAAATATCAGTTTGCGTTATCATACCGGCTTACTAAAGGTTCGGATTGCGTTGAATTGCGCCGCTGCATGAACCAACGCTCCACTCCAATCCATCAGGTCAGGTTTCAGCTTGGTTTCTTCTGCGTCACTCCTGAAAGTGGGCTGCGCGCTCCAAGCGGCCTGAAACAAATGTTATTCAGTCTAGTCTGATTTGTGCTGATGTCTAGACGCGCAAGCCAACAGTTATACCGCCTGCAGCTAGATCTCTATATTCGGGTCATAATAAAATCGTCTCTCTCTAATGGACCTCCCACATCTTGCTAGTCTTCTCCGAGAGGCATGGGTACTGAAAATGCCGGATGTCTGATGCAGTGGAAATGGAAGGGGCCCAGAACAGATAATGCACTGACTTTCAACCACGCATGTGATGTAAGCAAGGACCGGTCCTTTTGCTATACTTGACTGGCCCTACAGCAACGAGTGCAGACATTCGGCCAGCAGTGATGCCCTCCAGTAGTTATCCTCCAAAGGCCAGCACCATTGGCAGAAGGCTACATGACGGAGGACAACATGCCCTTAACACCACGTCAACCAAGACTGCAACAGGTGAAAGAATGGCAGCGGGTCATTCTCAGCGACGAGTCCCGCTTTTGTCTTGATGGAGACGACCCAACAAATTCATGTGTGGAGGCACCGTGGCCAGCACCATGTGTGTTATCAGACGGCACACGTCCAGGAAGCCTGGTGTCACTCCATCTCCACCCATACCCCATAATCTGTGGGAACTGAGAGAGAATGTTCCAGCTGCATGGGTTGGATTATCACAGGACACCGTAAGGAAACTCTACTACTCCATGCCAAGACATCATGGAGTCATGGCACTTGCATTATGCTAGTTTTCACTGAGAACCATTCTTAGTTTATAGCTTAGTTTAGTCCCGTTCTGTCCCTGCTTTAGATTGTTCAGTAGTTCACATACAGTCCCTCATACTCTCAGCAACAATACAATATTACACTATGCTAGCTCGGTAAACACATCACCATCCTCTACAGGTAAAACTACTAGACTCCTAAAAATGTTCATGAACAGCAGGGAACAAGACTAAAAGATACTTACATGGGCCACTTAGACAATTTTTACTCTTCTAGGATGGAAGAAAAGGGCCATGTTTGGTTTTAGCTGGGCTTATATAGTGCCTGGGCAAGTCCGGACATGCCCAGAAGGACCCTATAGGAACGATTCATTAGGAGGGGGGTTCATGGGTTTCATGTTGGGTGTATGTTTCATTTTATGTTTATGTTATTTGATTCTGTTCACCGTGTGAATTTAAGTGTGAGTAAGTAATGCAAATGTGCATTATGGGTAAATTTGGTGGATTACCCGTTAACGCTGCCCAATATTGCCGTTAATAATTATTGTTCCCCCCTGCAGAGGAGAAATTGGATCAGGCGGTGTTTTTTAAATAGATGGGGGTATATTAAGAAGGTCAGTCTCCTTTTTTTTTTTTTTTTTTTTTTGTGGAGGGTATGGCCTGGTTAAGGACGAACCAGTGTTGTTTAAGGAAAAATGTTATTTCCAAGAACAAATTAGATTGTAAATATTTTTTGTTTGTTTTACTTGTTTTTTTTTTTCTCTCTCTTTTTTTTCTCCTTTTTTCAATATTTGTAAATAAACACCATTGCACTACACATGCTATTGTGATTTTGCCATAATTTTTTTCGTAAGTTTCAACCCTGGGGCACACTACCCACACCGGCATTCAACGTGTGACATGGATGCAACTATTCTTTTGAAGACGAGTGTAGCTTCCAAAAAGGCATAGCTCAGTGCAACAGGCTCAGATAGAAGGTCAAATAAGGTGAAGCCTTCGGGGGAATTAACGCCGGCCCTCAAGCTTTATTTGGAGCTCGGCGACACGGAAGACTCTGTTAACGGTGACGTAAATCACATTTGTGATGCCATTAAAACGTCTCTGGGGTTGAACTCCTGCCCTGCTGTGATGTGCTTTCACGCAACACCACTTCAGACCTCACTGTGCATTTACCACGAACTGTTTACTTGCATTTTTTTTACAAATGCAATGCGAGGCATTTTGCAGGCTGTTCCTTCCAGCTGTGCCACGCTTTTGCGTGCTGGGGCTTCTGGCAATTTGCTCCTCTCTCTGTTTTGATGTGCTTCCATTTTTCCACACGGGTCCATTGATGTTGATTCATTGTGTTGACTCATTGTGCGTGCAAGATGTGATTATTGATCTTTATCCCCCTCTAGGAGCCCTTCAGCTACTGGCAGGAGCTAGGCCCGTACCTAAACACCAGACCAAAGACAGATTTGATCGAGAGTTATGAGGAGGAAGAATAAACTATCATCCAGGCCAAAGTTAGTTTTATGTTAATGCCTAAGCAGTAGCTCTCTATCATGCATGGTACTGGAATGAACTGACTTATTATCAAAAGAATAACTGCGCCCAGAAGGAGGTGTGGGGTTGCGGTGCTGTTGGGAAGGAGGTTAAGGTTACCAGGATGAATAACTGATGATAAATTTAGACTGATATGATCAATATTTATTGAGCTACACCTACAGACGTAGCGTCTTTCAGTGTGGTGTCAGGTCGCCATGTCTGCTAGCGCAACATCCCAGACATTGGAGTTGTAGAGGTTCCTAATGGTGATAATCCATCCCATGCAATCCCAATTTTCACACAGTTCCTGCAGAGGTGGAGGTGGAGTGACACCAACAGCCCTTCTGGACATGTGACGAATGACAACAAACTGGTGCCTCCATCCACAGATTTGTTGGTTATCACCTCAAAGACAAAAGTGGGATTTACCTGAGCCATTCGTCCACTCCATGACAGTTTTGGCCAATGCTGACGTGATGTTAAGGACCAGTGGTGCCAATGTTACTTGAAGGGCATCACTCCTCGCTGAATCTCTATAGTCATGGCTATTGGGTCAGCAGGTGTGGATATGGCCCATCCTTGCTTATGTCACATGCATGGTCGAGCATGAAATTGAATCATTAGGAAGTCTCACAATGTCAAACCCAGCCTCCGAGTTTCATTCCTGTCGGGTTGATTCCTTCGGGATGCAGCTATTTGTGGACATCAAGTGAATTAAGAAAGAAAACTACTGAGTGAAAGTGAGTGTGGTGTTTATGGGAAACCACTCAGGTAATCACTCCTGCTTGTAAGGACTTCAAATGACAAAGGATCTAAACACAACTGGACTACCCCTGAACATGATGTTGTAAGTGTGCTTGAAAAAAGCCTGGCAATAATCACAGCACCACATGGAACAGAACAACCACAATCAGGAGGTGGACTCGCAATGAATGACATGGTGATTAGGACTAATCACATGCCCAACGGGAGGTTTCCAAGCAAACAACAGGCACCATAATAGGCAACTCAAGGTTGGTTTTGGGAAATGCTCTTTTATAGAAGACACCAAGTCCATTGAAAAACAGTTAGAACAGTGGGGAAGGTCACTAATAGCCATATAGCTTCTCTACATATGACATTTTGTGGCATGTCCTAAGAAAAAACGATATCTCCAAAAGGACAATTTTACAGAAGACGCCAAAACCCTAATTTAATTCTAATGGAAGTCAATGGAATTTTCACACATCTTGCTGGTCTTCTCCAAAAGGCATGGGTACTGAAAACACTGGATGTCAGATGCAGTGGAAATGGAAGGGGCCCAGAACAGATAGCGCTCTGACTTTGGGCCACGCATGTGATGTAAGCAAGGAGCGGTCCTTTTGCTATACTTGACTGACCCTACAGCAACGAGTGCAGACATTCGGCCAGCAGTGATGCCCTTCAGGAGTTATCCTCCAAAAGCCAGCACCATTGGCAAAAGGCTACATGATGGAGGATAACATGCCCTTAACACCACGTCAACACCGCCAAAGACCGCAACAGGTGTTGAAAGAATGGCAGCGGGTCATTTTCAGTGACGAGTCCCGCTTTTGTCTTAATGGAGATGACCAACGAATAATTTCATCATTTCTTACACCGGTTGGCCATAATAGTGTTGTTGGGAGTCATTCCCAAGGCCCCTAATTGGTATCGTGTGAGGCATAGGTGCTCCCCAATACACTAAACCACACAATTAGCCACACAACCCACACCAACAAAATCTACAGGCCTACACAATAACACACAGTGAATGCATTAACACATCTCAACCGAAAACACAACACCCATCAGCAATCAGCAACAACAAATGACTACACCTGTCCTCTACATGGAGGAGGCAGAGCACATGGTGCAGCTAGAAGTGACCTTCCCTGCCATTTTGAGTCCACCATCTAAACCTATGCCATTTTCTCCTTTGCTCTATAAAACAGCATTTCCTTGTGCTCAAATAATGGCTTTTAATGGCTAATGGTTCTTCTCCACCATTGCGCCGCAGTAAATGCGATTTTTTGGCCAACGCGTGGCTTCAGCCCCTTTGGAAGCGAGAAGCAAATGTCAGATGCCACAGAATGTTGACTGCATGAGGGACTCCAAGTCAATATTCACCATCAGTGCAGGGTAAAGAAGCATCGGGACTTTGCAAATTCGATCCACAGCAAGGCCACAGCCTGTCCAAGACCATGAACATAAAGGGTCTCACTCCCCCTGGGTGGGTAAGATGGGCCTCCCCACATCACTCAGTCAGTGCAAGAATCTATGTGGCAGCTGGCATTCTCCTCCGCGGTGTGTTGACCTGTTCAGTGATGTTAGGTTGTAGATATGGTGACACTTGGAGGATGCTTTGCAGCAAGGTAGAACTGCCATTACTAAACCGGTGCTGGGAAGTAGGGAGGGAATGGTTAACTGTAAAAGTATAATAACTATAATGTAGCTATATAAATAAACACACCTAATAACATAAATCAGGAAGATACATATCTTATTTTCTATTACTGGAGTGTCAGTCTGAACAGCTGTGTTGATTCCCATCTCCAGACGTCAATGGTAGTACTGTACAATGAAAACGAGAGTGGCCACTTGAGTTCATGTATTGAATTAGAGCTTGAAAATCCAAACAGTCCATTTTAAAAGGCTCCCCTCTGATGTCACACCCATTAAACATTTACAGGGGTTGGACAATGAAACTGAAACACCTGTCATTTTAGTGTGGGAGGTCTCATGGCTAAATTGGACCAGCCTGGTGGCCAATCTTCATTAACTGCACATTGCACCAGTAAGAGCAGAGTGTGAAGGTTCAGTTAGCAGGTAAGAGCACAGTTCTGCTCAAAATACTGCAATGCACACAGCATTATGGGTGACATACCAGAGTTCAAAAAATGGTTGGTGCACGTCTTGCTGGCGCATCTGTGACCAAGACAGCAAGTCTTTGTAATGTATCAAGAGCCACGGTATCCAGGGTAATGTCAGCATACCACCAAGAAGGACGAACCTCCACCAGCATCACGTAGTGACCTGGCCACTATCCTGCAAGAAGAATGGCTTAAACTCCCTCTGACCACTGTGCAGGACGCAGTATATGTCATTCCCAAGACCAACTGACGCTGTATTGGCGCAAAAGGAGGCCCTACACCATACTAATAAATGATTGTGGTCTAAAACCAGGTGTTTCAGTTTCATTGTCCAACCCCTGTAATTTTACACTGTTAAAGCTCAGATGTGTTTGATGTTTACTGATCTTACTTCATCGTTTTCATCAATCTGCATAAACTCTGTCATCTTCAATACATATTCATATACCACACATTTTTGCCGTATTTATTAATGTGTTATAACTACTTATTCGTACCTTATTGCCAACTTATACCCCATAATGGCCTGTTTTCCTTTATCCTTTATCGTCCTTTAATCTTTTATAAAGGTAGCCTTATTCTAAAGTGGTATCCAGACTTTTTATTTCAAATTATTAAAAATGTTAGGTTATGAAAACATATGTACTATTCTCTGAGGACAGCGGTACACAGTTGGACCTTAAAACCATAGTTGTACATTTCAGGGTACTTTAACATTGTTTGTACGTTTATGAATATTTTGTCACTGTCCACAGAAAAATGATAATGTCTCTTTCTGGAAATAAACAGGAAGGGGCAAACCCCTAATTTAATTTTAATATATGTCAATGGAACCAGACTTAGACCAGGGGCCATTCCTGTTAGGCCATTCATAATTCACACAATGTAAATGGCAGCCCATGTGTTCTAATGATGCATAAAGGTAAAAATCAACAAAATATATGATATATATATACATTTTTTTCTTTTTTCCTTGGATAGGGAAGAGATGCATAGTATCTTTCTTCTGGCATGCCATGCAGTAGTATATCATATCCTCCTGTAAAGTTCTATGTTGAAGGTTTTTAAAGTTTTTTTTAAGGTTTTACTTAAACCAGCACAACACGTCATGCTAACAGCTTTTTCCCCAGAGCTGTAGCGTTCCTCAACCACAGTGGACACCTCCCACTGTAAACCTCAAAACATACACTGAACTGTACCAAACCGGACTGAACAGCTATTTGCACTCTGCCTATTTGCACACCTGTACAGATGTTCTCTTTCTGTAAATATTCAGATCATCTGTAACTTTCTATATATAATATTTTTCAACTAAATCTGTTTCACATCTCTCACATCGCTTCACTTCAGCTCTTTATTACCTTTAGTACTTTTTTACTTTTTTAATTTATGCCCTACCCTATTTATTGTTTAGTGTAATTTTCCTTTAGTTTAAAACTGTAAATAATCCGTGTTCTGTGTTTTTGTTACTTTGGTTTGTTACTTGTTTGTCATATGTGTTGCTCTCACCAAGACAAATTCCTTGTATGTGTAGCATACTTGGTAAAATAAATAGATTCTGATTCTGATTATATTTATAGCTGCATTTTATTGGGCAGATATAGAGGCTGTTAATGGTCAATGGTCTTTCTCCACCACAACGCCTCTACACTTCAACCGAAAATGAGATTTTTAGAGATTTGTGGTGTATCATCGCTGTCCAATAAAAAACAAGTATCCCCAAAATGGCAACTTTACAGTAAAGGCAAGAACCTAAGGTAATTTAACAGTACACAGCGAAAACAATGGGAGAAGCTAAATCAGAGTCAGGGACAGGGGGAGGTCAGAACCAGGTAGAACAAGCAGCGAGGGCGAACAAGTTTAAAGGGGAAAACCGAAGGGGAAAACCAAAGGGAGAAAGCAAAGGTACAAACCGTAGAGTCAGAACACGAGTAAAAGGGATTAGGCGAAAGAGTAGTAAAGGAACTAAGGGAGTCGGAAACCAGAGTAAGACCATACGAGGCAAGAACGCTCAGGATTGCTAACCTAGGTTTGGCAAAGCTTCGAAAAGCGTGAGTGTTTGTGTGTGGCTTAAATACAGGAAGTAAGTGACTGATGACAGCTATAACTAAAACTCAGGTGACCTAAAGTGTATCACGGAGTCCAGACGGGGGCGCATAGACATGACGTCATCGAACATGGCCCTCTGGAAGTGGAGTCCTGAAGAGCGGGGGAGCTGGGAAGAGGCTTGACAGTACGTTTTCAGTATATCATTTCATAGCCTTCCAAAAGACTACCTTAAACTATTTACTGGAAAATAAGACAGCAATTCTATTAGCAGAAATAAGACAGATGAAAGGTCCTAGTAACCCATTCAGACTAGCGGCAAAGATGCACAGCGGCGCTGTTTACCTTACATTCCATGCAGATATTTGTCTCCAGCTTATGCATGAAGTTGAGCAGTTCTGACGGCTTTTAATAACCGCTTGCAAAATGAGCACATATGTTCCATGCCTCTGAAAAGTCGCTCCTTAATCTCTAAGATACATCAATATCCAGGAACCCAGCTGCAAATTGCCATCGTTACTGTTTACAGCCCCAGAATAGCTGGGGTGGTACCAAATGTTCAGGAATATCTTGGAGAGAGGACAGATGTGCACAGCTGGGAGTGAGCCGCCTGCAACGCAATTTCCCATAACAGTGAATTAAACCAATCATCTGCTACTTTGCTATTGTAGTGCTTTTCTATGTCACATTTTTGTTCTTGTTTTGAGGCATGTTTATTGTTGAATGCCTTGACAGTTTCATTTCTAATCCCAGACCTACAAATGCATGGTTAGACTTATTTGCGCAGAAATGTATGGGTATGTATGTGAAAGTAGCCCAATTTGGAAAAACACAACCTCCCTTAGTCAATGATGTTATTTCAGTCTAGTTTAACCAAGCACACTTGCAATAATGATCATATATACCCAATTATGAGCATATATCCCCAATTATGATCATATATTCAGAATATTGTCATCACTACACTGGCTATCTGTTAAATTTTATGTTTAGAACAAGATCCTACTCTTAACATATCCTCACTGTCCAAAGAAAAAACATGTATCTCCATTTTTGTTGATTTTTACTTTTACACCTCATTTGATCACATGAGCTGCTGTTTACACTGTGTGGGAATTTCATGAATAATGGACCAACAGAAATGGCCCAAAACTGCTTAGAAGGCCGTCTGGTTCCATAGACTTCCATTCGAATGAAATGAGGTTTTTGGCCTCTCCTGTGAAGTTGCTATTTTGGAGATACCGGTTTTTCTTTGGGCAGCGACGATATAAATCATTAAATGGCCTGGCCCTGCAGTATCTTAGTGAACACCTTCAGTCATACAAACCCACACGTGTGCTCTGCTCAGAGAATAACGGCCTGCTGACAGTCCCTAGAGTTAGAAGAACCACAGCAGGTGGTCGAGCCTTTTCTTGTGTAGCCCCGAAACTGTGGAATCATCTCTGATTCTCCGTTTGGGACTCAGACACACTCTCTATATTTAAAACTAGACTCAAAACTTACTTGTTTGCACAAGCATTTGGCTGATATCATCTGTTTACAACTATAATTTACATTTCTCCATGAATGGACTAAATATCCGAACTGTTTTTCTCTCTCTGTCTTTTCTATGAGTTGATGGATAGCACTGAGGGGCTACCAGCGCAGAGGAATCCTCTCCAGGAATCTCAGAATTACAGACACTCAATTTATAAGACAAGTTGCAATGCCTACCTCTCAGTCCTCCTAATCAGTCAGTCAGAGTCTCTCTCTCTCTCTCTCTCTCTCTCTCTCTTCTTTGTTAAGCTCAAGAACGACATTTCTCCTGAGTGATCATATGGGAACCCCCCAGAGCATCATCTCCATCATCACCTAAGCATCATCTCCACCATGAGCCTCCTGCCCTGGTTTCTCCAATTCATCACCCAACATAACTGCAACGTCTACAGTGACCAGCGTCTGGCTCTGATCATGAACTCTAGCTCTCACTTAAACAGAGAACCTGTGGGTCGGCTCCATCTTTGCAGTAACTCCCGTCCTGGATTAATCAGACTGTATCTAATAGATGTCTTGTGCTGCTTCTCCTGTTGGTTCTGTCTTTCTCTCCTCACCCAGGGTCCACCTGAGGAGGATGAGTTCACCCCTCATGCCTGGTTCCTCTCGGGGTTTCTTGCTCACGGGGGGCTTGGACCCAGATTTCCCTGCCTACGTCTGTACATGGATTGATAACAGACAAAAAATGCTCATTAAAGCATAATTCTTATTCTGGCTTTGATATGATATTCACTGAGAACTGCCAGTGTATCAATGTAGGACAGTTTATTGCAAAACAACAAAGAAATCTTTAAACATTTGGAAGATAAAGTGGCAGGCTTTCATGTTTAATGAGCAACAGAGCTGCCTCTTTAGATGAGCTAGCACTAGACCTCACACTGGACTTGTTAGTGACATCAGTGGCCACTTGCAGTAAACACCTTAAGTGAATTTTGTTCCCAAGTGTACACAAACACTACCAGTTAAAGGCTGAGGCCCAACTAAATGAATGTTCCTGGTTACCTTAAAGATTCTATAGGCTTACACTTAATAAGCCTGTATAAAAACAGTATGTGATATAATGCATATACTTATGATTTATCACAGGATTATGTTTCTGCCATATCGCCACCTCTAACAAAAAACCTTTAATCTCTTTATTTACACAGTTCAAAAGTTCTAGTTACTCTTTCAATTTAGTCAATATTTATGATGGACAGACCAATGGAACTGATCTAAAACTGCATAGAAGTACAGGGTTTGGACAATGAAACTAAAACACCTGTCATTTTAGTGTGGGAGGTCTCATGGCTAAATTGGACCAGCCTGGTGGCCAATCTTCATTAACTGCACATTGCACCAGTAAGAGCAGAGTGTGAAGGTTCAGTTAGCAGGTAAGAGCACAGTGCTGCTCAAAATACTGCAATGCACACAACATTATGGGTGACATACCAGAGTTCAAAAGAGGACAGATTGTTGGTGCACGTCTTGCTGGAGCATCTGTGACCAAGACAGCAAGTCTTTGTGATGTATCAAGAGCCACGGTATCCAGGGTAATGTCAGCATACCACCAAGAAGGACGAACCTCCACCAGCATCACGTAGTGACCTGGCCACTATCCTGCAAGAAGAATGGCTTAAACTCCCTCTGACCACTGTGCAGGACGCAGTATATGTCATTCCCAAGACCAACTGACGCTGTATTGGCCGCAAAAGGAGGCCCTACACCATACTAATAAATGACTGTGGTCTAAAACCAGGTGTTTCAGTTTCATTGTCCAACCCCTGTACATATCAACCTCCACTGCAGGTTAAGAAAGCGGTTTCATCCCCATGTAAAGTTCTATTCTGAAGATTTAAGGTGGACTGTATAATTCCGAGTGTTATTTTATTGTTTAATGTCTTTACATTTATTCTGAAAAAAAGAAAAGAAAGCTTCTATGAATAGCTGTGTCTAACCTTTGGCCTGGAAGTGTTAACATCCTCTTACCTTGTTTAAGGATGACTCCTTAGAGAAATGTTGTCTGTAGACGGGACCGCAAAAAACTGAGCTGGCTTTAAAAACCCGGAGCTTCTGTTCTAGCACCTAGGTTTTTTGACATTTTACATTTACAGCTATACCTTAAGCCAGAAGTCAATCCGGACTTTGAATCACTGATCATTTACTGAACTGTATATGGCCACCTTGGGTCAGACCAGCTACCAGTAATTCTCTCTAGCATTGGAAGAACTCTAGGACTGGAAACTGGATTCAAGGTTGAAGCCTTTAAGCACTTAACTTCAGATAAAGCTTATGTATGTAACATTACAGACAATACATACCAATAATTTTATAACAGTCTGAATGCTGAGTTTCGAGTTGTATGGAATATGCTTGCCTGCCCACACTTACATAAACTCCCATTAACACAGTCTCTTAGGTACAGGTGTGTGTATATAGACAAAATGTACTCTAGACGTTTGCCCTTGACGGGCAGACAGATAGAGTTCTATTCCAATGGTGGTGATGTGATAAAAGGCTACTTTGACTGAACAGGACAGCGCATTATCAGAAGGCATTTGAATACAGAAGTACAGCGCTTTAAGCCTCACGCTTCTTTACACAACCCTCTTCATGCCCAACAGAGCAAAAGCACTTTATTCAAATCTATAAAATTCTAACATTAAATAAAAAGCCACCTTGTGTGTTTAAGGTGGTAGTAACTTCAGGCTCCTGCGGATGGCAGACCACCCCAGTTCCTCCTTAAATCAGCATCTCCACATGTACAGCAGGTTCTCAGTGAGGAACCGAAGGTTGGGTTCTAGCTTTACCGGTAGATACAGTGAGCGTCTGGTTCATAAGAACAAGGTCCAGCAGCCAACACACAGGACAACACAGCTACAGACTGGCAGAGGGCCAAACCCACTCTCTACTGACCGTGATGAGCGCCACCTCATTTCAATGTCCCTTAATCGTCGTAAGATGACCTCGAGTGACCTACAGAGAGACTGGCGAGCGGTGGCTGGGGTGAGACGCCCAGCGAGCATGGTTCTAAAAACAGGCTTCTGGAGGTCATTAGTGATTTTCTAAATACACAGATCTAATACAATATCTGATCTGGAGTTTGGGAGACATGCTTCCAGTAGTGTAGAGAATCAAACAGAACTGAGGGATTCTGGTCCAACACAAACCCAGAACCTGTACAGCTAGAGACACTGATCAGTTCCAGGTGGCCTCTTAAATATTTCCAGAGCTGTATATGGTACATTTTATATATATATATATATATATATATATATATATATATATATATATATATATATATACATATATATATATACACACACACATTATATATATCGTCGCTGTCCAAAGAAAAACAAGTATCTCCAAAATGGCAACTTTACAGGAGAGGCCAAAAACCTCATTCAATTTTAATGTAAGTCAATGGAACCAGACGTTTTACCAAACACTTTTGGGCCATTTCAATTGGTCCATTCATCCTGCAAATCTCACAAAGTGTAAACAGGAGCTGCTGTTTTTAAATTATCCATAAAAGTCAAAATGGACAAAAATGGAGATACATGTTTTTCATTGGACAGCGACGATATATATATATAAAATGCTCCATTACGTGTGCTAACAGCGTCATATAAAATAGCCATGAGTTATTTATCTACACCATCCTGTCACACCTCTTATGATAAACAGTGAAACACAGTCCTCAGGGTAAATGACGTGGTCAGGTTGCTGTCACAGTTTGGATTCTACGCTACTAGAAAAGGAGGTTTTGTTAAGCACCAAGTGTTCTTCTGTTGTGACATGCTTGGGATCCTACTGGCTGCCATATAGAACCATTTTCAAAAAAATTCTATACCGCACCAAATACCGCACATTCTTCATCGAACTGAAGAGCCATTGGCCCATACAAAGAACCCTCTCAGCAGGAAAAGCTTTTTGAGGTCCTTATGATTCTATATAGAACCACTTTTTTGACTCAAGAACCATCTTTCTGAAAGGGTTCCTGAAACTCTTAGCTAGATAGAAACCCTGTGTTTTTATTTGACCTCATGTACTTCACATTGCCTTGCCCTGCTATCTTCCAAACAACACAAACCAAACACGAGGACAGGGCTATTACAATGTTTAATCCAGCCCTCCTTGTGTCGGCGCAGTGAGGCTGGGAAACATAAATATTTTATGTCCTGGTGGTAAACACTCCTCTGAGCTATTGATCCACACCTCTGGATTGAAGGCTCTTTTAATAAATGCCTCCCTTATATCTCCTCACTTTCACTTTTTAAGTGCATTTATTCAGCAGATTGTTAGAGCCGGATCGATCTTTAACCCATTTTGGGGAAAAAAAAAATACATGGATGGAGAGTGTTTGTTAGGAGCTCTGGAAGTTAGAATGTGGACTGCCGTTAACAAGCTCAGGTGCGCGACATGGGGCAGACGAGAACGCTGTCCAGATGTGCTTTAAAACCATGTGAGATGTTCCAGCTGTGTGCACCTGTTGCTGTGTTTGATTAGAATGCATTTATTCATGTATTTGATTGAACTACTGGTTAATTTCTTGTTTGTTTATTTATTTATTTACCAAATACTGTGAATGAGAAAAAGGTACACAAGTATCAAGCGCATGTGAGCCACCTGTTCCAAAACAGATCTGGTCCACTTCTGGCACTGATACGACAAAGAAGCCTAGTGGCAAACTGCATGTGAGCCAAAAGTGGCCCACATACCTTATATTAAACTCATATGGCCCATGTGTTCCAAAACAGATCTGGTCCACTTCTGGCACAGATAGAGCAATGCTGCCTATTGGCAAACTGCATGTAAGCCAAAAGTTGCCTACATGTATAAAACTCATATGGCCCACCTTTTCCAGAACAGATCTGCTCCACTTTGCACAGATACGGCAATGCTGCCTACCAGCAAACTGCAAAAGTGGCCTACATGTATAAAACTCATATGGCCCACATGTTGCAAAACAGATCTGGTCCACTTCTGGCACAGATAAGACAATGCTGCCTAGTGACAAACTGCATGTAAGCCAAAAGTGGCCCACATACTAGTATATTAAACTCATATGGCCCACATGTGCCAAAACAGATCTGGTCCAAGTCTGGCACAGATACTGTAATGCTGCCTAGTGACAAACTGCATGTGAGCCAAAAATGGCCCCCCTATATAAAAACTCATTTGGCCCACCTTTCCCAAAACAGATCTGCTCCACTTTGGCACAGATATGGCAATGCTGCCTAGCAGCAAACTGCAAAAGCAGGCCACATGTATAAAAACTCATATGGCCCACATGTTCCAAAACAGATCTGGTCCATGTCTGGCACAGATACAGTAATGCTGCCTAGTGACACAATGCATGTAAACCAAAAGTGTCCCACACTATGAATATAATAACTCAAATGAACCACATGTTTAAAAACAGATCTGGTCCACCCCTGGCACAGATACGACAATGCTCCCCAGTAACAAACATCATGTGAGTCAAAAATGGCCCCCATATATAAAAACTGATTTGGCCCACATGTTCCAAAACAGATCTGGTCCAATTCTGGCACAGATACTGTAATGCTGCCTAGTGACAAACTGCATGTGAGCCAAAAGTAGCCCTCATATATAAAAATTCATTTGGCCCACCTGTCCCAAAACAGATCTGCTCCATTTTGGCACAGGTAAGGCAATGTTGCCTAGCGGCAAACTGCAAAAGTGGGCCACATGTATAAAAACTCATATGACCCACATGTTCCAAAACAGATCTGGTCCACTTCTGGCACAGATAGGGCAATGCTGCCTATTGGCAAACTGCATGTGAGCCAAAAGTGGCCCCCATATAGAAAAACAGATTTGGCCCACATGTTCCAAAACAGATCTGGTCCACTTTTGGCACAGATAGTACAATGCTGCCTAGTGGCAAGCTGCATGTAAGCCAAAAGTTGCCCACATGTATAAAAACTCATTTGACCCACATGTTCCAAAACAGATCTGGTCCACTTCTGGCACAGATAGTGCAATGCTGCCTAGTGGCAAGCTGCATGTAAGCCAAAAGTGGCCCACATGTACCAAAAACGGATCTGGTCCATGTGGGCCATGTGTAGCCCCCATATATAAAAACTCATTTGGCCCACCTGTCCCAAAACAGATCTGCTCCACTTTGGCACAAATAAGGCAATGTGGCCCACATGTATGGCCCACATGTATAAAAACTCATATGACCCACATGTTCCAAAACAGATCTGGTCCACTTTGGCACAAATAAGGCAATGTTGCCTAGCGGCAAACTGCAAAAGTGGCCCACATGTATAAAAACTCATATGACCCACATGTTCCAAAACAGATCTGGTCCACTTTTGGCACAGATAGGGCAATGCTGCCTAGTGGCAAGTTACATGTAAGCCACAAGTGGCCCACATGTTCCCAAACAGATCTAGTCCACTTCTGGCAGAGATACTGCAGAGTTGCCTACTTTTGTCTGACAATTGGCCCCAGACTGGTGCAGATGTGACCCACATCTGGCAACCAGTAGTGGTCCCTCCAACTGCTGTCAATCCAAGCAGAAAGTGGACCACATGAAAATGGGAATTTGGAACAGATTTGGTCAGTTTTGCCATCTGCACAGGCCATTTATATTAGGGTTCACCCTTAAAGGTAGAGGTTTAAAAAGTGATGTATGGAGTGATACTATAGAAGAGCTACATCAGGCACAAAACGTATTGGTGTATTAGGTTCATTGTTCATAGAAACAAAATGCCAAAGCTGTTTTAAACAGACTTTTAACAGACTGCACTTATTTCAGCAAAAGGTGGCCGGTGGGTCTCGGGTCATTACACCTTGAGCAGTTTCTTTTTTACAGGCTCTGTAGGTTTGCATCCAAACTGCAATTGTACACTTCAGAGTTTATGATCCCATCAATGAGCCCAAGCTCACTGACACTAGTGTAAGAAAAACAACCCCAGAACTTTGAGTTTTCAACCTCAAAGTGCCCTTCTTCAAGCATTCTCCACACAAAACCGTCTACCCTCCGTTTAATGTTGTACTAACAGCCTCTGAAACCATTTGGGGCGTCTTTAAAGTTTCCCACTTTCTCCAGATGTAGTCGATCAGCCGAGACATGTTTGATGTTCAGATCTTGCTTTCTTATTTATGAACCGGATCTGAGAGGCTAATGTTGGTAACACTCAGAAATCATCTCAACAGCCCCAATCATTTCTGTAAACATACATCACCAAAGTCATCCCGTATCCTGAAACGCAGGGATCATGATGGCATGGAGAGTTAGTGTAAAGATGTGTACAGCTGTTGCTTGTGCTATTCTGTGCTGACCTAAGGGGTGGTTGGTGTGGTCTCAGGGCCACCTGTCAGGAGAAGGTGTAGGGCTACAGGTGACCCGCCTGCTGTCTCAGCTGTTGCACCAGCTCTGAGTGATGGTTCTTCCCTGCTGCTGTGTTCAAAGGAGCATTTAATATGAAGCGCCATGTTTCCTGCATTATAGTGGTGGCAGAAATGAAATAGCGCCCCCCAGTGAACTGGAGAGGAACAACGCTACCCTGGACTCTAAGCTGAAACAGTGGAGAAGGCTGAGCCTGGCCAAGGGCTTCGGAAGAAGAAGCAGTGTGCAGAGGTCAGTGAAAGAAGAACCATAACTAGGATGGCAGCAAGGACTTCTGGACAGTAGCTGGGGGGCGGTCTGTACTTGGACTTCATGAGCTTAGTAGTTTGGTTCTACTTGAACTGGTTTGATGGGTGGCATGGTGGCGCCAGAAGGGCCTAGGTTCTATTCCCAGCTGGGGTGTCCAGGGTCCTTTATATAAGGAGTAAGATGTTCGCCCCTGTGTCTGCGTAGGTTTCCTCCCACAGTCTATAGACGTGCGGTCAGGTGAGTTGGAGAGGCTAAATTGACCCCTAGATGCCCCCTAGATGTAACTTATCTTTCCGCACCCCAGAAAGATAAGTAGCTTAGAAGACGGAGATGGTTTGCGATGCCATGTGAGATGTGGGCATCAAATCCGCCACGGGAAGTGCTGTGTTTGCAGTAGGAGTGTCTGTTATTAGCGTTGATTGTTGGCATCAAGATGTGGACATCCCGTCTTCTACACTAATTTCACAGTATCAACTCATCAATCTCATTTAAGATCCAGTCGCTAACTTTTGCCAGGCCAGTTTTGCTGATTCGTTTCATGGAAACGATTGTATCTGCTTGGGCGACTACTGAGTTCTAGTGGTTGTTTGGCAATGTTCGTCTCACAGGTTCAATTTCAAGCTAAATTAGCAACATTTATTTTACATTTAAGGCATTTAGCAGACGCTCTTATCCAGAGCGACTTACAACCGTGCTTAGTGTTCCATTGGATAATATTCCAGCTAGTACAGGAAGTGTAGAGCCTAAAAACCTACCATGAGCTTAGACACTGCCCGAACAAGGGGCCAGTGTTGTTACCTAAGGAGATCAATACACACACATATATAAAGATAAGTGCACTACCTGGCAACCCAGCTCAGCCCTCACACCTATAGAAAAGAAAGGTCATTATAAGTGCAACACAAGTACATACACACAACTTACACATCTACTAGAGCTCACTCACTGAACTGCATTACGAAGAGATGGTCTTCAGTCTGTGCTTGAAGACCACGAGAGACTCAGCTGTTCAGACAAACAGTGGGAGTTCATTCCACCTTCTGGGACCAGGACAGAGAAGAGTCTAGACGCTTCCATGAGTCTTCCAGGATGGCGGGTTGAGTCAAGCTGTACTTGAAACTTGAAGGTTTGAGGTGCAGATCGACTCTTCACCATTGCCATAATGTAGGGAGGCGCTGGTCAATTCTTTGGCTTTGTAGGCCTCAGAGTTTTAAATCTGATGCGGGCAGCAACAGGAAGCCAGTGAAGGAAGCGCAGCAGTGGAGTGACGTGGCTGAACTTTGGAAGTGAGTCGAGCTGCTGTGTTCAGACTCCAAACACAGTTTGACTCATTGATTAGGTCTGGGGTAAGTGAGAATTGGCTTGAGTTAGATTTCTAGGCCAGAACCATTTTGGTACATGTGATGTGAGTTTCAAAACCATCTGCACATGTAAACCTCCTAGACCAGGTAAAGCTTTCTCCTAGAATGGAACATCCAAACTATGCAGGGTTGCTGCATTAGGCATGCATTCAGTGGTCCCGCACAAATATAAGACTGTGCAGTCGTGCATGGCAGAGCCTATGACCAGGTCTCTGAACATGCATTATGTATTATAGCATGCACCTGGGTTACATATAGCCACTGCTGACATCATACCCATGGTTCCAGAATAACAAATGGAGGGAAAAGGGGAAAAAAAATGGAGGAGGAAAAAAGCTTTACCCTTATTTTCTTTCTCGCTCTCTTGCACACAGGTTAGACACTAAAAACCTCATCCACCCCCTCCGTACCAACCACGCTGCACCTACACCCCCCAAAGCTCCAAAGCACATAGATCACTGTAAGATGGCAGCACCAGAATGACTCTGAACTCTCTCTGTGATCGTTAACACGCTCGTGCTTTTGGAAACGAAAGCCATTGGGTTGATAAATATGTCCAAAAGCATGCATACAGCGCTAAATAGATGATGGCCTATAGAGACAAACAGCCAGCCGACAATCCGACTCCACTGTTTGGCTTTTACCACGTCGGGCAGGTATTTCTTCACCGCCTTGAGCAGAGCAGCTCCTAAAATTGAAACACCCAGTCAACAAGCATTTAGTTTCCTTTGTGTTATTCATTTGTGCTTTTATCCGTATAACTATTCCCGGGCGGCGTTGGATTCATTCGTTATTTTAAATCACGGTCTCGCTGTCTGTTCTGGGATGCTGGGCTTGAAATGTGCTTGATGAGTTTTTCCATTTTGCCGGGTATCGTACGCTTGGAACGTGAAGGGTGTTGTATTCGGCTGCTTGTTTACAGCGTCTGCCTTCCTTTCATTTCAAACAGTGGCTCAAACCTATTAACGTAAAACTTTCTCTCACTGTGCGGATCCCTGTTTCAGAATGGATTATATGGCTGGATGATGTCATGATAGAATATGTCGGCTTTATGAAAACACCCACAGCTACTGTGGAATAACGGTGAACACATCAAAGTAGCACTAGTGGAATTATACAGTCCACCTTAAAAACCTCCGGAATGGAACTTTACAGGAAGTTTATGAAACAGCTTCCTTAACCTACAGTTAAGATTCAGATACAGATGGTTTATATATCAACATTAAAACTACTGTTTCATACTTCTCGTGTTACTCAACATACCGTAACATCAAATAAACGCCAGTGTTAACCGCGACCTATTATGCTTTTCTGGTTTTACTCTAAGTCTGTTTTGTAAAGGTCCTGAAGTACACATCTGAGAGAGCAACGCACAGAAAGGCCTTAGCTACATTCCAGACCCTTTCTCTGTTACGATGTGACATCATCCTGTAACACAGTCCCTACTGTAACACTGTAATAGTGGTGTAACAGTTGGTGTAACTCAGCGGATAACACCACTACCTGCCAAGTAGCCACCAACACATGTGGGAGATTGGGGTTTGAATCCCGGGTTGGGTGACTATGCTGTGCTACACCAATAAGAGTCCATGGGCAAGACTCCTAACACTACATTGGCCCACCTGTAATATGATTAACCTTGTAAGTCGCTCTGGATAAGAGCGTCAGCTAAATACCATAAATGTACTGGTGTCCAGAAAATGCAACACTGGATCAATTTAGACCAGTGGCAACCAACTGTCATCAAGACTCCACCTACTTTTCTGTAGGATTAGCTCCAACATGTGTCCAGAATGCTGGCCTCCATACTTAACCCTAATGCAGCCAATCAGTGGCTTCACTGGAAGATGTTAATTAGCTGGAAACAGAGCGGACGTTGTTCACCATATGTCAAGAGAATTTCTTCTGCTGATAAACATGACATAACCCGTCTTAACACCATGTTACATTAACATACAACTGTGTTAAGTCAGATAGCTTATGTTTTAAAGCCAGCATTGTCAGGTAACAACTGCACACATCTATCCGTCCATCCATCCCCCAATCTATCTGTCTATGTAACTGTCTAGATCTTTCTCCATTCGCTCTCTTCTCTTCAGTATTCTTCCAGCATGTTCTGGACTTTGTGTCCAGTCTGATTCAAATGCAGAGCACACTGTGTGTTCAGTCTTTGGGTCAGCGACAGACTGACATGCTGGTTTGGGCAGGGATGTGGGTGAGGGGTAAAGGTCAGAGAGGAAAAAAACAACTATCCACAGAGGAAATAAGTACACATTCTGTTAGGAGCTAAACCAAAACCAACCCCGCCCCCCCCCACCCCGCACCACTCCCATCATCAGCTGGTGCGGCGTGGATTAGTCACGCATTACATCTCTGCAAAGTTGAAGGCTATTTTTGTGAACGTTTATTTGTAATTATTCAAGAGCTCATGGACATAGACCATAATTCAACTCAGCAAAACAGATATTTAGCCAACTCAAGTGTTGCAAATGAATGCAAATGGACGAGGAAGTAAAACTCCTGAAACGAGTAAGACCACTGAAAGCTTATCGCCTGAACAGAAACAATTAAACAGTGATTTGTCACTGTACTACTCATTGACTCTCCATTCTAGAGTCGTGAATCAGATGCATTTCCTTTCCCCTTACTACACACTCCATTTGCTTCGTGCCTCTGTACGTTCTCACGCGTAGGCTTTCTTCAAGGGCAGACATTTGTCAAGTTGTTTTTCTGGGTTTATGAAAAGAAAAAAAAAGAGAGAGAAAATGCCATAAAATATACCACTTCCTTAAAGAGCATGGCAGCTGATGTGATGCCCTGCAGACTTCCTATAAGTGCCCCCCCACCACACCCCCATACAAACTTTTAGACTTCACTTAGACAAAAAAGTAAAGTTGTGAAGGGCAGTTGCCATGCCACAGGAATTTTCTCCTCGCCAGCAAGAGGGCAACACTGTGGAAGGTTCCAGCAAACTTCGGCAAAGTTCTACAAGCATGTATTAGAAAAAAAAAGAAAATCTAAATCAGCATAAACAAAATGTGAGGGGACTCAATAAGCCCTTTCAGACCACTTTTGAAAATTTTGTTTCTGCATGCCAGATGTCACTTCAGGTGGTTGGATTAATTGAAGTGATTGAAAGCATAGAAAAGCTCAAGCGGAGGTCAGAATCAGGCGATGTTCTTTCGGCCGGTCGCCTTGATCTTAAGCAAAGTCTCATTACAAATATGAGGTAACATCAACAACAACAAAAAAACATAAATACATACATAAATAAATAAGTCAACCATCTGCAGGACGTAGAACGTTTACATAAGGCACATAAACCATGAAGACATAAAAGCCCGAGTTTTCCATTTGTCATGCTTCCTGGTTTCCCCTTTGCCATAGTCATAGTCACATGTCAGCCACCACCCAATCACGCCCTGTTTCCTCGTTTGCTTCCTCCATTGGCTTATAAGCTCCTGGTTCACATGCACCCATTGTGAGGTATTGCCAACTCCAGTTGCCTTACCGAGCGTCCTATCCTAGTGATTCTGACTTTCTGGTTTTCTGACTCTGTTTGGTCTCTGGTTCGCCCCTGCTCTTCTTCTATCCTCTGTTATTGGTTGCTTTGTTGTGATTGTTTATTTGGTTTTGACTTCTGCCTGCCTCTTTGTATCTGTTCCTGGATTCTGTTTTTGAGCCTGACTATCAACCTGTTAAATAAACCCAGCCTTGATTTGAGCTCAACTTTGTTTTGAACCATCAGTTCTCAAGACACAAATTATTTTTAATATATTTATTACAGGGTACATAAACACATCGATTTAGACTCTGTACTAGTTATTGAAGTGCGATAGGCATGTTGTGACCATAATAGAAGCCAAAATTCTGAACACCGACATTAAGACAAACGTAATACTTATTATTCTGTTATTTCAGGGCATGAGGGCATGTCTTCCTGCACAGCACTGCATCCATATTATTAGTAACCGGTCAGTGCAATAAAAGGAACACTGCATTTTCACATTAGCAGGGTCACAGGTAACACTGCATGCCTATAACTAGAAACAGATCAGTGTGATACAAGTAACACAGCCAAGGCAATAAATGTCACACTGCACTACAGATGTCCCTACAAGCAGAGCAATAAACATAACGCTGCATCAACACATGTCCCAACACTGCATCTACACATTTCCCAACAAGCAGTGCTATGAACTTAACACTGCTTATATCCACATAATTCTGCATCTACACATTTCACAACAAGCAGGGTGATAAACATAATACTGCGTCTACAGATTTCCCAACAAGCAGGGCGATAAACATAACACTGCATCTACAGATTTCCCAACACTGCATCTACACATTTCCCAACAAGCAGGGCGATAAACATAACACTGCGTCTACACGTCCCAACACTGCATCTACACATTTCCCAACAAGCAGGGTGATAAACATAATACTGCGTCTACACATGTCCCAACACTGCATCTACACATTTCCCAACAAGCAGGGCAATAAACATAACACTGCATATGCACGTCCCAACACTGCATCTACACATTTCCCAACACTGCATCTACACATTTCCCAACAAGCAGGGCGATAAACATAACACTGCATATGCACGTCCCAACACTGCATCTACACATTTCCCAACAAGCAGGTCGATAAACATAACACTGCATCTACACGTCCCAACACTGCATCTACACATTTCCCAACAAGCAGGGCGATAAACATAACACTGCATCTACACGTCCCAACACTGCATCTACACATTTCCCAACAAGCAGGGCATGAACATAACATGGTGTAGCAACAAGCAGTGCAATCACCTTAACACTGCATCTGCATATGTCCCAACAAGCAGGGCATGGACATAACACTGCATCTACACATTTCCAAACACTGCATCTACACATGTCCCAACAAACAACCCAAGACTGCATAGCAACAAGCAGGGCATGAACATAACACTGCATCTACACATGTCCCAACAAGCAGGGCCGTAAACATAATCCCTTAATCAACACAATGAGCAACAAAAGTAACCCTTTATCCACGGGCTCTACCATCTCATTTCACCGCAACACAAATCACTACTCCAACCTCAAATTCACAAAGTTTAAGTTTGGGCTCTGCTTCGCCATCTTTGCTGGCACTGCCTTTCTCTTTTAGTCCAGGCCAGCGTGTCGCACCCCAGATGGCTGGTCAGATAAGAAAGCCAAGTGCTTGGTGTCCAGATACACTGGACAGCAGTGTCAAGAGATGACACTGACATATCTGATCCTTCAAGGTCAGGACTCACATCACACAGAACATTCAGTGCTGGTTTTTCTGCTAGCAGCTCTGAAATATCTGACAAGTTGTTTGGCTTGTTCCCAAACTCCAGGTCCTCATTCTGAAGAGTTCAGAAGTCCACTCTGAAGAACTTCAAATCAATCCAAAGGTCTAAGCAGCTCGGATACGATGATTTTCCTTTTGTTTGCTGGAGATATCCTGAGATGAACGTCCAAGAGAAGACACGCCATGGTGTCGGCAGCATTGTCAGGGCTGAAAATCGCCGAATTCGTTAGATGTTCAACATAACCAGGGCGGCAGGTGTTGGCAGAGAAATCCAATCTCCTTCTCGACAGCAATCCTTTAGGTATAACAGAACTCAGACACAGTCCTCCACGCCGCTCTGCAGAAATGACCATACCCTGTGTGTATCTGAATTCCTTTAAATGGACATTGGAGGACGAGGACGCTTCGTGATGAAACATCTTCTGTATTGTGGATCTCCTTGCTCTTTCTAAATAAAAGGCTGTGGAGAAGTTTACTAAGATCAATAAGAAGAAAAGCCTTGGGAAGTTGTGACCTATCAAGATGGTATGCGACCATTAACCGATGACTAGTTGCGAGAGTCTGAAGAACATTCTCGGAATTATGGGCGTCACTAACAGCCTTCCTAAAACCTCCCTATGTTTAGCTTCGAATCTCATGGGCCATAATTCCGCCAGTGGACCAAAGCACCTAATTAGATGGGGATAATGATCCATGAAGTGATGTTTGGGACGCAGGTGCACATCAGAAAAGGTCTGCGGCGGACGGATACTTTATGCTGCAACTAGTTCAAGGATGTTTCTGACAACTTTGAAAACGCTACCGTCTCAGTAATGTCTTATGAGTTTATGTTTTCTGAAATATGTTGGTCAATGGAGGCAGTTTTATACATATATAATGCTGTTATATGGACTTATATATACTATATTACTGACAAACAGGCTGCTTACTTCATGGTTTTAAGCTGAAACTAAGGCAGAAAGCACTTTCCACATCACTTGAATGCTCTTAGGCCTTATCAAGCCAGTAATTAGCAATTAACTGAGAGCTCATCATCACTCAACACCTATGAATGAATTAACATTGAGAGAAGGCTGATAGCTTTCATTTGCAATGTTGGAAAATACTTCATTCATTCTAGTGGCTGTTCAATAATGCAGTAATGACAACTATCCTGATTAGTCTTAATAGAAGAAGTGCTCTGGCGAATGCTTAATTTGGCATAATGGCCACTTAATAAATAAGCAGTGATTTTACATTTTGCCATATTGACCACCAATAGGAAAATGCACAACAAATAAGAGAGTACTCTTGGACGTGAAATTTGGTGGGTAGGTTTGACATTGCGAGACATTGTGCGAATAAGTCAATTTCCATGTTTGGTTGCACGTATGCCTGTACCTGACTGACCAATAGCCATAGACTTTCAGTGAGCAGTGATGCTCTCCATGAGTCATTCTGTTAGTGGCAGCACCGTTGGCAGAACTACATGTACGCAGACTGTTACGACGACGGTCCTTAACACCATGTCAATGTCAACAAAAACTGAAATGGTGTCAAGCCAAACTGTCATTGAGTAACTCAGAATGGCAGCAGGTCATCTACAGTGACGAGTTCCACTTTTGTCTTGGAATCTGTGTGTGTGCCAAAACGAATGGCTTGTTGTCACACGTCACACTTCCAGGTGGCCTGGTTTCACTCCACCTCCACCCTTACAACTGTACGCATATGCTGTTACAATGAGACAGGACATGGAGACGGGTTGCAAAAGTTTTAATGACAACACAAACAAAAAGAAACTAAACCAAATCATTTTTGACGAAGCAAAACACTAAGAAACATTAAACCGGTTTACACACTAACTAACATGGGGACAAACGACCAAGAGAGAGACAACAGACCAGAAGGAATACAAAACCTACAGACAAGGAGACACAACAATGGGCATAGAAACAAGACACCACCAGGGGAACAAACACCAAGCAAGAACAAAGGGGACAACATGGAGTATAAAACAACAAGAGCTAATGAGAGACACCTGGGAAGGGGCGGAGCCAGAAACAGGTGAGGGGCCTGACAAGAGGGTGGAGACAGGAGGAGCAAAAAACCAAAACAAACAGAAGCACATGGAACAGAGTGACAGACAGCACATGGACATGACAAGACAGAAACAGGAAGCCAGATAAAACAGACAAACATGAACAGGACATGGCCGGGTGTGACAGCAATGGTGTCAAGCCAAACTGTCATTGAGTGACTCAGAATGACAGCGGGTCATCTTCAGTGACGAGTCCCACTTTTGTCTTGAAGGAGACGACCAACGCGAATCTGTGTGTATGCCAAAATGAATGGCTTGTTGTCACACTTCCAGATGGCCTGGTTTCACTCCACCTCCACCTTTACAAGTCCATGCCGAGATGCATGCATGTGTATGTATATGCGTATAATATATCGTCGCTGTCCAAAGAAAAACATGTATCTCCATATTTGTTGAATGTAAATAAATATTAATCACATGGGCTGCTGTTTACATTTTCATGAAGAACAGACTGAGAAATGGCCCAAAAACTGCAGACAGATTCTGGTACCATTTCTTCTGAAATTAGTATTTTGCCCTAGTAGTATAGATACCTGTAATACACGATAGTAATAAAACGTAATATTAAAAATGTAAATTATCGATCTTACTGACTACAGAAGTTAGCATAACCATAAGGGCAACATAGTAACATCAATCTAATTATGCTCTGGGAACATATGTGCTCTGATTTATGCCTAGTGTGGCCACGGTGACACATTGAGTAGCCCTGTCGCCTCACATCAATCTAGAAAGGCCTGGGTTCAATTCCTAGCCCAGGCAACTAGCCAACTCCTCTCTGTGTTGAGCTTGCATGTTCTCCATATGTCTATATGGGTTTCCACCATGTGCTTTGGTTTCCTCAGTCCAAAGATGTGCAGAGCAGGGCACTGGGATATGCTCCAGTACCCCCAGCTACCCAGCAGGGTAAGCAGTTAGCATGATTAAGAAATGAATAAAGCTCAGTTGACCCTAAATACTGCTTAATAATGCACAGGCACTTTATTAGTAACTGCTGGTTTCATTGGGTTGTGCAGAAGATGATGATGAGTTTGATACTAAACCTTGAAGATGCTTGGTTCACCTTAGATATTGCTTAATGTAGTGATATAAAGCACGATAATGGCCAACCCTTCCCCTCATAAGTGTCACGCTTCCAGGCTTTCCCGTTACTCTCGCCCTCCCGAACTCCCAGAGGACAACGCTCGATGACGTCACCTCCATATGCTCGCACGTGGATGTGCTCATTCGTTCGCGGTCACCTGAGTTTTAGTCCGCTGAGTTAGTAAGCCCGCTCTTCGCAGTCACATGCTCTTCGAGAAGCTGTGCCCACTCGTTAGCAATTCTGAGTGATCTCTTTGGTTTATGGTTATTCTGGTTCTGAGTCCTTGTTTGGTTTTTCGACTACCCCTTTTACTGTTTCCCATTCTTGCTCTATTCTACGTATCCGGTTACTGATCTCAGCTCTGGCCTATCTCTCTCTTGCTTTGCCCTTGTAACTTGATTGCCTCTGCTGACTCTTTCCTTCCGGTTTTGACCTGGGTCTGTCCCTGATTACATTTCATGCCCTATTCAACGTTGCTGCTTATCTCATCCATCATTTTGTGTAATAAATCTACTTTGGTTTTTAACTCTATAACTATAACTAATAAAATAATATAATATAATAAAATAAATTTGAACTATAAGGCTTAATAAACATAATACAGACCATTACAATGTGCCTCAAGTCACCGTTTCTGACTTAGAGTTAGCGTGACATGCTGTCCAATAATCTGCCTCTCGGAAGTAAACCATTTTCTGCCCGACTTCCTTATTGTATAATCATTCCAACATATCAGATCCTCTAAACCCACTGAATTCACTCATGAATCCATAACACAGGAAGTTTAACACCAGCCCTGATGGGATAAGCGACATAAGAATAAATACTTAGCGCCATCTGCCAGATTTCCACAGTCACTCATTCCTTTACGCTGATGAAAATGGGCGAGCAACAAACACGCGCCCATTGCAAATGTGGAAATTAGATTGTCTTTCCCCTCTGCGAAAGGAAATGTGAGCTTCCGACTGCAGAAGTAATTACCTTATGTCAATATTCGCCTTTATTTGTGACTTTCATATCTCTTTTATTACGAAGATAACTCCTGAAACTTGCAACAAATTACATCCACGGTTTTAATGTCCTCCGTGCCGCGGTATCCGGCATATTAATTTCCATCACAACAAAACGCATCCGAATTGGCGCAATATTGTGGCTCATTGGACTTAATGGGAAACCCTGACCGTTTAGGAGGAACAAATCAAATCTTGGCTGCCGCATACAGTGGCTCCGAGCAAATGGCGCTGGTAGGCTGTACAGACAGGTGGAGATGTGCTATTATTCAGTCTGTGGGATAATTTGGCTCGGTTCCCACAGAGCAACAGTTTGGGGAGATGATTTGCATTTCTAGAATACGTAAGCAGCTATTGGCATGCTGGTTTTGTGTATGTGGGAGAGTTAGGGGAAGAGAGGATGCATGCGGTGGATCACAACAAATACAGTACCACCAGTAATAGCCAACGGGTGCTAGATTTAAACCTTTGGACATTATCATAGAGGTGTCTTAATCAGTGAAGCTTAAACGTCTGACTGACAGCAGCATCTGCTCACTTTGTTTAGGGTACTCTAATTTTATTTTCAGATCTGTTAGAAACCATTCAGGCAGCGACTCTATTCTGCCGTCATAGGCTTCAGTGACTCCAAGCGCACGGCAAGTCTATAACTTTCTAATTCACACTAAATACAGCCAGTGTAGGACATGTATTGGTAGGCTGGATTCTAGATTCTAGATTAGATAAAAGTAGAAACAGAAGGCCAAAGTTACCGGGAATAAAATTACTATATTATAATAGCTAGCAAAATTAGAATAAAATACAAGATAAACAATCATCGTCAAAGTAACAGCTGCACCCAGAAGGAGGTGTGGAATTGCGGTGCTGTTGGGAAGATAAAGGTTACCAGGAACAATCAATGCTGATGAATTTAGACTGATATGATCAATATTTATTGAGCTACACATACAGAAGTCTGTCTCTCAGTATGACGTCGGGCCACCATGTTTGCTAACCCAACATGGCTGACGTCTCAGCATGGAGTTCTACAGGTTCATAATGGTGTCAGGTGATAATCCATCCCATACAGCTTGAATACCTCACACAGTTCCTGCAGATTTTGCTGTAGGGGTGGTGGTAGAGTAAAACCATGATGTGACCCCGCTCCGTGTGATGCAATCCCTCTCCAACTACTCAAATTACTTTCTAACTCTTCTCCGAGTCATTTACATATTTACATTTACGGCGTTTAGCTGGCGCTCTTATCCAGAGCGACTTACAAGGTTAATCATATTACAGGTAGGCCAGTGTAGTGCTAGGAGTCTTGCCCAATGACTCTTACTGGTGTAGCACAGCATAGTCACCCAGACCGGGATTCGAACCCCAGTCTCCCACGTGTGGTGATGGCTACTTGGCGGGTAGTGGTGAGTTATGCTCAAGTATGTTTTCAACACAACATTACAAGTCAGAATGGAAAGCACTCACAACAGGACGACCTAATGCAATCAGTCAGCTACAGTGATGTAGCTTACATCACATGTATGGCCAAACATGAAACTTTGGCATGTCTCACAATGTCAAACCTACCCACCAAGTTTCATTACTGTTGGTTGATTCCTTCCTTCTGGGTGCAGCTATTTATTTGATGATGAATGGATATAAAGCATGGCTCAAAGCCGGAGAACTATGTGGGCATGGGCATGGCTAGGGCTGTGACAATAACCACATTACTGCAATGCTGTGGTGATGTGTTGCCTACCGCGGTCTGGAGCTCAAATTACCACACTTTTTCTTGTTGGTGAAATTTGATTCACCCTTCTCAGTATTCACACTCACAGCGAGCTGAAGAGGACTGGATTGTAACATTAGCTGAGATCTGTTTAGCTAATGGATCGTCACCTATTGTGGTGCCCGTATCTAATTCCTCCAGCCTGAAGTAATGAACAAAGAATGTTGGTGATGAATAAAGGAGTGACTAGGAAACAGGCAGTGGAAGACAAGTGGTCTAGCTTGCAAGGCTTTGGTTATGCTGGTTAGCTTTAGCTGGTTAGGTAAAAAAAATGGTTGCACCCAATAGGAATCAACCGACAGCAATGAAACTTGGTGGGTGGGTTTGACATCGTCAGACATGCAAATGATTCAGTTTATTGAATTTATTATTTATCAGAATTTATTATTCCTGGTAACCTTTATCTTCCTTCCCAATGGCAACTGCTCTTTTGATGATCAGTGAACATTTACTGTGTCACTTCCTTCCTTTTTGTACAGCACTCATCTACAATGTAAATGAGGGTCACCCTCACTGTACTCAGAGTTTAAATAAATGTTGATAGATTGACTGACTGACTGAACTCTTGATATGTAAACATGACCTCATAAAGTAAGAAGTCTGAAAATTGTGGTAGGACGACAAATACTCCGCACAGATCAGATCATCCCCCGCAATAGAACATTTATATGGTCTTTGCCGTTACTCCTAATCTGTCCAAGATGTCAGTCTTCGCATTATGTAGAAGGCATGCCTAACCAGCCTCACAGAGAACTGACACAACCTGAGAGTAAACAGTCAAGCAGCTTTTTGATTTCGTGATTTTTTTTTTTTTTTTTACCACAAGCCCCCCTGCCGTCTGTTCTTTGCTTGGAGGAACTTCCACCTGAAATTGCCTGTAAAGGTTTCTTGATCATTCATCTGGAACTCAACTGGCATTCACGCCTCTCCTGCCTTTGTAACTGAGGGACTGTACTTGTTTGTGCTCTGAATAACAAAATTAGAAGTAGTGCCTTAAAAGAGGATTCCAGGATATCCATTCCAGTGCACATATCTGCTGTTAGCCTTAGGTTTACCTTTGAACCAGCGAGTTGGAAACCACCTTGTGTTAAAGACCACTCCCCCAAAATGATTGCTGGCTTGTGTCTAGCTCTGCTAAGAATATCCTTCCTGTGCATCTGTTTACGCTCATTTATGAGTGTTTCATCCTCTGTTAATATATTAGTCCAGGTCCGTGATTGACCACATGGGGTGCTCTCCTTCCTGTATAGAAGGTCATCAAGTCAGGAGGCGTTCAGAGCTCTCTCTTCCCACTGACCTCCTCTGGAGCTACTCTTGTCCGGACCAGCACCGGACTCTTTACTCGACTCTGCTTTGCGTCGATTGTTGCATTTGTGGAACCTTAAGTAGACTTTGTGAATGTGGGAAAAGTACCTGCATAAAAATGATGGTTCTTTAAGAGTACTTTAGTAAAGAAAGTGGTTCTGTATAGAACCTGATTACAGGGTTCTACATCATGAATGCATTCTTCAGATTGGTGGAAAGGGGTAGGTACTATTTAAAGCATTGGTTAAATCAGCATAGTTTATATACTGCCCTGTAGGCTTTATTGAATCAAACAAAAAGGATCTGTATGTCCTATAATCAAAGGGGTTCTTTATATAATCTGAAGAACCATCTTTTGTAAGAGTGAAGGGCACAAGTGCCATTTGTTTTTGGCTTTTCTGCTGGTTTGAAAGAGGTACTTAGTTTGTTGTAAAGAACCCTTTGAATTCAGGTTGGTGGTTCTGCATAGCACCAAATAAGGTGGTCAAGTCAAGTCAATATTTACAACAGATGTTGTTGCAAAGCAGCTTTACAAGAACCTGGTGTCCGAGCCCCCAGTGAGCAAGCCAAGGGCGACAGAGGCAAGAAGTTTAAAATTAAGATGTTTAAAATTAAGAAACCCCAAGAGATAATAAGACAACCAAAGGACAGGAGTATTCAGTGTTTGTAAGGTGGAGGAATGACTGTCTGATTAATCTGTAGTTAAGTAGCTGGGTCACAGGATGGGGCTGCAGGACCCAGCCCAAGCTTCCACAGTGCAGGACAGCCAGGAGCTCCATGGTGGTTAAAGGCAAGCAGTGGCCCCCAGTCAGAGCAGATGTAATACCAGCATCAGACCGCACAGGATGGGCAGCAGTTCAGCTCAGACAGAGCGAACAGACAGACTGTTAGCTCTGACAGAAGACCTGAACACACTATATGGTGTTAACAGAGTGCAGCAGTGACTCCAGCAGAACCAGAAGGTAACGAAGACGTGAGCGCTCCCTGAGAGAAAGCGCCCCTCTGCTCCATCGTCAACAATCCTGCGTGAATATGAAGAGCAGTGGGACGACAGCACTGACATTCCCAGCTTACCGAACACCCTCTGTCAGTGGACCCCTAGATCTGCACCTTTTACCTAGCAGAAACACTAATTAGTCTAAGTAAGGAGTCTTTGAGTCTTCCTGGTTCTATATAGAACAATTTTCTTTACTAAAGAACCAATAAAGACCCATCTTTACTAAAGAACTCTTGGAGAAACCAACTTTAAGAGTGTAGGGGCAAATGCAATGTGTTTAATCATAGACCAATACTAATCCAAATTTCTAATACCGGAGTTACAGCAGTGTCCCAGTCCAGACTTAACACTAGAAACAAAGCAGTAATACTTTACATTAAGTGTTGACTAACTAACACAAAGTTATTCATTAACAATGCTTAACTAATGTTAACCAAAATGTAATTCATGTAAAGTGTTACAGTGCTAATGTTACTACAGTGATAGTGGCTGGACTGAGAGGTGGGCCAACCACCAGCCTCTCTGAAGGCAAGGTAGCATGTGTGGATTGAAATTGGCAGCAGCAGCTCCCCAAAACTCAAAGGAGTGATTTCGCATGCTCTTGCTGGCCCCCCGTCAACTTGAAAGCCTCTGCCGCAAGCCCGCTGCATTCGAAAGGCCCCCAGCGGAGAAGGAACAGGATCTATGCTCTGGGCATTTGTAACTCCACTGCCACGAGCTCCTGGAAGAGAAGCAGACTCACCTGAGGCAACGCTAGTCTACTCCGCCTACAGGACTGCAAGCAGGACTGGCTCTTCAACTCATTTCTGAAGAAACCCATTTTAACTTCTCTGACAAACGGAAGCGCATGTTTTTGGACTGTGGAAGGACACCCACTTAAACACAGGGAGAACATGGAGGGTCCACACAGAAAGGGACCCAGACACCCCAACCGGGAATTGAACTCAGGCCCATCTTGCTGCGAGGTGACGGCACTACCTGCTACCCGCTGCGCTACCATGCCACCCTCAGTTCCATCACTGAGACCAAATTCCAAGAATAAACATCATCCAAAACTCACCAGACACAGCCATAGATGCATAAGGTAACCTAGGGTGGAGTCTCTCCATCAGACCTGATACAAGACCAAACCTCAAACATGGTTTAAGTTTATTTCACTACTGACGAAAGAGAACTAATCTCACTGAGCATCGACTTAGACAGAGAGCCGGGCTGCTGCTGGAGTGTCTAAACACCTCAACTCACTGCTGGACTGAGAATAGTTCACCAACCAAAACTAGCCAGCCTCCTGTGGGCAGCGTCCCGTGACCCGAGGACTAGCGGTCCATGTCTACAAGGTAGGCCAGCAAGGTACAAGAGTCTAATAGATTGGACAGTGAATGGACACAGCGTTCAGTCTGATCCACTCACAACACACTCTAACACACCACCACGTCAGTGTCAATGCATAGCTGAGAATGATGCACCACCCACATAATACCTGCTCTGTGGTGGTCCTGTGGGGGTCCTGACGATTGAGGAACAGGGTAATAAAGTACACAGAGAAACAGGTGGACCACAGTCTGTAACTGTAGAGCTACGAAGTGTTGTTGGTCGTCTCCACCAGGACAAAAGCGGGACTCGGCACTGAAGACGACCTCTCGCCATTCTGAGTCACTTTGTGACAGTCTGGCAAGACATTGCAGTCTATGGAAACGTTGACATGGTGTTATGGGTGTCGTCGTACAGTCTGCCAATGGTGATGGCACACCAGGATGACTCATGGAGGGCATCATTGCTAGCTGACTGTCTGAAGTTGAGGCTGAGAGAAACAGATGGACTACAGTCTGTAACTGCAGAACTACAAAGTGGTGTTGGTCATCTCCACCAGGACAGATAAGGGATAACACTGAAGACCGACCTCCCGCCATTCTGAAGTCACTTTGACAGTCTTTTCCACATGCAGTGCAGTGGGAAACGTTGACATGGTGTTAATGGGTGTCGTCGTACAGTCTGCCAATTTACACCAGGAAATAACCCATCATTGTGAAAAGTGAAAACACCCACATACAGACTAACTAGTCTGAACACAGAACACTAGGAGCTGCAGGTCCTCGTCTCCACCACTTACCCAGAGGGAAGTGGGCAGCCGACCTATCCCGCCATTCTGGCACCCGGGACAGTCTGGCAAGATTTGCAGTCTATGGGGTTTGACAGGTGTTAAGGGCACTCATCGTACAGTCTCCAATGGGCACCTCAGGAGGGCATCATTGCTTACTGAAGTTGAGGTTCAGTCAGGTACAGCAATAAGGCCCATCCTTGCTTACATCACATGAACAGCTGAGCGGGAAAACTCAAATCCTTTACGTGTTTCACAACCTTAGGCCTACGCACCAAGCTTCATTCCTGACGGTTGATTCCTTCTGAGTGCAACTGGTTGTGTATATTTGGACATTGTTGATTAGTGTAAATCGGATAGTCCACGGCTGACACTACTTGATACATTTCAAGTTGGTCATTCTCTCTTTCAAGTGCAATCCATCTCTCTCTGGATGCTGACATCTTAGCCTCAGCTATATCCACACTCAGCTATCCCTGCTTTCTCAATAACACGCACTTACTTCCATCCGTTCCAGCCTTCTTTCTCCATTCCATCCCTCCATCTGCTGCCACCTCTACCTCCTCCCACTCTGCCTCCATTAATTTGTATTCAAGCTGATATGAAGCTTGCCATCCTTCCTCTCTAAACCTTTGTTTGGATTGTGGGAGCTGTTGGGCTGTTGGACGTTTTAACACCTCCCTGTAGGATTTCTCCCAGTCTCATATGACACATTTAGGATCCCTCAGGATCCTCGTCACTGTTGGTTCCACAAAAGAGCAAGCAGTAGCATTGTGTGCCTAGCATGCCAAACACCCCCACTTATGGATTTCAGCCCATCAGAACGTGCAGCCAGAGCTTCCATAAACAAGGTCCCTGAGGGGTTTCCTGCCGTGTACAATAGGAGAGGAACACCTAAGTGCTGAAGAACAGTTATAATAGAGGGGTAAATGGAGAGAGTTGCATTTGCGATGGCTTTCTAAGGATGCTTTGGTGAAAGCGGTTGCTGTAGATGAAAGGCAGGAGCATTCCACTAGTGTCTGTTTAGGAAACGGCCACCATCAGACATATTTGAGAACAGTGTAGATCCTCACAGTTTTATGATTATGCATTATACATTGCAAAATACAGATGAACATGAAACCTAACCATGTTAGGGATTTGCAGGCAGTGACAACGTTCTGATTTGTCGGACATCTGCTTAGCTTTATTTCATTCAAGGTAAAGCTGTAGCTGAGACTTCTATCTACAAGCCCAGTTCCAAAGAAATTGGGATGCTGTGTATAATGAAAAAACATACATAAAAACAGAATGCAATGATGTGCAAATCTCATATACCCATATTTTATTCAGAACAGAGCAGATGATGAAAGTGAGACATTTTACCATTTTGTGAAAATCATAAAGAATTTTTTTTAACTTAATGGCGACAAAACCTCACAAAAAAGTTGGAATGGGGGAAACAAACAGCTGGAAAAGTAAGTGGTACTAAAGCAAAACAGCTGGAGTAGCAAGTCACATGACCGAATCTGTACTGATAGTCTATATAGTCTATACTGAATAAACTGAATATGAAAAGAGTATTTTAGGGAGGCAGAGTCTCTCAGAAGCAATGATGGCCAGAGATTTACCAATCTGTGAAAAAACTGATTCTAAAACTTGTGGAACAAATTTTAAATCGTGAAGACTTGAAGATGATTTGAATGTCCCACCATCTACAGTATATAATATCATCAAAAGATTCAGAGAATCTGAAATAATTCCTGTGCACAAGAGACAAGGCCAGCGGTCAGTATTGGACGTTTGAGATCTGCAGGGCCTCAGGCAGCACTGCATCACAAGCAGGCATGATTCTGTACTGGGAATCACTGCATGGGCTCAGGAACACCTCCCGAAATCACTGTCTGAGAACGCGGTTCCCCATACAATCTACAAACACAAGGTAAATCTGTATCATACAAAGAAGAAGCCATGTGTCAACACAATCCAGAAACGCAGCCGTGTTCTCTGGGCCAAAGAGGCAAAATGGAAAACTGTCCTGTGATCAGATGAATCAAAATATGAAACTCTTTCTGGAAACCTTGGACGCCATGTCCTGAAACCCCCTGGTATTGGGTTGCATTAGTGCATATGGCGTGGTTAGCTTACACTTCTAGAAAGCCACTTTCAATGCGCAACAGTATATGGAGTATATGGCACATATGCTTACATCCAGACATTGGCTCTTTCAGGGAAGGCCTTGCATATTTCAGCCAGACGATGCTGAACCACATACCACATCCATCACAACAGCATCGCTTCACAGAAGAAGAGCCCAGTACTGAACTGGCCTCCCTGCAGTCCAGACCTTTCACCAAAGGAAACATCTGATGGCTCATTTATCCAGCAAAGAAGACCCAGGACCCAGGTTGAATAGCAAGAACCCAACCTCAGACATGCATGGGACAACATTCCTCTCCCAGAACCCCAACAGTTGGTCTCCTCACTCCTCACGCAGAGGTCTACAGACTGTAGTTAAACAGGAGGAGGTTATGCTACACAGTGGCCCTGTCTCAACTGTGCTGCCATAAGGTTTTAAATTAATGCATAACTTTCATGAAATGGTAAAATATCTCACTTTCAACATCTGATATGAGTTGTATGTTTTATTGTGAACAAGATATTGTTAATTATATTAAATCTAAATATGTGTGTCATAGACAAAGAAGTTAGCCGGCGTGTGCAGAGCTAAAAGTGAAGCGAGTTTTATTAAACCATCAGGCAGTTACACAACGCAGCATAACACGATAAGGGAGAGAGGGAGGTCAAGGTCAGGGTGCAGGTGGGGGGTCAGAACCAGAACAAACAGTCAGTGAGGCAATCAGAATATAGGGGAGAGATCAAACAGCTGAGAGAAGGAGGCCAAAGGGATAAAAGAAGAGATCGGTGGTCAGAATAACAAAGGACGTTAAAGCCGGGAGTAACAAGACAATAGAAAGAACACTCAGAATAGCAACCCAGGGTTTGACCAAACCTGCAAATGGGTATGTGTATGTACAGGGGTTGGACAATGAAACTGAAACACCTGGTTTTAGACCACAATCATTTATTAGTATGGTGTAGGGCCTCCTTTTGCGGCCAATACAGCGTCAGTTGGTCTTGGGAATGACATATACTGCGTCCTGCACAGTGGTCAGAGGGAGTTTAAGCCATTCTTCATGCAGGATAGTGGCCAGGTCACTACGTGATGCTGGTGGAGGTTCGTCCTTCTTGGTGGTATGCTGACATTACCCTGGATACCGTGGCTCTTGATACATCACAAAGACTGTCTTGGTCACAGATGCGCCAGCAAGACGTGCACCAACAATCTGTCCTCTTTTGAACTCTGGTATGTCACCCATAATGCTGTGTGCATTGCAGTATTTTGAGCAGAACTGTGCTCTTACCTGCTAACTGAACCTTCACACTCTGCTCTTACTGGTGCAATGTGCAGTTAATGAAGATTGTCCAATTTTGCCATGAGACCTCCCACACTAAAATGACAGGTGTTTCAGTTTCATTGTCCAACCCCTGTATGTATATGTGTGTGTGTGTGTGTCTTAAATACAGACATGTAATGGGGAAAAGCTAAGTTTAGAATTCTGGTGACCTAGAACGGAAGTGATTGGAAAACTGGGAATGTGTGGTTGTGACATCATCAAATGATGCACTCTGGGAAGTTGAGTCCGGAGGAGCGGTGAGTCCGGGAAGACCCAGAAGCGTGACAATATGGCATTCTGTTTTCATTTACATTTATTTAATTTTGAAGTCCCAACTTTCTGGAATTGAGCTTGTACAACACCTGCAGCCTTCAATCATCTTCGGTCAGTTTCTTACTAGTAAAACAATCAGACATTATAACAGTCTTGTGTGAGCGGCAACAAAACCTTCGAACCTCACCAGCCCTTCTCAGAAACGATCCGGGACGACTCTGTATCCTTATACACTATACACAACTCGGTGTTCTGGCAGTTGTGTCTTATCCCATACATCATTTCAATTTAATCACAGGTTCCACTAATCATGCCACTGGGGTCAACTTCCAGCAAACGTCACCCCACTAGACCAAGTTATTTAGTAATTAAGGCAATCACATGCTTGTCTTTTTTAATAAGCCTGCTCGGCCGTTTGCACCCCTGGTGTAGCGTCTGCAGAAGACAATTGATCTAGGCGGAGTAGATGTGGGAACCGAGGTCTCGCTGGCTCGAGCCTCATGTTTTATTCCAGATCGTCTCATCGAGAGATTGATCGTGCCTTCTGTCATTCTCTCAGTGCCCCTAAAGGACTAATCCAGTGCATTACCACTGTTCACACTGGTTTATCTGGGCATTAGCACGTGAAGATGGCCAACTGTCACTATCCTCCAAGCTGAGGCTTTCTTCCCTCTTCGATAAGCAGCCTTGACACACTGACGTGATCTGGATTGGATTAGCAATGCAGCACATCTCGCATTAGGAGAATGCTAACACTGACAGAGGAGCTAAAGGTCCTTGGCGGGAATGAGTGTAATGTCTTCAGTCAACTGAATTATTGAAGACTTGCAGGCTAGAGCTTCCTGGCCTTGGTTTTGTAGCCGCTGCTGTGCAATTAGGCAAAAATATATTGGTTATTTCAAAAGGATAATAGAGGAAACCGTATTCAAATCAGCATCAGCTGCTCAATCAGACCGCACGCCATTTCTCACGGTGCCGCTTTAATATTCCAAACAAAGAAAGCCTAAATGTCTGATGTGAAGTTCTCACATGTAACATACTCCTATCATTGCAGTATTAAAAAAAACAGGCCAGGTTTGGTGCATGTACTCCTGTGAACTACTATTAAACGAGACTTCGTGAAAAATGGAAATGAAAGTCCTTCAGAGTGATATGATCTACCTCCTAGACTGGATCTGATCGATGTTCTAGTCTCCTATTCTTGTGAATTCGGTCTTGCCCTCTTCATCTGGGTTCGACCTGAGGAGGTTGGGTTCTGCCCTTGAGCCTGGCTCCTCTCGAGGTTTCTTACATTTATGGTATTTAGCTGATGCTCTTATCCAGAGCGACTTACAAGGTTATTCATATTACAGGTAGGCCAATGTAGTGTTAAGAGTCTTGCCCAAGGACTCTTATTGGTGTAGCACAGCCTAGTCAGTCAGCCCAGGATTCAAACCCCAGTCTCCCATGTGTGGTGGTTGCTATTTGGCGGGTAGTGGTGTTATCCGCTGAGCTACACCAACCACTACAAGGGTTCCTTCCTCACTCAAGGGAGTTTTTCCTCGCCACTGTTGCCCCTGGCTTGCTCACAGGGTGCTTGGACCCTGTTTCCGTTTCCTATGTCTGTACATGGACTATTTTTTTTCTTTTCCTTTAAATAAACTGATTTTCTGTGAAGCTGCTTTGGGACAATGTTGGTCGTAAAAAGCGCCATACAAATAAATATTGATTGATTGATATGATGTGAAATGCAGAGACAATAAAGTGATAGATTCCAGAGAGTGTGATGTCTATAGCTCATATAACTGTCTGTTTATTTATTAACCTGAATGATCAGAAAGCCTAGAGGCCTCTTCTGGGTTTCATATATAATGCTGATGATGGTAAAATATTGCTGAATCTAAGAATTATTATTTGTAGATGCTTTATTTTGCACACTCATTTCTAGATCAGCATCAGCATCAGAATACAGCCAGTAAAAGCAGCTCTTTATTGTTTGAGTAAATGAAATCTGATTATCGTTTCTGCTGGATTTAATTGTTTATTCAGTTTAATTGAAGGGTTAAAGTTAAGTTTAAATTACAGTGAGGGTTAGGTTTATGCTTGGGATTGAGGTTAAGGTTGGGGTTTGAAATAAGATTGGGGTTGAGATTAGGGTTAGAATTGGGTTTGTGTTTGAGAATGAGGTTGGGGTTTAGGATTAGGTTTTCGGGTTGATGTTAAGGTTTGGGTAAGGATTAAGACCAGGAATAAGATTAGATTGTGTTTGAGGTTAAGGATATGTTTAGGATTAGGGGCAGGGTTGGGGTTATATTTTGGTTGGGGTTAGAAATAGTATTGATTGGAGTTAATGTCAAGGTTAAAACGATATTATGTTTGGGGTTGAGGATGGGGTTAGGATTAGATTGGGGTGGATGTTCAGGTTGTGATCAGGATTAGGGCCATGGTTAGAATTAGAATTAAAATTAGGGTGAGATTAAGGTTGGGATTAGGATTAATTTTGTAGTTGAAGTTGAGGTTAAAATTAGTATTAGGCTTGGGGCTGAGGATAGGATTAGAATGGGGGTTAAGGTAAAGTTTAGGGTTAGGATTAGATGGGGGTTAAAGATAAGGTTGGGATTAGGTTGTGGTTGAAGTCAAGGTTAAAGTTAGTGTTAGGCTTAGGGTTGAGGTTAAGACTAGAATTGTAGTTAAGGTAAAGGTTGGGGTTAGGGTTCGATGGGGTTAAATATAAGGTTGGGGTTGGGATTAGGTTTGTGGTTGAAGTCAAGGTTAAAGTTAGTGTTAGGCTTGGGGTTGAGAGTAGGATTAGAATTGGGGTTAAGGTAAAGTTCAGGGTTAGGATTAGATGGGGTTAAATATAAGGTTGGGGTTGGGATTGGGATTGTGGTTGAAGTCAAGGTTAAAGTTAGTGTTAGGCTTGGGGTGGGGTTGGGAGTAGGATTAGAATTGGGGTTAAGGTAAAGTTCAGGGTTAGGATTAGATGGGGTTAAATATAAGGTTGGGGTTGGGATTGGGATTGTGGTTGAAGTCAAGGTTAAAGTTAGTGTTAGGCTTGGGGTTAAGGTTAAGATTAGAATTGGGGTTAGGGTAAAGGTCAGGGCTAGGATTAGACGGGGTAAATGTAATGTTGGGATTGGGATTGTGGTTGAAGTCAAGTTTAAAGTTAGTGTTAGGCTTGGGGTTGAGGTTAGGATTAGAATTGGGGTTAAGGTAAAGGTCAGGGCTAGGATTAGATGGGGTTAAATATAAGGTTGGGGTTGGAATTGTGGTTGAAGTCAAGGTTAAAGTTAGTGTTAGGCTTGGGGTTGAGGTTAGGATTAGAATTGGGGTTAAGGTAAAGGTCAGGGCTAGGATTAGATTGGCGTGAAAGATAAGGTTGGGGTTGGGATTAGGTTTGTGGTTGAAGTCAAGGTTAAAGTCAGTATTAGGCTTGGGGTTGAGGTTAAGACTAGAAGTGGGGTTAAGGTAAAGTTTAGGGTTAGGATTAGATGGGGGTTAAAGTTAAGGTAAGGGTTGGGATTGGGATTAGGTTTGTGGTTAAAATCAAGGAAGGATTTGTTTTCCTTAACTTTGAGATATGAGGTTTTATTCTTACAGCCAGACATGCAGATACAGTGAATCATCCTCATTAAATTCCTCTGCAGTCCAGGATGTGCTATCCTCAGTCCATTCACTGCCTTTTCCCATCTCAGTTAAGACAATGAAGCCCTATTTGCATAATGATGCTGATGTGCTCTTTGCATTTTTCATGGTCCAGCTCTTCTGGTCAGAAGGCCGGGTGAACTACTTAGCTTCTGCTTCAGCTTCACTCTTTGACCGTAGACCAGCTACATCTTCCCTCCTGCCTGTCTCTCCTCCTCTAGCCCAGGAAGAATACCTGTCACCAGCAGGATTAGCATCTACTGCAGGCTCTTTAAGAATGGAGGTCACGGAGGCTGAGTTTCTGGCAGGCAGCCCAGGCACCCTTCCACACCCCACCGGCAGCTACTTTTCTGGGCCTGATTTTGTCTCTCTTGGCCCACTGCTCCCACATTGATCTTGACCCTCTCCTAATAGCTGTAGATTTCATATGGTGCCCCAGGGCCCAATGAGGGGAAACACATTGTTAACTATATAATGGACAAGACAGATGGCTTCAGAGTGTAAAATAAATGAGGTTTAAGTCATCCAATAGGACCATACATTATATTAATTGTTAATATTGATTTTCAAAACCCAGCACGGAATTTTAATCTGCACCACAGAAAAGGTTTGGTAGCCCAGAACTATTTCGTATATTGGCACAATAAGGGTAGATCTATTAACGGGAACTAGGACATTAATGAACAACACTAAATCTAATTAACATCAAAAGATCAGCTGTGTCTAGAAGGAGGTGTGGGAGTGCGGTGGTGTTGGGAAGGAAGATAAAGGTCACCAGGATCAATAACTGATGATAAATTTTGACTGTATGATCAATATTTATTGAGCTACACATAAGTCTGTGGCGCTAGGTCGCCATGTTTGCTAACCCAACATGCCAGACGTCTCGGTATGGAGCTGTAGAGGTTCCTAATGGTGTCCTGTGATAACCCATCCCATGCAGCTTGAATATCCTCACACAGTTCCTGCAGATGGTGCGGTAGGGGTGGAGGTGGAGTAACACCAGGCCTTCTGGACATGCAACACGTGACAACAAACCGTCCATCTTGGTGCTGACCACGGTGCCTCCACACACGGATTCATTGGTCGTCTCCACCAAGACTAAAGCGGGACTCGTCACTGAAGATGACCTGCTGCCATTCTGGGTCACCCCAGAACAGTCTAGCATGACACCGTTGCAGTCTTTGGCACGGTTCTACATCTAGAGTCTTGAGCGTGTTCGATGATCAAGCCTTTAGCAAGCATTTCCTGATAAAGTGAAACACGTAGCCAGATGTGTGTTTTCGTATCAGAGTATTGATCTCCACAATAAGAGCAGCTAAACGCTTTATCGTTCGACAGTGCCAACAAGAGGTCCGATAAACAGAGGCCCAGGCGGGATTAGTTTCCTCAGGACCGATCCTGGAGAGTATCGTCTCCTGACAATGTTTCACTCTGCTGCCTGAAAAGAGGCAGAGAGAGGGAGTCTTGTGTTTGTATAAACTGGCGGAGAGAGAGCTGGAACATAAAAGCGTGGAAGGAGCGAAGGGAATGTGGCTGTTCTTCCATTCTCTCTGAAACATGCCCTCTCAAACAACATCACTCACAGCTACGCAGCCGCACTGCCTCTGACATTTGAGTTGGCCTTCCTGCAAATGAATATGAGACAGCCCGGGTTACCCCGAGACTTATGACAGCCTTTCCCTTATCACAGAGACGAGAGCTAGAGAGAGAGAGAGAGAGAGAGAGAGAGAGAGAGAGAGAGAGAGAGAGTGTGTAAGTGAGTCAGAGTGCGATCAGAATGCATAAGCCTTTCTTTTCATTTGAGTTTTCCCTCAGTTTTTTCTTTTTTTTTCTCTTTTTATTTCTGACCGAGGGATATAATGGCAGTGTTGTGAGTTGGCATGGTGATGTCTGTACCTTGCATTCAAGCTTTACAAAAAGCATTAACCTGATATATTGACTGCATTAACGATGCCATATTCGTTATCAACTAGACAAGCAGTCGGATATCAGACTCACATGTCCACTCACTCACTCACTCACATTTAACAAGCTAAAGATTCTCCACAAGAGGGTGCTATTCAGCGCTAAAACAGGAGTAGTGAGAACAGCTGAGAAGATCAGTGGTGTCTCCCTTCCCACTATCAATGATATTTACACCACACGCTGCATCCGCAAAGCAACCAGCATCGCAGATGACCACACACACACCCCTCACACACACTCTTCACCCTCCTACCGTCTGGAAAAAGGTACCGAAGCATCCGGGCTCTCACATCCAGACTCTGCAACAGCTTCTTTCCAAAAGCTATTAGACTACTGAACAATCAGAGTCTGGTCTGAGGAAACAAACACATCAGTGACTGAACTGAACACTCACACACACACTGCTGCTAAATTCAAAGTACAGTGTATACAGTGTCTAATTTTTACATTATACCAAATAGGCACAACTGCACCTTACTGCTCCCACTACTTAGGGGCCAACTGCACTGTTTCCCCTCCCCTTTATTTATTGTTTATTGTCTTGTAATGGTTTTGTGTATTTATGGTATATTGTCTTGTTGTATTGTATTGTGTAGTCTATTGTTACATGTAGCACCTTGGTCCTGGAGGAACGTTATTTGGTTTCACTGTGTACTGTACACCACTCTATATGGTTGAATGACACTTGAGACTTGGGACTTAAGGATCAACATTTTTGCTCAGGTAATTTGGCCCAAAACCCCAGCTAACATGAACAAACATGCTCATACAGAAACAACATACAGCCTCATCTAATAGTTTCTTAATTATGCCGGGTGATACTTATCCATCAACATGCTCGTTGACTGTGAAATTTCTCATGGTGGCTGTAGTGTTATGAGTGGGCAACTCAATGCAACTTCAATTTCACATCTAATCAGTTATTAAAACCACTGCAGAGCCTCTATTATGTTGGATGGGAGGAGTCCCATGAACTGTTTGCTTCACATCCTACCTCAACATTTCTATTGGATTTATGTCAGAACTTTGATTTGGCCATTCCAAAACGTTAGCTTCATTCTTTTTTAACCATCTTTCATAGAATGATTTGTGTGCTTAGACTTCTTGTCTTGCTGCACGACCCACGTTCTCTGGAGATTCAGCTCATGGACAGATGTCCTGACATTTCCCTTTAGAATTTGCTGGCATAAATAAAGAATTCATTGTTACATCAATGATGGCAAGCCATCCTGATACAGTAAAACAGACCCAAACCATGATGCTACCACCGCCATGTTTCACAGATGGAAAGTTTCCCTTTTTCCAAACATAATGTTTCGCATTTAAACCAAAAACATCTATTTTACTCTCATCTGCCCACAAATTCATATTCCAAAATGTTTGTCCATATGGTGTGTAGCAAACTGCAGATAGGCAGCGATGTTGTTTTTGGAGAGCAGTGGCTTTCTCCTTGCATCCCACCATTGTTGTTCAGTCCCCTCCTGATGGTGGACTCATGAACATTGGCATTAACCATTGGGAACTTTAGTTGCTCAGAAGTTGCTGTGTTTCTTTGCGACCTCTCAAACTATTACATATCTTGCTCTTGGAGTGACACTTGTTAGGCATTGTTGGTCAACCACTCCTAGGGGAAGGGTAACAGTGTTCCTGAAATTCTTCCATTTGTACACAGTCTGTCTGACTGTGAAGTCCAAACTGTGGAGATGGTGTATTAACCTTTCCCAGCCTGATGAACATCAACAACTAAAATCTCCAAATCTCCTTTGTTTGTGCCATGATACACTTCCACAAACACGTCTTATGAACACTAGACTTTGAGAGATTCCTCTTCTGATTGAATCACCCCTGACTGACATCCCGTAGGATAGCGACTCGTTCTGTGCTCTTAGATTTAAATTCACATCATCTTAAATTTGACCACTTTAGCATGTAATTTCTTCATAGTGAGCCAGACAAGAGAGGCTTGTAAGAGGCTTCAGCCACAGACACTGTTCAGATGTTCCTTTTAGTTCTTCTCTGGTTCATTTCTACAGTTCATTTCATTGCCAGCTCACGGTGCTTATGGCCTTGTGGCATTGCAGCACTGCATTGCAGAAGCTGTTGCAATGCATTCTTTATATGACACACCTTGAGTTTTCCAATATGAGCATTAAAGTCATATTTCAGTGCCAGGCTTTACATTATTTAGATTAGGTTTTAATAAAGCAGCCATGAATACAGTTTTTAAAAGAGTACATTTGAATTTAAAGTATACATCCACTTATCTGCATTATTAAATAAATAAGAGATGCGTTTAAAGCCTTGAATATTCAGTTACTGTATACAGTGAAGAAAAACAAGTGTTTAGACATTTTGTCATTATATATATATACACACACACACACACACACACACACACACACACACACCACATGTGGTGATGGCTCCCTGGCAGGTATTGGTGTTATCTGCTGAGCTATATATTTCCAGCTCTGGGCTCTGGAAATAAATAAGAGACCACCAGTTTCTTCTAAAATCAGCATCTCCACATGTACAGCAGGTTCTTAGTGAGGAACCGAAGGTTGGGTTGTAGCTGTATTGGCAGATACAGTGAGCGTCTGGTTCATAAGAACAAAGATAAGCAGCAAACACACACACACACACTTCAAATTTGCACACACTCTGTGTGTAAACCGATGTGAACAGAAAAGTGTAGAAGAATAAACAAAGATGGGTTTAAACCGATAAAGAAACATGTATTTAACATGTATATAAATACAAGTTTAAAAAACCTTTAGGAATAAAATTATTAAACAACAATGAAAAATTCGTAAAGCCTATTTAAGATCCCATAAAAATGCAAGTACAAATTTCATTCAAGTTTATTGTTGAATTCATTTTTCAGTGAGCACAGGTTATATATTTATATTTCATATAGAACCTGACGGCAGCAACACGTCTCAAAAAATTTGGGACGGAGCCATGTTCACCATTGTGTAGCATCCACTCTTCTTTTATCAACGGTCTGTAATCGCCTGGGAAGTGAGGAGACCAACTGAAGGAGTTTTAGGAAAGGAATGTTGGGCCATTCCTGTCTGATGTAGGATCCTACCTGGCTAGTCTTCTTTGCTGGTTTTTGTTTCATGATGCACCAAATATTTACTCTTGGTGAAACGTCTGGACTGCAAGCAGGCCAGTTCGGCTCCTGGATTTTGCTTCTGCAGAGCCATGCTGTTGTGATGGAGGCAGGATGTGGTTTAGCAATGTCAGGGTGGTCTGCATGGGAGCGTATGCCGTTCTAAAACCTCTGTATATGGTTCAGCATTAATAGTGCCTTTCCAGATGTGTAAGCTGCCCATGCCATAGGCACTAATGCAACCCCATACCACCATAGATACAAGTTTTTTTTACATGTGCGCTGATTACTGGATTCCAAAAAGAATTGCAGGTTTTGCCTTGTCCCTTGAGCTCAGGGATTTCTCCAGATTGTCTGATTCTTTTGATGATATCATGCACTGTAGATAGTGGGATATCCAAAGTCCTTGAGGTTTTTTTTGCCATTATTGGGCTAATATTTTAAACTACTAAAAAGGTTTTTGGTTTTGGGTTACAATGAGCAAAGCTAAAAGAAAAACGAGCACAGAATTTCATTTAAAAAAAAAAACGTATATCCAACTGTTAGGAACTGAGACTGACCTTGCATGCTTTAGATGTTTGGTGGAAGAATAGAATTCAATTTCAATTCAATTCAAATAACAGCAGAAGATAAAAATAAGTATGAGACGGACCAAGAATCTTCCCACAACTAGATGCCATTTGTGAGGACAAAGGGGTAAATATCATCCATTCCACAGACAAGAACTAAAAACTCTTAGCTGCTACAAAAAGGCTTTATAAGCTGTGATACTCACCGATGTAGGCATTACTAAGCACTTTTGCTTCAGGCCCTTCTCCTGTTTTGTTACTTTGACTCTCAAAAAGATGAAAATAGAAAAAACAAATCTATTACAGAAAGGTTTCATCTTTATCTTCATGTCTTTCAGAAACCAGGTCATCTTTTATTCACTTACGTATTCACAGTGGTGGAGAGTATGCTATTGTATGCACTGGAGGTACATTAAATAACAAAAAGCAAGCAAATATTAATTATCATAGCCCCATAAATTAATTAAAATCAGAGTCTAACTCCTGTTTAACAATCAGCAACTCTTTGGGTCCAGTAGAACCTTCAGGCCTATCACGTGTGTCATGTAAGGGATGATACAGCTTCCTCAGTGAAACAACAATGCATCATAGGTTTGTGTGTAGCTACCCAACAGGGCTAGTAAATCTCCAAACACTGCTTCAGAATTGACTTGGCAGTTGAAACTCTTCTCTGGGCTGTATTTCTGGCATCTATGTCTCATTAGGAACCTGTTGTACTGAAGGAATCAAACTGGGCTCACTGCATGAAATATTGGCAGTTATTCATACTAACAGAGACACTAACAGCATCCTTGCATTACTGCCTATAATATTTAATGCACTGAACAGTTATGTCTCATGTGCAATGCTGAAATGATGGAGGATTATGGTAGTAATGGGGTTAACATTACAAATAACAAAAAAAAAAAAAAGACTCCCCTGTGACTGAAACATACCTAACAGGATGTAAGATCTCCACCAGCACCAATAACAGCTGTGATTGGATTTGGCATGGACTAGACAAGTTTTCGGATGTAGGCCACATCAGTGTTCAGACTTGAACACTGTACTCGCATCAAAGAATTGAGCAGGTGGGCCAGATTTGGTGGATGTCTTCCCTGGCACACCTCCGAGGAGAATTCCCTGTAGACTGGGATTTGAGCCACTGCTGGTAGACCTGTATGACTGTACTCTTCCATACTCCTGCAGATTCAGCTATGGTGTTTACCACGCCCCAAATGCAGTCACTCCTTTTAGCCAATCATTAACATCTGCTTTTTATATTTCCTGTTTGTAAACGTCACATTCGACTAACAGGTTGGTGGTAATATCAATCAATCAATCTTTATTTGTATAGCGCTTTTTACAACTAACGTTTTCTCAAAGCTTCACAGAAAAGAAGTTTATATAAAGGAAAAGAAAAACACAGAGTCCCTGTACAGACACAGGAAAGGAAATCCGGGTCCAAGCCCCCTGTGAGCAAGCCAACAGTGGCGAGGAAAAACTCCCTTTGGACTCTGGACTGCAGGCAGGCCAGTTCAGCTCCTGGATTCTGCTTCTGAAAAGCCATGCTGTTCTGATGGATGCAGTATGTGGTTTAGCATTGTCAGTGTTGTCTGGATGGGAGCATGTGTCATTCTAAAACCTCTGTATATAGTTCAGCATTAATAGTGCCTTTCCAGATGTGTAAGCTGCCCATGCCATAGGCACTAATGCAACCCCATACCAAAATAGATGTGCTGATTACTGGATTTTCCCTTTCCTACAAGGCTTCCAAAAGAGTTTCAGGTTTTGCCTCAGGGCCCAATCTTTACAAGCGCCCAACATTAACCCTTGTCAGGAACAAAGAACCAGGACCGACGCGCACAGAGCTAAAAGTCAAATGGGCTTTCTGAAGCACACGAGTACACAAGCAGCGAGGCAACCAAGGTGGAAGGGCTAGGCAAGACAATGGTCAAAGTTACAAACAAAGGTCGATAGCCAGAGAGTAGAACAAGAGAGAAAACCAACAAGGGATAAACAAAAGAAGAGGTCAAAGCCAAAGGGAGTCAAAAAAGCCAGAGTCAGGATAAACAGAGGAGAACCGCTCAGAAATGCAAACTAGGTTTGGCAAAACTTCGCAATGAGGAAGTGTTTGAGAGGAGTATATATACTGAGGCTAAGTGGATGCAGCTGGCTAAAACTCAGGTGACCTAGAGCGGTGCTGATTGGATGGCTGGGGACATGTGGGTGTGATGTCATCGGATGATGCACTCTGGGAAATGGAGTCCAGGAGAGCAGAGGAGCTGGGGAAACCCGGAAGCGTGACAACCTTGCCTTTTCCCTTAAACTCAGGGATTTCTCCAGATTCTCTGATTCTTTTGATGATATCACTGTAGATGGTGAGATATGAAAAGTCCTTGCAGTTTTTTGGGATGAGTTTAAAGTACTAAAAATGGTTTTGGTTACAATGAGCAAAGCTAGGAGGAAAAACTAGCACAGAATTTTATAAAAATAGAAAAGAACACATATCCAATTGATAAGAACTGAGACTGATCCTGCATGCTTTAGACATTTGGTAGAAGAATAGAATTCAATTACAATTCAATTCAAAAAACGGCAGAAGATAAAAAAAAAGGATGAGATGGACCAAGAATCTTACAACTAGATGCCTTTTGCGAGGACAAAGGGGTAGAAACCATCCATTCCACAAACAAGAACTAAAAACTCTTAGCTGCTACAAAAAGGCTTTACAAGCTGTATACAGTCTGATTAATCCAGAGCTGACCCATAGGTTCTCTGTATAAGTGAGAGATAGAGTTCATGATCAGAGCCAGATGCTGGCAGCTCCATTGTGGTCAATAATGTTGTTTTAATAATGTTGGGTGCTTAGGACTATTTGGTTTCAGTTTGCTCAGTGCATGTAAAGGTCCAGACCTTAACAAATGCTAGCATGCAGGCTATTGTAACAATGGTTTTACCCACCCCTCCCGCATGATCTGCTAAATATAGTTTTCCATAGGATTCGTCCTGAGGCACTATGGTCACAGCTGGTACACAGCCAACAGGTTGCGGGCTTGTGGGGACATGTACTGTGTCTGGCTTGATAAGCCAGGCTTGGATAAGCATTGGTGGCTTCTGGAAGCAAACAGGTGAGAAACAAATGAACAGCAAGTGTGCTGCAGAGAAAAACATGTTACTGATCAGCAACAGCAAAAGACACAAGACTATATAATCACCAGCAAGTTACTCATCCACAACAATGGTCTAGGCCTTTTAGCCTGGTCCGCAGTCTGAAGAGGTCTTGTAGGGTAACTAGCTAACACTGTAAGACTAAGTTGCGGTGGTGGGTGCACAGTGGTGTGATGAGTCTGGCAGCTGCTCCGCTGTGTCAAAGATTTGCATGGACTCGTCCAACATCAGTGAAGTGGGTTACAGCATACACAGGTGGGAATTGATGAGGACCACATCCATAGCCCGAAGTAGGTGAGGGCTGAAGGGCAGAGTGTATGGTTGAAGAAGGTAGGTGCGGTCAAAAAATGCCACATGCTCAGTTTTGTGGGCTCAAGTGGCCAAGACTTACTCTAGATTTAGCGGGTGCACACGGATAGGATTAGTGCTTGAAGCTGACAGTAGAAGGGGACTGATAATCAGTTCAACAATAGCTCTCACTACATCATGACAAGCCTCAATATCTAGATCCTGAACCTGGCCAAATCTGGAAATGGGTCATGTGAAATGGGTGTTACCCTAACCCTCCATATAACCAGCAAGTTGCATCTGTCGATTGAAGACAGCAAAGCTTTTACCAGCAGCCTGCACTCGCGGTAGAACAACCCATGAATTCAATTCAATTCAACTTTGTCATTATACCGGTTCAGGGTTGTACTGTATAATGAAACACGGTCAGGCTCGTCCTCCAGTGCAGTTGAAGAATGTGTAAATAGTAGTATATATGTATAAAGGCAAAGATAAATAGACAAAAACAATATGTGCAAACAGTACAGTATGTGTGGAGGACGTGTAAAGCGTAGAGCAGTATCAGTAAGTATGTGGTTGTAAACATTATAGATATATAAAGTGTACAGTGCAGATGTTCAGTATAGATAAATAAATAATGTTCAAAGAAAAAACAGTTAAATACAAACAAGGGTGGTGCCTAGTACTGATGTTCAGTATAGATAAATAAATATAGATAAATAAATAAGAACAAAATTAAAATGAAAACAAAACTGGATGTTCAAGTATACAGGTTGAAGTGCGGTGCAAAACAGGTCTTGTGAGGTAGTGGAACTAGAAATCAGTAACAGTCTTTAGTGGTGTAGTCATGTTCTAGTAGCGGCCTTTAGTGGTGTAGTTGTGTTCTGGTAGCAGTCTTTAGGGGTGTAGTCGTGTTCTAGTAGCGGTCTTTAGGGGTGTAGTCATGTTCTAGTAGCGGTCTTTAGTGGTGTAGTCATGTTCTAGTAGCGGTCTTTAGTGGTGTAGTCGTGTTCTGGTTGCAGTCTTTAGTGGTGTAGTAGGCGCTGCCGGTGTGACCAGTTTGACAGCTCTAGGGTAAAAGCTGTTCCTGAACCTGGTGGTTCTGGCTCGGATGTTCCGGTACCTCTTTCCGGAGGGTAGAGGTTGGAACAGGGGATGGCTGGGGTGTGTGGGGTCTAAAGATATGTTGACTGCTTTCCTCAGACATATCTTGTCGTAACCCACCAAGCCCATCACATGCATTTCTCAAAACCTTCACTCATAACAATCATCCTCCATGGCAGACTGTGAAGTGTAGAAGCGAAACTCTCCGTACCATGTTAAGAAGATCTTTGGGAAACGCAGCCAAAGACAGCAGTAGGAAGGCAGACATTTAATTGAAGGCGTGAGCTTTTCACATGCTGAGAGTTATGTATATATTCATGAAGACTTTTATGGAGCACAACTGTGCCTTTCAAGTGGGCTCTTTCAATACATCACCATAAATGTTTGAGACATCTTTAATCTTAATTGTCGGGCACAAATGTATGGCACCGCTATATCATAAAAAACCCATTTGAATTACGATGGAATCATTTCATTAGTGGCGTTATTGCTTCTGCAGCCTGGCAAATGGCTTACAAGAGCATGAAATATGGTGAGTGCCAGTAAAAAGAGGGGACTTAGAAGGGCTACGTAGCTTTAAGCTAGTTTTCATGATCTATTCCCTCTGACACCACAGGCAAACAGCATCACTTTGGAACATGGAGAGTTATGTAGATGAAAATGTTAGCTGAAACCCAACTCCAGGACACTTCCCAAACTAGCATCCACTGCTATAAACACGCTGAAGTAAGTTCTTCATCAAAAATCCTTCCTGAGGACAAGGATGGCCAGTGCAGTAGGGTTGCCACCCGTCCCGTAGATTTCGGAATCGTCCTTTATTTGGCAATTAAGTGTTGCGTCCGGTATTAAACCAATACGGGACACGATAAACCCGTTCGTCACACGATTAATCACACTCTCCCCGCCACCCAACTCAAATCGAACAAAATTTGAACACGTCATTCACACATGACCACTCCCCCAACAGTGAAAGGTCTGTTAGCTTATTTGCTTTGGGAATTAGCATTCTCCCCCAGAGTGTATTGAGCTGTCCAGTGACGCTAGCTACCTTTTCAGCTACTAGATTGATAAATTTACATATGTTAATAACTTCATTAATTATATGGTGCATGGCATTAAACATAACTAACCATGTTGGCTACACTATTCCTTTCCCATGACTTCTTACAGCAACGTTAACTTGCATATCGTCGCTGTCCAAAGAAACACAGGTATCTCCAAAATGGCAACTTTACAGGGGAGGCCAAAAACCTCCTTTAATTTGAATGGAAGTCAATGGAACCAGCCATCTTTTCAAGCGGTTTTGGCCCATTTCCGTTGGTCCGTTCTTTATGAAATCTCCACACAGTGTAAACAGTAGCTCATGTGATGAAATGAGGCATAAAAGTAAAAATCTACAAAATTGGAGATACATATTCTACAGTTTTCCAAGAGTGTTACTATTTTGTTCAGGGACTGGACACCTGCCATACCTTGGTATTTTTGCTGAAGTGTATATAATAAAACACAAAAAAGTGAAATAATAAACTTAAAAAATATAGATAGTGTACGATGCAAAGATCACATACCACATTTGGCAGATGCTCTTATCCAGAAGTAGGTGAAGGTTGTGTTAGGAGTCTTGCCCAAGGACTCTACCTGGTAAAGCATAGACCCCTACCTAGCTAGATTGGGAATCATACTCCAGTCTACATCATGGAGGTCAGAGGTTTAACCCACTATACAATACCAACCAACATTATGGTTTCACTGTGGATGAAGCAAACTCAATTTTTATCGCTACTGCAAAATATTTACTCAACACGGTGGTTCTGTGATTACGTCCAAGAAGCATGCCTGCCCTGTGCCCAGTAAGCTTAGTTGATGGGCCTTGGTATTTCTAAAACGTGTATAGCCATGACCAGACATACAAAAAGTTCAAGTGTATTAAACCTGTCTAGATAATTTCAGTTATAATCCTGGAGCATCTTTTTTTATTTAGGAGTAGAATGCTTTCAAAGCTTAACGGATATATAAGAGCAAATCCTGTAAATAAAAAACACACCTTCAATTAATTTAACTTTTTTAAAATTTTAATTAATTTTCACTTAATTTGTTTAGAATTTTTTTGCTACACATTTTGTCTAGATAATTTCTGTAAATAAAAATTAATTTAATTAATGAATTTAACTTTGTTTTTGTTTTTTAATTCATTTAAAATTAATTTGTTGACACATTTTTTGCTACTCAATTTATCACCATGCTGAAGTGTAGATACCTTAACAAAACCACAGACATTTAGCATGCCATCAACTTTTGCAGCTAAATCTGGGACTGATTTAGTGGTGTAGTTGTGTTCTGGTTGGGGTCTTTAGTGGTGTAGTCGTGTTCTGGTAGCAGCCTTTAGTGGTGTAGTCGTGTTCTGGTTGCGGTCTTTAGTGCTGTAGTCGTGTTCTAGTAGGCGCTGCCCAGTGACCAGTTTGACAGCTCTAGGGTAAAAGCTGTTCCTGAACCTGGTGGTTCTGGCTCGGATGTTCCGGTATCTTGTCGTAACCCACCATGCCCATCACATGCATTTCTCCAAACCTTTACTCATAACAATCATCCTCCATGGCAGACTGTGAAGTGTAAAAGCGAAACTCTCCGTACCATGTTAAGAAGATCTTTGGGAAACGCAGACTGATTTTAACTAGATTGATTTACTTAGCATTAGCATAAGAATAGTGTTAGCATTCTGGAGTTCGATATTAACACGATTTCACCCTGATATGATAACTAGTGTCGTCTTCACAGACTGAACACATGCATTCCTCGAGGACTGCTGTAGCTGGACTAAGACAGGGCTTTGTTGCTGGGGATGGAGATTAGCTGTAAGTGAAGGACCGTGATTTGGCTCGGAGTCAGCTGTGCGTCAGGTGTATTGATTTCACGGGCAGCTCGAGTCAATGACCATGTGATTATCATCAGGCATGTGAAGAAGCGCCACCTCACATCCGCACCTCGGATGCCAGCGCTGTGGCAGTCCCATCGTATCGACTTAATTCACATGGAGATGTCAGAATACCCACTGGCTCCATCTGCTGCGAAAGGAGAAGTGTGCGGTGTTTTTTTTCCTCTTTCTTTTTGGCAGAACAACATTCGCTACAGATTTTAGAGCATGCTCCTCCACCTCTTTCAGACTCTCCTCAAACACGATCAGGCCTCTCAGGAGTAATAGCTTTTAATTGGGCTTTTAGGTTCTTAGAAACATCACATCCCCATCCTCTGTAATTATGCTCTTACACTGCAATTATTTGATTGCAGAATGTAAATAAATAAATGGTGCATGAAACATTTCACTTCAATGCAGCATGTATTAATAAGTCATGCCATGGATTCTAAAAGCTAAGTATAACTGTACTGCTGCATCACGGTCCAGAATAGTCCATGTGTTGACATTGGCAGTTTAAACATTCTAGATCAAGACAGTCAAAGGGCTGCATGCGTAACTTCATAATACATATCGTCACTGTCCAAAGCAAAACAGCTATCTCCAAAATGGCAACTTTACAGGAGAGGCCAAAAACCTCATTTAATTTGAATGGAAGTCAATGGAACCGGACGTCCTTCCAAGTGGTTTTGGGCCATTTCTGTTGGTCCATTCTTCAGGAAATCTCTACACAGTGTAAACAGCAGCTCATGTGATCAAATGAGGCATAAAAGTAAAAATTAACAAAAATTGGAGATACATGTTTTTCATTGGACAGCGACGATTTGCATTAAATAAAGTTTCTATAAAGCAAACTGCATATACCAGTAATTGCGGTATATATATATATGTATATTTATATATTAGGATCTACTAGGATAGATTTACATGTTTCAGTTTTCCCAAAATAATATTGCACAATCATTGAAAGAATACTTATTTATTAATATTTTAATATTTGCACTCTGGGTGGGTGGGTTTGACATTATGACACATGCAAATGATTTAAGTTTCACGCACTGCTGTGCATGTGACATAAGCAAGGACGGGCCTTATTGCTGTACCTGACTGACCCAACAGCCACTATTATGGACATTCAGGGAGCAGTGATGCCCTCCATGAGTCATCCGGATAGTGCCAGCACCAATGACAGAAAGCTGCACGCCGCAGGACTACGTGCACGTAGACCGTTATGACGGCTGGCCGCCAAAGACTGCAGTGGTGTCAGACTATCATGGAGTGACTCTGAATGGCAGCGGGTCATCTTCAGTGACGAGTCTAAAGTGACGCTTGTCTTGAAGGAGACGACCTACGCATTTGTGTGTGGAGGCACCGTGGTCAGCGGCTGGTTGAGCGGTTTGTTGTCTCGCGGCACACATCCAGAAGGCCTGGTGCCACTCCACCTCCACCCCTACCACACAATCTGAAGGAGCTGTGTGAGGATATTCAAGCTGCATGGGATGGATTGTCACAGGACACCATTAGGAACCTCTACACCTCCATACCGAGACGTCTGGCGTGTTGGGTTAGCAAACATGTTGGCCCGACGCCATACTGAGAGACAGACTTCTGTATGTGTAGCTCAATAAATATCGGCCGTATCAGTCAGTTTATCATCATTGATTGTTCCTGGATCCCCCAATAGCACTGCTGTCCCTCCCTTCCTTCTTGGGGCAACTGTTCTTTTGAGAATGAGTGTATAGCTGCATTCACCCCTCTGTTTGCCCCCCACCTCCTGGTAGGTGTGTGCTCTAATTGGTGAGGTCGTGCAGATGGGTCAATCACCAGAGCGGCATAATGCATAAAGTGCCCCTTCCCACACCGCTGCGGTTATTATTGCAATGGCACGGGTTCTGCTGCTTCAGTCTGATCCAGAGCCCAATTCTGAAAGTCCAGTACAAGAAGTTGATAGATCTACCTTCAAAAGCTAAACCTGAGCAGGACTCAAGCCTGCACTGGGATCTGCATTAGCTGGTGTATTCATTAACCATGGCAGTGCACGTTGGAAAGCCCAGCTCCTGTCTTGCTTTGGTTTTCCTCCTGATGGATCTGAGAGTTGTCGGATAAATGAACAACCCTGTAAAGGCTCATTTGTTTATCAGATACTGAACAGATGTAATTAGCACTAGCGGAGCTCTTCTGTACAAACATGGGCCAGGGCATGTTAAACTGTTCACCAACTGCACAGCTGATTCAAGGACAAACACACAACCGCATGCACACCCGCACACACACACACACCACATTTCCAGAATATTTGACATTCTGTGTTGCCAGTAAAACAGCAGGGTCTTCTTGGCCTGGGGTGAGCAAACGTCACACCCATTCACTGATGGGTTGTGATTAGCTGTCGCACTGAGAGAGAGAGAGAGAGAGAGAGAGAGAGAGGTGCTATTATTATAGTGTAATTCCCCAGTTTTATATTAGATATTAAAGCCACCTGTGATTTGGTTTCTGGATGTAGACCACATCAATGTTCAGACACTCAGAGATTAAAGAATAGCACAGCTGGGCCAGATTTGGTGGACGCTTTCCCTGGCGCAATTCCGATGAGAATTCCCTGTAGACTGGGATTTTAGCCACTGCTGGTAGACTTGTATGACCGTACACTTCCATACACCTGCAGATTCAGTTACCTCCTTCACTATCATAGGGGCCCAAAACTTTACTACTGCACTTTGTTGGCTTTACCCTTGATCTGTCACCTGTCAGTAGATGTATACATGTTGGTTTGCAGGGGTATGTATTTGTAATGGCCTTGTCCCGGCCATTATGCATCTCCTTTCTCTTTGGTTACATTAGCTCACACTACCATACCTTATATACCGGTAATATATGTGTATATTAAAGTGCAGAGTGCAGCACAAAACACCGGTCTGAGACAGTCAGTACAGAGGACCTAGCACCAGTCTGAGACAGTCAGCACAGAGAATGGAGCACCAGTCTGAGACAGTCAGTACAGAGGATGGAGCACCAGTCTGAGACAGTCAGTACAGAGGATGGAGCACCAGTCTGAGACAGTCAGTACAGAGGATGGAGCACCAGTCTGAGACGGTCAGTACAGAGGATGGAGCACCAGTCTGAGACGGTCAGTACAGAGGACGGAGCACCAGTCTGAGACAGTCAGTACAGAGGATGGAGCACCAGTCTGAGACAGTCAGTACCGAGGATGGAGCACCAGTCTGAGACAGTCAGTACAGAGGATGGAGCACCAGTCTGAGACAGTCAGTACAGAGGATGGAGCACCATTCTGAGACAGTCAGTACCGAGGACGGAGCTCCAGTCTGAGACAGTCAGCACAGAGGATGGAGCACCAGTCTGAGACAGTCCGTACAGAGGACGGAGCACCAGTCTGAGACAGTCCGTACAGAGGACGGAGCACCAGTCTGAGACAGTCCGTACAGAGGACGGAGCTCCAGTCTGAGACAGTCAGTACAGAGGATGGAGCACCAGTCTGAGACAGTCCGTACAGAGGACGGAGCTCCAGTCTGAGACAGTCAGTACAGAGGACTGAGCACCAGTCTGAGACAGTCAGTACAGAGGACTGAGCACCAGTCTGAGACAGTCAGTTCAGAGGATGGAGCACTAGTCTGAGACAGTCAGTTCAGAGGACGGAGCACCAGTCTGAGACAGTCAGTACTGAGGATGAAGCAGTCTGAGACAATCAGTTCAGAGGATGGAGCACTAGTCTGAGACAGTCCGTACAGAGGACGGAGCACCAGTCTGAGACAAACAGTTCAGAGGATGGAGCACTAGTCTGAGACAATCAGTTCAGAGGATGGAGCACTAGTCTGAGACAGTCAGTTCAGAGGACGGAGCACCAGTCTGAGACAGTCAGTACTGAGGATGAAGCAGTCTGAGACAATCAGTTCAGAGGATGGAGCACCAGTCTGAGACAGTCCGTACAGAGGACAAAGCACTAGTCTGAGACAGTCCGTACAGAGGATGGAGCACCAGTCTGAGACAGTCAGTACAGAGGATGGAGCACCAGTCTGAGACGGTCAGTACAGAGGACGGAGCACCAGTCTGAGACAGTCAGTACAGAGGATGGAGCACCAGTCTGAGACAGTCAGTACAGAGGATGGAGCACCATTCTGAGACAGTCAGTACCGAGGATGGAGCACCAGTCTGAGACAGTCAGTACAGAGGATGGAGCACCATTCTGAGACAGTCAGTACCGAGGACGGAGCTCCAGTCTGAGACAGTCAGTACAGAGGAGGGAGCACCAGTCTGAGACAGTCCGTACAGAGGACGGAGCACCAGTCTGAGACAGTTAGTACAGAGGATGAAGCACCAGTCTGAGACAGTCCGTACAGAGGACGGAGCTCCAGTCTGAGACAGTCAGTACAGAGGATGAAGCACCAGTCTGAGACAGTCAGTACAGAGGATGGAGCACCAGTCTGAGACAGTCAGTACAGAGGACTGAGCACCAGTCTGAGACAGTCAGTTCAGAGGATGGAGCACTAGTCTGAGACAGTCAGTTCAGAGGACGGAGCACCAGTCTGAGACAGTCAGTACTGAGGATGAAGCAGTCTGAGACAATCAGTTCAGAGGATGGAGCACTAGTCTGAGACAGTCCGTACAGAGGACGGAGCACCAGTCTGAGACAGTCAGTACTGAGGATGAAGCAGTCTGAGACAATCAGTTCAGAGGATGGAGCACCAGTCTGAGACAGTCCGTACAGAGGACGGAGCTCCAGTCTGAGACAGTCAGTACAGAGGAGGGAGCACCAGTCTGAGACAGTCCGTACAGAGGACAGAGCACCAGTCTGAGACAGTTAGTACAGAGGATGAAGCACCAGTCTGAGACAGTCCGTACAGAGGACGGAGCTCCAGTCTGAGACAGTCAGTACAGAGGATGGAGCACCAGTCTGAGACAGTCCGTACAGAGGACGGAGCTCCAGTCTGAGACAGTCAGTACAGAGGATGGAGTACCAGTCTGAGACAGTCAGTTCAGAGGATGGAGCACTAGTCTGAGACAGTCAGTTCAGAGGACAGAGCACCAGTCTGAGACAGTCAGTACAGAGGACGGAGCACCAGTCTGAGACGGTCAGTAGAGAGGACGGAGCACTAGTCTGAGACAGTCAGTACAGAGGACGGAGCACTAGTCTGAGACAGTCAGTACAGAGGACGGAGAACCAGTCTGAGACGGTCAGTACAGAGGACGGAGCACCAGTCTGAGACAGTCCGTACAGAGGACGGAGCACCAGTCTGAGACAGTCCGTACAGAGGATGGAGCACCAGTCTGAGACAGTCTGTACAGAGGACGGAGCACCAGTCTGAGACAGTCCGTACAGAGGATGGAGCACCAGTCTGAGACAGTCAGTACCGAGGATTGAGCACCAGTCTGGGTGTTTTGTCTGGCAGGGGTTTGGGGAGGGACCCTAGACCAGGTCATAACAGTAGGCATGCATGAGAGTTTGGTGAGAGAGGTGATTGCTTTGGGCAGTACAGGAGGTTCTTGAGTTCTGGATGTAACATTGACAAGGACCCACAGGAGTGTTCCCCACATATAGCTGATGAAGGAGAGAATGAAAGGCACAGGCTAATTTAAACGAATACACTCTGCATTGTGTGCTGTTAATTACTCATTACATTTTTACACCACTTCAGGCAGAATAAACGATCAGAGCGCAGCAGTTTTATTAGCCATTGACTTTCTTCCCATCCTTTTTAATTTGCTGTCTGAGGGGCAGTCCAGTCCTGAACCGACTCGCCAAATAAAGTCCAGCACATTTATCAAATAACACCTCAGGATATATTCGATTACCACGGTTGATCATTGCATACAGCGCGCCCCACTAAATTATTCTCTCAGAATTACACGCTGAAAACGACTCATTTATTAATTTCACCACCTGGTCCATGCGGTAGCCCCGCCGCAAGAACTAATGACGGAGGCTTCCTTGGGTTTTTTGAAGAAGCTGACACGGCCGGCTAAACCTCCCCAGCTGCCCTTGAGCTGTGCAGCGGAAACAGTATTAAGTGCACTCGGCGTCAACTCGCCTTTTTATTACACCGTGAATCTATCATAATGACAGGCAGGTCTATTTGACTGCCGATTGTACTGGTCGGTTCATTTGGCCTGGTCAGGAGCCTGACGCCCTAATCACTCATGTCCAACATTTCAGAAGTCAACAGTGTTCAATCTCTCCCATCTGTCATCTCTGGGAAGAAAACAGTTTAGGGTTAGCCAGAGATTACTCCAGGAAATAGTGTTTTGGAGTGGGTGATATAGATCCAAACCCGGCTTAAAGTAACCTTCTTAGGGGAAAGATGGATAAATCTGGACGGGTATGTGGAGCAGATATGAGCAGCTTTGCATTAGCACTCGGTCATTAGCAATGGGGGAAACCGTTGAACCAAATACCTTAACTATCCCTCTCTCCTCGCACACTCATTAAAAACCTGCAGTTACCTTTGGAAAAGTGCAAAGCACACGGTTATGAATATGTATAAGCAGCGTCAGGAGTTGCGCAATCGCAGTGGCTATTCGCGGAACTGTAGACAGCCTGATGATTTATTTGTTTTGAAAGCGATATTGCAGGTTATCAGGAGCCCTCTATAAACCCGGGCGCGCTACATGCAGTGCCTTATGTAGTGTTTCTACCTGGTGCCTTCCTCCATTCATCTCTGCTGACACTCAATCCATACAGATAAATCACTTTAAAAGCCTCTCGCTTCCTCGGCCCACTCGCACCTGCATTGTTTCAGGCCGTTAAAGGCCAGAAGAGCCTTTTGAAAGAAAAACAGATTGCGGTAAACTTTCTCTTTTTCTCCACGCCCGCTTCATGAATGAGAATTTCTGGAGTACTTCGGAGTTTTCCTCTTTCCTGCTGTAATGAAAGTTACTGTAAAAAAAAAAAGGAGGGAAAAACTATTCGGTGGCAAACAGAAAAGGAAAAAATGCTAATCTTGGCTGAAAATATCTACTAGAGAGAGAGAGAGAGAGAGAGAGAGAGAGAGAGAGAGAGAGAGAGAGAGAGAGAGAGAGAGAGAGAGAGAAATTAAGCGTGGAGAGACAGGGGAAACTGAGAAAATGAAAGAAGAAAAAGACAAGAGTGGAAACAATGAAGAAGGAGAGAATGAAGATAAAAACACAGGGATGGAAAGTAGGTGTAAAGACAGAAAGACTGAAAAGAGAGAGAGTTGAGGGGAGGTAAAGAGTGATACTGAAGGATGTAGAGAGCAGAGAGTGAGAAAACAAGAAATGGAGAGACATTAAAGTAGAAAAGAAAGAAAAAATAAATAGTGAGAAGGAGACAGACAGACAGACAGACAGAGAGAGAGAGAGAGAGAGAGAGACACAGAGAGAGAGGGAGGGAGACAGACACAGAGACAGACAGAGAGAGAGAGAGAGAGAGAGAGAGAGAGAGAGAGAGAGAGAGAGAGAGAGAGAGAGAGAGAGAGAGAGGGAGGGAGACAGACACAGAGACAGACAGAGAGAGAGAGAGAGAGAGAGAGAGAGAGAGAGATGAATTAAGCATGGAGAGACGGGAAACTGGGAAAATGAAAAAAGAAAAAGATAAAAATAAAAAGAGAGCAAAAGTGAGTGAAAGAGAAAAGTGGAAACAATGAAAAAGGAGAGAATGAACTGTGGAAAGAGAGCGAAGGAGAGAGAAAGAAAAAGATATGAACAGGGACAATGAAAGAAAATAAAAGAAAGTAAAAAAGCATAAAAATAAAGAGAGAGGGAAACAGAAAAGAAGAGGGAGATAAAGATAAAAACAAAGGGATGGAAAGTAGGTGTAAAGATAGAAAGACTGAAAAGACAAAGGAGAGAGTTAAGGGGAGAGAAAGAGAGATACTGAAGGATGTAGAGAGCAGAGAGTGAGAAAAAAAGAAATGGAGAGGAGAGACATTAAAGTAGAAAAGAAAGAAAAAATAAATAGTGTGAGACAGACAGACAGAGAGAGAGAGAGAGAGAGAGAGAGACCGAGACAGACAGAGAGAGACAGAGAGAGAGAGAGACAGAGAGACACAGAGAGAGAGAGAGAGAGAGAGAGAGACAGAGAGAGAGAGAGAGAGAGAGAGAGAGAGAGAGAGAGAGAGAGAGAGAGACAGAGAGAGAGAGAGAGAGAGAGAGAGAGACAGAGAGAGAGAGAGAGAGAGACAGAGAGAGAGAGAGAGACAGACAGAGAGAGAGAGAGAGGCACGTCCGTTCCCCATCCTGATTGAACAAGCTCAGGCTGAGTGTCTGTGCTTGCTGCACTCGTCCTCTTTGGCTTTTACATCGTAGCGCTCTGAGCACTCATCTGTGTAGGTCAGATTTCTTTCCTGCTACGACTTGAAAGGGCATGAAGGGATCAAATTGGACAGCAGACACGCGCTGGGCCCTGCCAGAGTCGTAAGCCGGCAGAGTGAATGGCAGGTGGAGCGATACTGAGCTGAAGCTTTTGACTCGAAAAATTGATCTCTGGTTTGATTCAGAACTGGAGGATGGAATCGGATAAATAAGTGATGTCTGGGTGCTTCCGCACGGCTCCGGCATGAGGGGTCTGTTGGTTACTGAATGATTGAGTTCGGACCACCAGGGTGTTGGAATGACACACAAACACAGATGCACCAATCAGCTCACTCACCAAAAGAATCAGTGTAGAGCACCATACCTCCGTCCCCTCTCTCCTTCACTGCGACCTACTCAGCCCAAGCCTTGCTTACTCAGGCCCGCAGAAAGGCTCTCACTGAGGGATGAATTTTTAACCAGGTGTGCTTGAAATGTGTCTGAATGAATACATAACAAAGAGTCACCTGACTGATCACACTTTAAAGGTAACAGGCCAGATACTCTCATCATTAAAGAATAGCTACACCCAGAAGGAGGTGTCAGACTGCAGAGCTATGGAGAAGGAAGATAAAGGTTAGGTAGGTTTGACATCGTGAAACATCAATTGACTCAACATCAATGGTTGCTGATATTCAGCGGGCAGTGATGCCACCATGAGTCATCCCGTTAGTGCCAGCACCATTAGCAGATGGCTGGACGATGCAGGACTACATGCACACACATTGTTATGACAACTGCCCTTATCAGCACGTCAATGTCACCATAGACTAGAATGGTATTGTGACAGACCGTCATGGAGTGACTCAGAATGGCAGCGGGTTGGTGGTGGAGATGACCAACCAATCCATGTATAGAGAAACTGTGGTCAGCACCAAGGCGACTAATGTGTTGTCACACATCACACGTCCAGAAGGCCTGGTGTCACTCCACCTCCAACCCTACCACATAATCTGCAGGAACTGTGTGAGGATATTCAGGCTGCATGGGATGGATTATCACAGGACACCATTAGGAACCTCTACAAGTCCATGTGGCGACATCTGGCATGTTGCGTTAACATGGTAGCCCGGCACTTTATTGAGAGACACTACTTTTGTATGTGTAGCTCATTAAATATAGATCATATCAGTCTAAATTTGTCATTCTTTAATGTTCCTGGTAACCTGTACCTTCTTTCCCAATAAAGATAATGAATTCATTCATAAATAATGTGTATTAATGTACTACAGTCAACACCAGACCATTAGATTTCAAGTCCTGCAAAACACGGATTAAAAAAATCAGAATTGTATATGTTTCTGTATCAATATGAGATACATTATAGAGGTTAAAATATGTATAGTTAGAGAGAACCATATTATATATACAGTCACTGTCCAAAGAAAAACATGTATCTCCATTTTTGTTGATTTTTACTTTTATGCCTCTTTTGATCACATAAGCTACTATTTACACTGTGTGGAAATCTCAAAGAATGGGCCAACAGAAATGGCCCAGAACTGCTTGGAAAGACGTCTGGTTCCATTGACTTCCATTCAAATTAGATCAGGTTTTGGTCTCTTCTATAAATTTTCCATTTTGGAGATACCTGGTTTTTTTGGACATTGACAATGAAACTGAAACACCTGGTTTTAGACCACAATCATTTATTAGTATGGTGTAGGGCCTCCTTTTGCGGCCAATACAGCGTCAGTTGGTCTTGGGAATGACATATACTGCGTCCTGCACAGTGGTCAGAGGGAGTTTAAGCCATTCTTCTTGCAGGATAGTGGCCAGGTCACTACGTGATGCTGGTGGAGGTTCGTCCTTCTTGGTGGTATGCTGACATTACCCTGGATACCGTGGCTCTTGATACATCACAAAGACTTGCTGTCTTGGTCACAGATGCGCCAGCAAGACGTGCACCAACAGTTTGTCCTCTTTTGAACTCTGGTATGTCACCCATAATGCTGTGTGCATTGCAGTATTTTGAGCAGAACTGTGCTCTTACCTGCTAACTGAACCTTCACACTCTGCTCTTACTGGTGCAATGTGCAGTTAATGAAGATTGGCCACCAGGCTGGTCCAATTTAGCCATGAGACCTCCCACACTAAAATGACAGGTGTTTCAGGTTCATTGTCCAACACCTGTATTTATTTATTTATGAAAATGTTTCAGTGCTATATATCTGTGAGATCTATGTGAACCCCTAGATTTAGCAGTGAACGTGACAGTGAAATTAGAGTCAGGTGTTTTCAATCAATGGGATGACCATCAGGTATGAGTGCACACCCCTGTTGTATTTAATATCCGATTTTGATTGATCCCTGTGCTTTCACAGCATGTTTGTGAATGACTTCAGGAAAACTCAGTAGAAGGGTTGTTGATGATCAGACTGGAAAGAGATATAAAACCACCTTCAAAGAGTTTGAACTCCACCATGCACCATCAGCGTACAAACAGAACACATCATTCCCTCCCCAGGAGTGGTCCACCAACGACCACCAATTACCCTCAGAGCAAGACTAGTAATAGTCTGCAAGGTTACAAAAGGAACCCTAGCAACAACTAAAGGCCTCGTAATGGCACATGTTTGTGCGTCCACCATCAGGAAAACGCTGAACAACAATGGCGTGCATGGCCGGATGTCAAGGAGAAAACTACTGCTCTCCAAAAAGAACATTGCTGCCCGTCTGCAGTTTGCTAATGGCCACATGGACAAGCCAGAAGGACACAGGAAAATGTTTTTATGGATGGATGAAGCCATAGCAAAACTTTATTAACTTTAATTGGTATAACTAAGAAGGGTTCTCTCTGGAGAAAGGGAAATGCTTATATAAGTATTAGTATAAGATAAGATAATCCTTTATTGATCCCACAGTGGGGAAATTTGCAGTGTTACAGCAGCACAGAGGAAAGAACAGAAGTGTCAGTATATAGTGTCAGTATAATAAATAAGACCTATATACAAAAAGTACAGTAAAAATATAAACACTAAAAATATAAATCCAGAAGACAGGATTATGCATGTAGTAGAATAGAAATAGATACTGAGGGGAGCGGTTACTATTGCCGTACCTCTCCTCCACACACCGCGGGTGCAGCAGCCGGGCACTGAAGAAGCTGCCCAGTGCTTCCAGAGAGTGGTACATGGGGTGGGACAGGTTCTTCAGCATGTGTTTGAACACAGTCCTCATTCTCCTGTCCCCCACCACCTCCACTGGGTCAGGAGGACACGCCAGGACAGAGCTGGACGTCTTGATTCTGTTCAGTCTCTTCCTGTCAGCGGTGGAGATGCTGCTGCCCCAGCAGACCACTCCATAAAAGATGGCTGATGCCACCACAGCATCGTAGAGCGCACCTGCACTCCGGAGGACCTGAGTCTCCTCAGGAGATGTAGTCTGCTCTGACCATTCCTGTAGAGTGCAGCAGTGTTGTCTGTCCAGCTTGTTGTTGAGGTAAACACCCAGGTACTTGTAGGACCTCACTATCTCAATGTCTGTTTCCTGAATGCTTACAGTATAAATACTTAACTGGCTTTACTAAACAATAGTTAAAGTAATGTTTACTATATATATATATATATATATATATATATATATATATATATATATATAGATAGATAGATAGATAGATAGAGCAACACTGGGTTAAATACTTATAGCTCGAGAACAACATTGGCAGACTGAAGCAGGTTGTCCTGCAGCTTCCTGGTTTTCCCATTCAGGTAGAAATAAGATTACTCCCAAACCACTGATGTTGGACGTTCCAGGTCACAACAGCTGCATCCCAAAACCCGGTATCGAGTCCCTGATTTCATTATCCCTGATTTGATTCCTTCCTATCAATATTGGGGCTAGCCACCTTCAACAGCATGTTCATCCCTGAATATTTCAGTTTGCCTCATTGCAGAGATAATTGTGACATGGCTCCATCATACTTCAGGAGGCGAAGAAGGATTGATGAGCATGCACTGAGCACCTGTCCACCTCAGATGGACAAAGGATCAATAAAAAAAAGCCTGTCGTCTGCCCCAGATATATTCTTCTGGTGTAAAACTCAACAGCTTAGCCTCTCATCCAAATTCAAGCCAGGAAAACCATTTCATATCTCTGAGGGTTTCCTCATCATGTCATGTGCCAGGTAATTTATCGGTCTTATTTTCATGCCCTGTGTGCGTCTCGGTGATGTTGAGGATTGCTGTAGCACTCAGGGTTATTGGTGATTGGGGAAGTCTGGAAGGAAATTGCAGGAAAAGAGCACAGAGTGTCTTTCTGTCTGTGCTCGTGTATTTTCGTAGCCAGAATGGCCACTCATGGGGGCTCTAAAGCACTGCCTGCCAACATAAATTGATTTGTGCCCCATCATTTTGGACCACTACCTATATAACCACCCAGCATGGCATGCAACACACACGGTTCCCCACACACACGGAGACACCCAGGCATAAAGGCACTTATAGGCTACACTTAGCTGTGTTTTTAGTGGATGAGTGTATAGATACTGTAACACAAACAAACCAAACAGCACAGTAGAATATTTTACCTCACATTAAACATCATTGTTATGATATTGGCATGCTGGGACTAGACCACCAATGCCAAATTGTTATTAATACCATATTTGATATATAGGTAGATCTTTTCTTTTCAAAAATATACCCAAAAGTGACTGGTCACTGACCCCTGGCCAAGTCAGCCCTTCATGATGTTCACTTAATAATCTAAGTTGCCATGTTGTGACCACGCTGGCCAGTGTTTAACCTCACTCACAAGAGGACATTTACATTTACACATCCAGAGCGACTTACAACCGTGCTTAGCGTTCTGTTGGATAATATTTTCCAGCTAGTACAGGAAGGCTACAGTCCGAAACTCGCCATGAGCTCAGACTCAAGAGATTAATACACAGACATATATAAGCATAAGTGCACTACCTGGCAACCCAACCCAGGGCTCATACCTGGAGTGAAGAAAGGCCATTGTGAGTATAAGTCTTTCAATATACACATGTAACACACATCTATAGAGCTCACTCACTCACTAGTCTGCGTTTAAAGACCACAAGTGACTCAGGTGTTCGGACACCTAGTGGAAGTTCATTCCACCATCTGAGAGTCAGGACAGAGAAGAGTCTGGACGCTTGTCTTAAGTGAGTTTTCAGGGATGGTGGGTCGAGTCGAGCTGTACCTGAAGTTTGAAGGGCTCGAGGTACAGATTGACTCTTAACCATAGCCATAAGGTAGGGAGGACACATCACAGCTTACATAGGTGTCAATGTCCCCAAACTGTCACCTGAGGTAACACCACTTCATAAAGAGTTTACATACTGGAGTCCCATGACCTTCGACATGATCTATGCATGTATAATTTTCAGTTAGTTCAGCTGAAAGTAGAAGGAGGTCCAATATTACTACCACACAAGCAAGGTAAATGCGGTACAGTTCCACTTATTACAAATACAACTGTCAAGTCAGCAGTCTTCCCCATGATGGTGTAGCCTACAGAACTAGACTGAGAGACCATTTAAAGGCCTTTGCAGGTGTTTTGAGTTGATTAGCTGATTACAGTGTGGCACCAGGTGTCTTCTATATTGAACCATTTCACAATATTCTAATTTTCTGAGATACTGAATTTGTGGTTTATTAGTTGTCAGTTATAATCATCAAAATTAAAAGAAATAAACACTTGAAATATAACAATCTGTGTGTAATGAATGAATGAATGAATGAATTAATATAATATACAAGTTTCACTTTTTGAATGGAATTAGTGAAATAAATCTACTTTTTCATGATATTCTAATTTTATGACCAGCACCTGTATACCGTCGCTGTCCAAAGAAAAACAGGTATCTCCAAAATGGCAACTTTACAGGAGAGGCTAAAACCTTGTTCAATTTGAATGGAAGTCAATGTAACCAGACGTCTTTCCAAGCAGTTTTGGGCCATTTCTGTTAGTCCATGCTTCATGACATTGCCACACAGAGTAAAGGGCAGCTCATGGGATCAAATGAGATATAAAAGTAAAAATCAACAAAAATGGAGAGACATGTTTTTCTTTGGACAGCGACAATATGGTAGTATACTATAACAAAATACATTCAGGCTACTCGTCTGATGGGTAATCATCAAGACAAGGATACAGCTCCACATGTACTTGTTGGATATAGACAGTACATACACAAGTAAGTAACAACAACAACAACAACTTTAAAAGCACTTTAGGTGAATGCTCTTTTATTGAGCACAGCAGCAGGAACAACAACGTCAGCTTATTCCCGTTTTGAAGTCTCTCCTACTATGAGCGCCATGACCCTGAGAGGACTCCCTACATCTTGCTGTGTCAATCCTTGGACTACTAACACCAGCAACAGCAGCAGCTCTCCCCAGATGCCAGTGAGGGGTGCTGCATGTATCTGCTGAAGCCCTGACTCTCGGCCTCAGCAAATCACACAGCCAGCACCTGCTCATACCATCTGTGGAGGAACACAGCCCATATCACTAGGCCACCATGCTCCTCTACTGGCAGGTTCTTGCAGCTGGGTGTCATCCATGTGTCCTCCAGTTGTCACCCCTACCCCCAAATTCCCACCATGTCCCTTTCTCTCAGTCCCTGGCTGAGCTTGGTCCACTACCTTTTTGCCTTTGGGGAAGTTTGGCCACTAGGGGGCACAATCCCACTTCTGGAGTTCATGCCATGTTGGTGTCAGAATAAACATAAATACTTTTATGGCACAAAGAGAGTATTCAGGGTGAATCTGTGCACCAGCAGACTGTTGGTTTCTAAAAGACGTTGTTCTTATTGTGCAGCTGACATGAACCATGACGGCCAGGCTAATAAAGTACACCGACAGAATTAGTAAACCCAGTTGGCATGAAGACCACTTCAGCTCATTAACAACCCTGTTTGCGTGGGAGATGAAATATGAATCATTACCGCATCATTAAAATTCACTATCTGTAGATAACTGTTAAATTAAGATGAGCAGAAATGTAAATTGTCAATCTGACTAGAACGATCTATGGCCATGTTAATGGAAAATCTGCTGGCACCCATTTCCATATTCACCTACTGTTATCCATATGTATCAGTAAGTACAATAAATCTTAATATCCGACGGAAGATAAAACATTAACATTCATTAACATCACCAGCACTGGCCAAAAACCTGCACGCCGGATCGGCCACAGTGAGAATACAAATGCATTCGCATGGATAAGTCATTTACATGGAGTAACTCACTGGCGGGTGGACAAGATCATTCAAGGCAGGATAAAGAGGGCTCTGCTGTTACAGCTGGTACATAGGGGAGCTCATGTCAGGAAGGGGGTGGATGTGAGTTTGGGGATCTGCCCTGAACTGAGTACTGGCTGCAGGTTAAAGCAAACAATGGGGTTTAGGCAGGGATTGATAAAAACGCATGGGAATCTGGAATTCATCATCATATGGATGAGTGCAAGTCGGGCCCACATTGAGTTTGTGCCCGAAGATGCTTTATGTGAAGCAGCATCTGATGGTTGAACAGAAGTACAGTAGATGAATGTGCACTTTTCCACCCCACACAATTTGTGGCAAGAGGTACAAGCTGGCCAAAAAAAAAAAATTCACCTTGTGTGTAAGGTGGTAGTAACTTCAGGCAGATGGCGCTGCATGAGGATGATGGGGCTACAAGTACCTGGGGGTGTGAGTGATGAATTCATAGGTTGAGAAGAGGCAGTATGGTGCAGTAAAGGTCTTGTTCCATGTGTGGAAAATGGCTCCAGAGCAGATGTTAATGATTGGCTAAAAGGAGGGACTGCATGTGGGCGTGGCCAAAGACCATAGTGTGAAGGAAGTAGCTGAATCTGCAGGTGTATGGAAGCATACAGTCATATGGGTCCACCAGCAGTGGTAGAAATCCCAGTCTTAACACGGATGTGGCCTACACCCAGGAATTTGCCAAAGTCCATGCGTTATTCAATCGTAGCTGATATTGGTGCATGCTGTAGCATACGTTATAGTCACAGGTGACTTCGATCATTATCGACATCCATATAAAACTGGAGGATACACGCATGTTCACTGGCCATTTTAATGAATATAAATAAATTTAAACCTCTATATGTGCATTGTGTGCAGCACCTGGTTCCCTAGTGGCTGCTAATAATAGTCAACTAGATCATATTACTGCTCAACAGTAATCCTTTAATGATGTTGACTAGTTGCTGATCACACGATAACGACACTAACAGGGATGTCCCAGAAAAGCAGTAGCTGAGGAGGCTGGTGATTTCCTCCATATCTCTGGTTTTCTGAAGGCTAGCTATGTACTTGTTGGAAAGGGCACATCATGCTCTACTGAACCGTGGAGCTCTTCTAACATTTCTCCACCAATCTGCACTGCCTCAAAGATCAGATCTTGAATGTCATTCCCAGTTTGTGTCTTTGGAGTGGAATATTACACCCTGTAAGTTTAAAGGCAGTTACTTCATCACAGAGCTATAGCACTCCATTCCAATGGCTCTTTGGACCACAGGTAAGCGTCTCTTCAAGGCCACCTAGGGTGCACCTAGGTCGGATCCAAATATTTGAGAATCCCATATTTGCCCAGAGTAGTGGGCAGCCCTTTCCATGACACCGGAGGTGCAGTTGGGGCTTAGGTGCCTTACTCAAGGGCATTTCAATTATGTCCTGTTGGCTCCGGGAACAAAACCGATGACCTTCCAGTCACAAGGTTTGTTCCCTTACTTCCAATCCACAACTGCCCCTCATTAGGAGAGGTCATCTCACATGTCATTCATTCATTTGTCCATTCATTCATTCGGCCATTCATCCGTTCATTCATTCGTCCATTCATTCATTTGGCCATTCGGCCATTCATCCATCCATTCATTCGTCCATTCATTCGTTTGGCCATTCATTCATTCATTCATTCATGTGCCCATTCATCCATCCATTCGCCCATTCATTCATTCGCCCATTCATCCATTTGACCATTCATTCATTCATCCATATTCTAAGCCAATTACCCACCTGGGTCACAGGGGATGCTAGAGCTGATGCTCATTGGGCAAAGGACACCAGTCTAGGAAGATTTAGCATCTCCAACCCACCTAACCCACCTTTCTTTGGACTGTGGGAGGAAACCTACACTGACACAGGGAGAACATGCAACCTCCACACCGAAAGGACCCCAAACATCCCAACCAGGAAGCAAACCCACTCAAGCTGTGAGACAACAGCGCTACCCCACTGCACCATCATGCAACGGCTAGTGCCCATCATTACTACAATTTTCAAAAATAAACAGATTTTTCAAAAAATTTTTAGAATTTGGCTGCAACATTTCATAGAACTCTTAATCATTCTGTTGGATTCTGTTGAACTACCATTGAACTATTACATCTGGAAAAACCCATTTTAGCAAAATGCTGAGACCATTATAAAGCTAAATGTATGCCATTGGTAGAAATGCAAAGCAAAAACAAAACATCCCACTGGTGCGAGCAACTTCACTGGCACTAGATACAAGTCTTTTTAATAACACTGTGGCATTAACAAGGAAAATGTGCCGTGTCAGTCTGGGAGAGACTGTGTAAGCTCTTTACGGGCTCAGAGAGGGATCCAGTGTCCTTTACGGGATGTTCTTAAGCCGGTCGCTTACAGCTCTGTCTGGCAATAACACGGTTTCTCTGAGCAGATGAAGAGCGAAAAAAAAAAGATGGTTTTCCCTTGTTTTCTTCCTCCGTCTGCAACCAGAAAACCTAGATTAAGCAGAAATCTCCTCTCTCGGGGTATCTGCGACAATACAAAACTCCAGCCACTGCCTAAGCAGGGCAGCTCTGGCTTCTGAGGCTCATCCAGCTCTGTCTACAGCCCAGGCCCTGTTTAGCTGCTGCTCACTTATTCTAGTCACATGAAGCAGAAATGGAAGGTTGTCATCTGCTAGTTCAGCGCAGCATCTTTCATCTGAGCATGCTGTGCCTGTCAAAGGTTTGAAGAGAGTTTGACTTGCACTGTAAGTAAGCAAAACCTGCAAGGCTTAGCGTTTCTTGGAGCATATGAGGTTTGCGCTCATTAGGCTGATATGCTGGTAATTGTAAAACGTCTTTGAATGTTCTGGATTTGGTTTTGATTTTATGTTGACATTTGCTTTTTAGAATCCGTCTCGTGGCCTCTGGGCCCCTGTGTACTCCCTCGAAATCCAAAATATGGTTAATCAAAAGTGTCATTACCAGTATAAAAAAGGGACTAGCCCTGTGTTTCAGTACTGTTTCTAACAAGCCCTGATTAAATTCACCTCATCGTTTTGAAGTGCACTGAAGGACAGTTACTTACATTCTTCAAAAACCCAGGATTACATGTCGGGATTGCTGTGCTGTTGGGAAGGAAGATAAAGGATAACCAGGATCAATAACTTATGATACATTTAGACTGATATGATCAATATTTATTAAGCTACACATACAGAAGTCTGTCCCTCAGTATGGCATTGGGCCGCCATGTTTGCTAACCCAACATGCCAGACGTCTCGGTATGGAGCTGTAGAGGTTCCTAATGGTGTCCTGTGATAATCCATCCCATGCAGCTTGACCATCCTCACACAGTTCCTGCAGATGGTGCGGTAGGGGTGGAGGTGGAGTGACACTAGGACTTCTGGACATGTGACAACAAACCGTCCATCTTGACGCTGATCAGAATGTCTCCACACACAGATTCGTTGGTCGTCTCCACCAAGACTAAAGCGGGACTCGTCACTGAAGATGACCCGCTGCCATTCTGAGTCACTCCATGACAGTCTGGCACGACACCACTGCAGTCTTTCAGAATGTTGACATGGTGTTAAGGGGAGTCGTCGTAACCGCCGGTATGCCTGTAGTCCTGCGTGGTGCAGCTGTCTGCCAATGGTGCTGACAGGATGACTCATGGACAGCATCACTGCTACCTGGATGTCCACAGTCACGGCTGTTGGGTTAGTCCGATACAGCGAGATGTCAGACTTACCCACCAAGTTTCATTCTTGACGGTTGTCTCCTCCTGGATTCCATCATTCGTAGAACTGTTCTTTTGAAGATGTGTGCATTACTGAACGTTTTAAAGTTCATTACTCCTGACCCATCACCACCCTACACTAGTTTTTAGAAGTCCCCATACCATACAAAACTGAATTTCCCTAACTTTTTCTAAGTATGTAAACATAATTAAAGTTTTACTGTTTACCACTCACTCCCCAGTCCACACGGCCTATATAGAGAAGCTATGCTGCAAGGACAGCCTGCAGAGTTTGCATGCTTTCCCTGTGTCTGTGTGGATTTTCCTCCGGGTGCTCCGGTTTCCTCTGGGCATTCCGGTTTCCCTGCACAGTCTAAAGACATGCAGTCAGGCGAGTTGGAGATACTAAATTGCCCGTAGGTGTGTGTGTGTCTGTCTGTCTGTCTCTGTCTCTGTCTCTGTCTCTGTCTCTGTCTCTGTGTCTCTCTCTCTCTCTCTCTCTCTCTCTCTCTCTCTCTCTCTCTCTCTCTCTCTCTCTCTCTCTCTCTCTCTCTCTCTCTCTCTCTCTCTCTCTCTCTCTCTCTCCTGTGATGGATTGGCAATCTGTCCAGGGCGTTTCCTGCCTTTCACCCAGTGAGCGCTGGGATGGGCTCCAGTGGCCCCCATGACCCTGGAGGATAAGCTGTGTAGATGATGAGAGAGCAAGTGTTTCAGCTCTGAGTGCTGTCCAAAGCAAAGGGACCAAACCGGACAGCCAATCAGAACGGCGCTCATTTATCTTAGAGCAGTCTTAAAGACACAGAAACTACATTTGCTGGAACGTGTGGTGTGTGGGTGCCGTGGCTCTGCAGACGATAGAACTGGCCTTGGATGGGATTCCTGCTGTTGCTGTGCTACAGAGACCGTTGGTGAAAGAGACGGATGAGGGTCATAACAATGAAACTCACTTTACTTACAGCTGGGCAGAACCAAACTAGCGGTTCTCCACTGCAGTGAAACTTGATTCCAGGTAGCTAATGTAGAACCACACACAGGAAAAAGCATGGTGTTCAGTAAGTGTAATGTGTTAGTGTGCTGTAAGTAGTGTGTTGGTGTACAGTAACTCAGTAAGTGTAATGTGTTAGTGTACTGTAAGTAGTGTGTCGGTGTACAGTAACTCAGTAAGTGTAATGTGTTAGTGTGCTGTAAGTAGTGTGTCGGTGTACAGTAATTCAGTAAGTGTAATGTGTTAGTGTACTGTAAGTAGCGTGTTGGTATACAGTAACTCAGTAAGTGTAATGTGTTAGTGTGCTGTAAGTAATGTGTTGGTGTACAGTAACTCAGTAAGTGTAATGTGTTAGTGTGCTGTAAGTAGTGTGTTGGTGTACAGTAACTCAGTAAGTGTAATGTTTCAGTGTACTGTAAGTAGTGTGTCGGTGTACAGTAACTCAGTAAGTGTAATGCGTTAGTGTGCTGTAAGTAGCGTGTCGGTGTACAGTAACTCAGTAAGTGTAATGTGTTAGTGTGCTGTAAGTAGTGTGTTGGTGTACAGTAACTCAGTAAGTGTAATGTGTTAGTGTGCTGTATGTAGCGTGTCGGTGTACAGTAACTCAGTAAGTGTAATGCGTTAGTGTGCTGTAAGTAGCGTGTCAGTGTACAGTAACTCAGTAAGTGTAATGTGTTAGTGTGCTGTAAGTAGTGTGTTGGTGTACAGTAACTCAGTAAGTGTAATGTGTTAGTGTGCTGTAAGTAGTGTGTCGGTGTACAGTAACTCAGTAAGTGTAATGTGTTAGTGTGCTGTAAGTAGTGTGTTGGTGTACAGTAACTCAGTAAGTGTAATGTGTTAGTGTGCTGTAAGTAGTGTGTCGGTGTACAGTAACTCAGTAAGTGTAATGTGTTAGTGTGCTGTAAGTAGTGTGTTGGTGTACTGTAAGTAGTGTGTCGGTGTACAGTAACTCAGTAAGTGTAATGTGTTAGTGTGCTGTAAGTAGTGTGTTGGTGTACAGTAACTCAGTAAGTGTAATGTGTTAGTGTGCTGTAAGTAGTGTGTTGGTGTACAGTAACTCAGTAAGTGTAATGCAGTACTTTTACTCTTATAGTACTTTTAAAATACTCAGTATTTTTACTGAAGTGGAGTCTAAAGGGAGGAACTTCTACTTTTACTAGACGAATATTTCACTGTCACATATACGAGAGAATATATTCCAGCATGGCTTCTCCCTGTGTAGGCCCGAATGGCCACTCTGCTTCAAACACGGCTGCGACAGTTCAGAACCCGTTCAGAACTCTAACCTTTATCTAACCTTCAAAAACCTCTCTCTTCTTCCCTCCCTCCCTCCAGTCCCTTCAGAATGGGCACCAACGAATAGATGTGACACAGAAGCCCAGTTTAATAGAAAGAGTACTAATGCAGAGCCGCTGTGAAGACCCCTCTTCTCCCGCTCTGACTGCCGGCGTGGGTTCCTCCATGACCTCCTACGTTCATTCACTTTCCCGGGATTTCTGTGCACCTCCGAGGGTCAAATCCAGGGAGCACACGCATGATCTGTCACATGGCGTACGAGGAGCGAATTAACAGCCACAAAGACGGAACTGAAAACACTTTCATCTCCACTCTGGAACTGTTCTAATTGGCCCGTGGCTCCGTCAGAGACGCAGCAGTGCTCTTTATGCTGATGCAGCATTATATCCGAACTGAATGGTTCAGGAGTGGTCCTTAACACCCCGGCAGACTCATGTCATCTTTATCCGCGATTCACCGCTAAACTGCTCCCCCCAAAGCAGGAGCAGCATAACGAGCACCGTTACTGGGCTGAGAGTGCTCCAAGTGCTGCTGCCGTCTAACAGTGGGTGATTCCGCTGTAGCTTTTGGGGATCCAAACCCCCAGATGGTTATGTATCTCTCTTTCTCTCTCTCTCTCTCTCTCTCTCTCTCTGTATGATAGGTAGCCTAACTATTTATTCTAGTGATACAAATGTGTTGTTGTCACCATCATCGTTGTCAACAACGACAGTGCATTCCTCAATACGTCTTTCCTACTTTATTTCCTCCATCCCTCTCTCCTCCCATCATCTCTTTTCCATCTCCTACTCTTTTGTTTGTACTCTTTAAACTGCTTTATATTTTTATTTTAGTCCTTATTTTAGTCTTTACCATTCTTTTTCTTCTCCCTTGTCTTTCCTGACACTTTTCCACTCTTTTGTTCTCTCTCCATCTTCCTTTATTTCCTCTCCTTCTTTCCCCACTTTCACTTCCTTATTACCTTCTCTCTTGTTCTTTCACACTTTCATTTCATCTATCTTTCTCTCTTTTACATTTTACTCTCTCTCTCTCTCTCTCTCTCCTTACTGTTATTTTCTACTTTTTTAACTCCACCTTTTTTCCTGTACTGCACTCCCTTTTTAACTTCCTCTCCTTTATTTCCCACTTATCTCTCCCTATGTCTCTGTCCTTTTCCCTGTCTCTCCTTCCCCTTTTCTCTCCATTCCTGATCTATATGCTTTTGCGTACACAGGTTTTGTTCAGTGAGGAGTTTTTCCACTCATGTAAAAGGTTAAAGGTCACCCTATATGTCATATCTTGTAAGCCGGTGCATAACTTACATGTTTACCAGCTGGCAATACAACTGTAACAGACAGAGTTCAGTTTACAGGTGAGGAAAATAGGTGATGGTCTGTTTCCAACATCACCCGGACCCAGCATTACTTCTTATTAAACCCACCTGATTCAGCTCATCAGCTAATTGGCAAATGAGCTCCATTCAAGTGTGCCCGAAAAGTGGCAATCTCCTTAAACCTGTGTCTCACAAATAACCCACTTTGCCATGCTTGTATCAGCCCCCTTCAGATTCAAACCCTGTATGTGGTTTGAATATGATCCTGTATGTAGTTTTATCTGGAGGTTAAAAAAAGTGAATATAGAATATAGCTATATGAATATAGCTTTTAAGAAATGATCAATAAATTGATACTTGGCATTAAATGGCTTGAGAACTTGACTGTAAGCCCTTTAATAGCACAGCAACCGAGCAAAGCCTATAAACTCTGTTCCACTAAACCACTGCACCATCATATGTGGAAACCATCTCTGCACAAACCCAACCGGGCTTTTCTTCCTGTAGTGAGTCACATTTCCAAACCAGGTCAAGTGTTCTGACTCAAAGATCTCCGGAGCCTGTCCCTCACAGCTCCAGGGAGCATGGTGTTGTTGTGGTATTAGATCCCTTTGATTTTTGTCCATCCTATAATTAGCCTCACTGGGTAGATGCCCCCAATGGATCAACAGCATTTGACCCAGCAGGCCTGCTGGAGATGGACTGCTTATGAGTGGGCTGTGTGCAGGCAGGCCGTTCAAACAGCCAGCAGAAATGAGGGGTCTGAGCAGGAGCTGTGGAAGGTCAGGTAGGCTAGACGTGTTTAAGTACGACTCTGGAGGCGGGAGAAACATCAACAGGACAGATTTTAGTGGAGGCCTGGTAGTGTGTAGTGTCTCATGTGGCCTTGTTGAACACTGTTGTGTCTGAGCCATTAAATCTACAACAATCAGCAAATCCATCGGAAATTTAGGTAAAATAAATATGGTTTCCTTAAATGAAAACTGGCCCAACTACTGTATTCATCTCAATGATGCTGAAATGCATGTGGTATATACTCGGCATGTGGATAAAAATGAAATGTGATATAATAAAAACATGGTGCAATAACAGTGCGGATTAGCAGCTAAATAAAAGCATCATCGAGTTTGACACCAGACCCAGCCAGGGGATAAGATTCATACTCCGTACAAATTGCAGGTTTGTGCCAAGAATGTAAATACAGGCAATTCTTAATGGGCATGAATATTTAATGGACTTCTTACTGGGTGAGCTTCAAATATTCTTTCTCCTCTCCGCTGAAGCATGCGTGTTATTTAGCTAGTCCCTATACGGTCCACATGCCACAGCTTCCACTCTGATGGTAGTCTTGGTTCTTCCTTTTTCACTGTTTCCATTTTTGCATTTCACGTTTTCACCAAGACAAAATACTGTATCTTTAAAACAGCATCCCGGAAACATGGCACTGTAGACAAGAGCACGGCAGCGGTGGAGACCACCAGTGCTGGTGGAGAGGAAGACTAGACTACCATCCACCACTCATCTCGGCATGACGGTAGACACACCAACCTCGCAAAATCAACTACACAGGTCAGCGGAGAATACGGACACACTGCAACCTCTACAATCGCTAAACATCAATGACCATTTTATATGTATTAAGTCTCTCATTTTGGCGTAGGTGCTTCCCAAGAGCCTGTGCATGTGGCCAGGCTTTGTACTAGCCAGTAGGGGGAAGCTACAATACTTTATTAATTGAGAAATATATCAAATTAGTATCTACAAGATGATCCGGGATGGCTTTGAGTGATGTCAGTCGCTGGTGGAAACAGACGACAGCTGTAATATGGTAGCTGTAGCAGACTGTAGTTGTAGGGGAGTAGAGTCATAAGGCAAAGCTTTCTGTTCACTGGTCAGTCTACACCTCCCCCCCTCACCTGTGGTCATGATTTTTGGGTGGCTTCCTTCGGACAGTGACTGGCCACATTCTCGGTATGGTGAGGAGCTCAAAGTAGGGCCACTACTCTTCCACACTGAGGGTTGAGGTGGTTAAGGGGGGGGAGCCAGAAGACCCCCAGATGCCTCCCATTGGAGGTTTACCAGGCATGGACAACTGCCGGTGTTGGAAGGGTTTAAAAAATAAATAAATAAAAAGTGCAAATGCTAGTGGGTACACTATCCTCGCTAGCCAGCCACCACATTACTGTGCATTGCTTGGAGGTTTAGAGCATGCAGTCATATGAAGTAAGTACACCCCATGGCGTACTTCACATGAACAGGCCGTTCCATAGCCTTCCTGTAACTGCCACTGAACTGGGGATGTGAATTTAAGCTGTCCATGTTATATCCCAGAGGGCCACCTCAGGTTTAAGGCAACAGAACCAAAGTGCCAAGCTAAGGATGAGCTCAGCTAAATATTGTAATGAGTAAAAGGGCTGGGAATTGAGCCCATTTTATTAAAAAGTGAGTGAAAGTGGGTGGGAAAATATCCCCCAAGTTCAAAACCCCCCGCATTTGGTTCAGGCAGGAATAGAAACTGGGCTTCTCAGGTATTAAGAGAGAACCACAAAACTCAACAATTGAATTCAACAAACTCGAAGGGAGAGAGAAGACCTGTGGTTCCTTTGGTACTTATTTATATTTTTTTCTCTTTTTGTTTTAGGAGACAAAGAAGGGAATTCAAAAGAAGGCTATGACAACTTGAAGTGAGGGGGAGTGCAAAACTCTCAGCTCTATTATCTAAACCACCGGCTGTTTCTATTGACCCAAGACAGAGACACAGCAACATGGGGTCTCCTTCTCAGCCCTTATGAAACCTTCTCCCCAGGTGTTGGGTGTTGGGCCTAATTGGCCCTGGGAGCTGCACATCAACCCCCTCTAATGGCCAGGAGCGCTGCAGCACTGGAGACAGCCCTTACATCCCCATTTCTACTCTTTAAGGAATTCCTTGGTGGATTTATTTGTGTGTTTGGGATCATTATTTTGTTGGAACATCGATTTTTTTCAGCTTCACTTTTGACAGATGGTTTCACATTCTCCTCAAGCACTGTGTGGTGTGAACGAGACATTAATGTTGGTTATATAGAATGTTTGAAAGTTGGTCAGCAAAGCAAATAGATACTGTCTTTACTACCAGTGGGCTATCTGCACTGTCCCCTCCCTGTCTTTACTACCAGTGGGCTATCTGCACTGTCCCCTCCCTGTCTTTACTACTAGTGGGCTATCTGCACTGTCCCCTCCCTGTCTTTACTACCAGTGGGCTATCTGCACTGGCCCATCCCTGTCTTTACTACCAGTGGGCTATCTGCACTGTCCCCTCCCTGTCTTTACTACTAGTGGGCTATCTGCACTGTCCCCTCCCTGTCTTTACTACCAGTGGGCTATCTGCACTGTCCCCTCCCTGTCTTTACTACAGGTGGGCTATCTATACTGTCCCCTCCCTGTCTTTACTACCAGTGGGCTATCTGCACTGTCCCCTCCCTGTCTTTACTACCAGTGGGCTATCTGCACTGTCCCCTCCCTGTCTTTACTACCAGTGGGCTATCTGCACTGTCCCCTCCCTGTCTTTACTACCAGTGGGCTATCTGCACTGTCCCCTCCCTGTCTTTACTACCAGTGGGCTATCTGTACTGTCCCCTCCCTGCCTTTACTACCAGTGGGCTATCTGCACTGTCCCCTCCCTGTCTTTACTACCAGTGGGCTATCTGTACTGTCCCCTCCCTGCCTTTACTACCAGTGGGCTATCTGCGTTGCCCCCTCCCTGTCTTTACTACCAGTGGGCTATCTGCACTGTCCCCTCCCTGTCTTTACTACCAGTGGGCTATCTGCACTGTCCCCTCCCTGTCTTTACTACCAGTGGGCTATCTGCACTGTCCCCTCCCTGTCTTTACTACCAGTGGGCTATCTGCACTGTCCCCCCCCCTGTCTTTACTACCAGTGGGCTATCTGCACTGTCCCCTCCCTGTCTTTACTACCAGTGGGCTATCTGCACTGTCCCCTCCCTGTCTTTACTACCAGTGGGCTATCTGCACTGTCCCCTCCCTGTCTTTATTGTTTGCTGTTTTGTATATTGTAAATTCTCTTGTGTATTTATTGTTCTATGTAGCACCTTGGTCCTGGAGGAAGGTTGTTTGGTTTCACTGTGTACTGTACCCCACTGTATGTGGTTGAAATGACAATAAAAACTACTTGACTTGACTTACTTCCACAGTCATACATGTGAATCCTACAAAGAGGTGTTGGGTTTCTTAGAGACTTCATTTAGCACCTAATGCTCTGCTCTCAAGTGAAATTGCTTGGGGCTGCCTTGTCTGGATGAATCCGCAGTGGTTTTAAATTGTCTCCACTTGTAGATGATCTTCCAGACAGTGGAAGGATTGATTTCCAATATTTTGGATATCTTCTTAAACCCCTAACCAGACTCGTAGGCATCTACAACCTCTTTCTGAGGGCCTCAGGGAGCTCCTTTGATCTAAGCACGATGATGCCACACACTCCAGTAGCGAAGTGCAAACCAGGCAGAGTTCTGAGCTTTAGGTAAGAAGGGTTCCTCAAAGACGTTCTTAAACGGTGCTCTATTTATTAGCACCTGATTTGGTGCACCTGATGAGTAGTGATATACGTAAGGGTGCACTTACTTTATCAGCATAAGCAAACTTGCATTACTGTTTAGTACAGTTATACACACAGCATTGAAAGAAAAGCTGCACCCAGAAGGAAGTGAGGGATGGCAGTGCTGTTGGGAGGGTATGATCAATATTCATTGAGCTACACATACAGAAGCAGTGTCTCTCAGTATGGCCTCGGGCCGCCATGTTTGCTAATGCAACATGCTAGATGTCGCAGTATGGAGCTGTAGAGGTTCCTAATGATGTCCTGTGATAATCCATCCCATGCAGCTTGAATTCACACAGTTCCTGCAGATGGTGCGGTAGGGGTGGAGGTGGAGTGACATCAGGCCTTCTGGACGTGTGGCGAGTGATAACACACCATTCATCTTGGCACTGACCATGGTGCCTCCACACACGGATTCATTGGTCTTCTCCACCAAGACGAAAGCATGACTCGCCATTCTGAGTTACTCCATGACAGTGCAGCATGACACCATTGCAGTCTTTGGTGATGGGCAGTCATCGTAGTGTTCTGTGTGCATGTGGTCCTGCTTCGTGTAGCCGTCCGCCATTGGTACTCTTCATTCAACTGTTCTCCTGATGATGATGAGTATATAACAGTTAAAAAAATAAAATTTTATTTTATTATTTTTTATTTTTGTTACCGTTATCTATCAACACTATCTAAATCAAGACCATGTCTGGATCTCCAAGTATGCTAAAAGAGATATTTCATGGGGTGTGCCTACTTCTTCACATGACTGTATACAGGCAGCTTCCCCAAAATAAATTAGGTTCCATCTTAAGTAACACAGCAGTGCCCATGATAACTCCCTATTGAACATCTTTCCAGTCTAGACGTAGAATTAATGTTGGTCTGGGAAAATGGCCCATAGAAATAGTTGACCCACTGCCCACAGCCACATCATTTTAAACTCCAGCAAGGACATTTAAAAGGTAGCAGTCAAAGAATTGAGTTATGGCTGCAGGGAATTTAGTTGCATCATCGTGCTACCCTGTACTCCTAAAAATAAGGGTTCCCTTAAGATTTCCCCCGACTCAAGAACCATGAGCTCGGCCTTCTCCTAATGTCCCTATGACATTCTAGTCATTTCAACTCAATTCAGTTTGATTCAATTCAATTTACGGTCTTTAACGATGTGTAAGCACCTATGCGAATTAAAAGAGGGTTACAGCTTCACTAAAGAGACCGAATCAAGTACATAATGAAAATATCTAGTGCGGCTGGCATGAAGGCTTTCTGTGACTTGTCCATTCCACCTTAAACAGTGCAGTGTTTATGTACTGGTGCATTTAGACACTAATGTGTTTCTAGTGCTGGGTTTAAGGTGGAGTAGAAAATGTGTTGCCACCAGAATGTAGTGCTGTATTGTTTGTGAAATGTGAAAATGGCAGTTTCTAGATTAAACCCAGACATTTGAAGCTTCCAAAAGACAGTCCATGATATGCTGGAAGTGAACACATAATTCCGCAGTTCTAACTTTACAGTAGGGGAAAAAAAAAAAAAAAATCGAAAATACTTTTGTTGGATATCGGTGTTTTGTGTACAAGTGTGTTTTGTGTAGAAGGGTGTACGTATACAAGCGTGCAAAAGTTGCACAGTTGCATCATCAGAACAGAGCGCCTAAGAGAATGTTGCCCTCGGGGTTCTACACATCATAGATCTAACACCACTTGAAGGACAACTGACCATCTGCTGGCATTAAATAAGGGCAGCTGACACATCGTCTTTGAATCTTACGGGTGTGGTGACATGGTGTATAAAACCTTAGTGACAAGGTTCTGTCTTCAGACTGAGTAGGACTGAGTTGGGCTGAGTTCAGACTGTACTGGACTGGCCTGGCTTAGGACGAGAGATGTGAGTGAACTGCGATCGCCTGGAAATAACCTACTCCAACATCTCCACCCTTCAGTCTCCTGACTCCATCCTTCTGTGCAAGCAAGAATAGAAACTAGACTTTCATTTTAATGTAAGTCACAATAACCAGACCAGAAATGGAGATATAAGCTTTGGCTCTGACAGCAGAGATATACAGGGTTTGGACAATGAAACTGAAACACCTGTCATTTTAGTGTGGGAGGTCTCATGGCTAAATTGGACCAGCCTGGTGGCCAATCTTCATTAATTGCACATTGCACCAGTAAGAGCAGAGTGTGAAGGTTCAGTTAGCAGGTAAGAGCACAGTTCTGCTCAAAATACTGCAATGCACACAGCATTATGGGTGACATACCAGAGTTCAAAAGAGGACAGATTGTTGGTGCACGTCTTGCTGGCGCATCTGTGACCAAGACAGCAAGTCTTTGTGATGTATCAAGAGCCACGGCATCCAGGGTAATGTCAGCATACCACCAAGAAGGACGAACCTCCACCAGCATCACGTAGTGACCTGGCCACTATCCTGCAAGAAGAATGGCTTAAACTCCCTCTGACCACTGTGCAGGACGCAGTATATGTCATTCCCAAGACGAACTGATGCTGTATTGGCCGCAAAAGGAGGCCCTACCCCATACTAATAAATGATTGTGGTCTAAAACCAGGTGTTTCAGTTTCATTGTCCAACCCCTGTACATGCGGCCAAACACTCGAAATATCTTAACATCTGGATGGGTTTTGCAGACAACTCAGGTCCTGAACTAGTTTACATTCATTTTTTTTTTTTTTAGAAGATACAATTATTCAGATTATGAACCAGCCGGTGTTTGGTTTCTTCTAGAATCTCTGCATAGCTGATTAATACAGGGCCTGTAAACTCTATACTGTGTAGCAGGAGTGCTATTTCGGTCCTTTTGCAAGAAAAAAAAAAGGGGGGAAATAACACACTGTACTTTGGGGCTAGAGAAACGGAGAGCGCTGTTCTTTTTCTTCCATTTTTAGAGTCTCTTGAGCAAAGGCAAGCTGTGCAGTCGAGAAAGGACTGCCATATGCTTTTTAACGATCTGCCTCAAATCAGTCAAGCTAAATTTACCTCCGAACTGACGCTGTGAAGAACTGTTCCTTTATTACTCATTTTCATAGCAGTTACACAAGAGACAGATGAATGAACTAATTAACCACTAGATGCCCTCTGACCTGTTCCCATCTGTTAGCGCTAGCGTAATCGCTGTGCTAACCCAGGCTTGGAACAGGTTTCTGGCACCTTAAGACCTGTTGGGCTAAAAGTTTTCTCTGATGTACTTTGATGACCCATTTCACAGAGATCAAGCATTCTTGTGTCATTGGCGTGAAATACCAGGACTTTTATTAGGTCTTTAAAAATTAAGTTAAGTTTGATGATAAGCATGTTCCCCTACTTCACTGGAATGGGTGGTCTTGCAGACGATTCCTTCAGAGAATTTTGACACTGGCCGGCTTGAAAATAAATTAATTCCTGCCAAATGTATTATAAGTGCCTGCTACTGGCTCATTTATGGTAGAACGGTTGAGGGGTCTGGTGGAGGTGTGGGTTCAAATCCCACTTCTGACAAGTGATTTTGGGGCAGTCATGGACTGGAGGTTAGGGAACCAGCATTGTGACCAGAGGGCTGCTGGATTGATTCTTTGAACCTACAGTAAGGACCAAAGTGCCCTTGAGCAAGGCACCTAACCCTCCAACTGCCCCACTCCTGGCGCTGTGGATAGGCCTGCCAAGTGTGTTCACTGCCCCCTAGTGTAATGGGTTCACTTCATGGATGGGTTAAATGCAGAAGACAAATATCCAAGAAAGGGTCACGTCCAAGTGGACTGCAAGGAACCACTAAACTCAGTGACGAGAACAGCACCCAGCAGATGACTAAGTGAGGAGGCTTGACAGCAGGGCCAGAGAGCTCAACGGACACAAGCAGCACTCTGGCATCTGCGGCGCAGGAGGCGAAAAAGAAAAAGCCGAGAATGGTTGAGGCAGCGTGGCTGCTGCTGTCACCTCCGTGAGTAGGTCAAGGAGGACGAGCAACCAGAGGAAGAAGCAACATGGCAAGGACAGGTAGGGAGGATTCCAGAAGAAGCAGTGTGGTGAGGATGAGCGGCAAGGATTTGGACTATTTGATGTAATTAATACTATTTAGCTCACCGGACAAAATCGCCTGCAAGAGTCACCTTGCACGTTAAAGGTTGTTGGTGTGGCTCAGCGGATAACACCACTACCTGCCAAGTAGCTACCACCACAAGAGGGAGACTGGGGTTCGAATCCCAGGCTGAGTGATTACTCTGTGCTACACCAATAAGAGTCCTTGGGCAAGACTCCTAACACTACATTGGCCTACCTGTAATATAATTAACCTTGTAAGTCGCTCTGGATAAGAGTGTCAGCTAAATACTGTAAAGGTGGTGGTAAGTTCAGGCTCCTGCATACCATATATATACCTGCACGCTATAAATACCTGTGGGGTGTGAGTGACAGGATCCATAGATTGGGAAGAGGTGGTACAGTGCAGGGAATGTCTCGTTCCATGTGTGGAAAAATGTGTGAAAAATGTGGCTCCAGAGCAGATGTTAATGATTGGCTAAAAGGAGTGACTGTATGTGGGCGTGGCCAAAGACCATAGTGTGAAGGAAGTAGCTGAATCTCCAGGTGTATGGAAGCGTACCGTCATACGGGTCTACCAGCAGTGGCTAAAATCCCAGTCTACAGGGAACTCTCCAGGGAAGGCATCCACCAAACCTTGGTGCTTGTGGCTAGTGTACTTTCAGTGTTCTTTATATGCTACAAGAAGTACTTCTATTATTATCTTTTAAAGATCAAAGCCCCTGACTACTGATGAACCTGATGCTATATATACAGTGGTGTGAAAATGTGTTTGCCCCTTCTTGTTTTTTTATTTTTTTTGCATGTTTGTTACTCTTAAATGTTTTAGATCATCAAATGAATTTAAATATTAGTCAAAGACAACACAAGTAAACACAAGGTTTTTATTAAGGGAGAAAAAAATCTACAAACCTACATGGCCCTGTGTGAAAATGTGTTTGCGCCCAGTTAAAACATAACTGTGGTTTATCACACCTGAGTTCAATTTCTCTAGCCACACCCAGGCCTGATTACTGCCACACCTGTTCTCAATTAAGAAATCACTTAAATAGGACCTACCTGACAAAGCGAAGTAGACCAAAAGATATTCAAAAGTTAGGCATCATGCCAAGATCGAAAGAGCTTCAGGAACAAATGAGAAAGAAAGAAAGTAATTGAGAGCTATCAGTCTGGAAAAGTTTTGGGACTCCACTGAACCACAGTGAGAGCCATTATCCACAACTGGTGAAAACATGGTGGACCTTCCCAGGAGTGGCTGGCCGACCAAAATTACCCCAAGAGTGCAGTGACGACTCATTCAAGAGGTCACAAAAGACCCCGCAACAACATCCAAAGAACTCAGTTAAGGTCAGTGTTCATGACTCCACCGTAAGAAAGAGACCGGGCAAAATTGACCTGCCTTGCAGAGTGAAAGACCAAAACCACTGCTGAGCAAAAAGAACATTAAAGCTTGTCTCAATTTTGCCAGAAAACATCTTAATGATCCACAAGATTTTTGGCAGAATACTCTGTGGACTGATGAGACAAAAATTCAATTTTTTGGATGGTGTGTGCCCCATTACATCTGGTGTACAAGTAACACCACATTTCAGAAAAGAACATCCTACCTACAGTAAAGTATGGTGGTGGTGGTAGTGTGATGGTCTGGGGCTGTTTTGCTGCTTTAGGACCTGGAAGGCTTGCTGTGACCCGTGGGAACCATGAATTCCGCAGTCTAACAAAAGATCTTAAAGGAGAATGTCCGGCCATCTGTTCGTGACCTCAAGCTGAAACTAACTTGGGTTCTGCAGCAGGATGGTGATCCAAAACACCCCAGCAAGTCTACCTCTGAATGGCTGAAGAAAAACAAAGTGAAGACTTTGGAGTTGCCTAGTCAAAGTCCTGACCTGAAACATACTCATTGCAAGTTACTGCAACCGCTTGACTGCAGTTGCTGCTGCTAAGGGTGTCCCAACCAGTTATTAAGTTTAGTGGGCAAACACACAAGGCCATGTAGGTTTGGATTTTTTTCTTCATTTAAAAACTGCACTTTGTGTTTACTTGTGTTGTCTTTAACTAATATTTAAATTTGTTCCATAATCTAAAAAATTTGAGACAAACATGCAAAACAATTTTTCACACCACTGTACATCTTGCTGCTGCCTGGATTATGATCGGTCAGACTGATGCCCAAAATTAGGAATGGTGAATTATGGAATGGTTTGTATTATCATCAGGTGCTTCCTGAGTTTAAATGGCCATGAAGGGTTAGGCAGTGTCATTTTCAGTGGGTCTTGGGGGCGTGGGATGGACGTGGGTAGGGTGTCACTTTCTTTATGCAGGTACCCCCTTGAACAAAATTATTTTTGTCCTAGTCAATGGAATGGAAGAAAGTTACCGTGTAACAGATCTGTCTCAGGCAGAATCCTAAGACACTCTCTCTCTCCACCGAATTGACTTCTTCTCGTTATGATGGAGTTGTGGATGCCAGTTGTAGATGTTTTTTGAGGGCCTACCAATTATGATAATGGTTCTCTCTCTTCTGTCACAACACATCACTTCCCACGTTACTTCCTACAGAACAGAAAGCAGTTACAGCTGTTCTAGAAAACTAGACTTCACCTGGGGTTCTCCTCTGTCGAGTCACCTGACCTAACCACATCATGCTTTGAGAGTGGGGCAGATTCAGTTTGGTATATTTATAGATCCACATAGTAAAACTTGTATAATCAAGCACCAACATTTATCGTTTCCCGAAGTTAGAACTGCCCGATTTACATGAAGGAAAGAAATACGGTGTACACCCATCGTTAAAACTCATCTTTAAAACAATAGTTGCACCAGAAGGACGTGTGGGATTGTGGTGCTGTTGGGAAGGAAGATAAAGGTGACCAGGATCAATAACTGATGATGAATTTTGACTGATATGATCAATATTTGTTGAGCCACACATACAGAAGTCTGTCTCTCAGTATGGCGTAGGGCCACTGTGTTTGTTAACCCAACACGCCAGACGTCTCGGTATGGAGCTGTAGAGGTTCCTAATGGTGTCCTGTGATAATCCATCCCATGCAGCTTGAATATCCTCACACAGCTCCTGCAGATGGTGCGGTAGGGGTGGAGGTGGAGTGACACAAGGCCTTCTGGGCGTGTGACAACAAACCGCGTATCTTGACACTGACCACAGTGCCTCCACACACAGATTCGTTGGTCGTCTCCAACAAGACAAAAGCGGGACTCGTCACTGAAGATGACCCACTGCCATTCTGGGTCACTCCATGACAGTCTGACATGACACCATTGCAGTCTTTGGTGACACTGATGTAGAGTTAAGGGCAGTCATCGTAACAGTCTGTGGGTCATCCTGTGTGTAACAGGATGACCCATGAATCATTTGCATGTCTCACAGTGTCAAACCTACCCACCAAGTTGCCTTCCTATTGGTTGATTCCTTCTGGGTGCAGCGTTGAGTGTTGGTATCGGTCGTTGAAGTATTGGTCATTGGAGTATTGGTCATTGGAGTATTGGTCATTGGAACATTATTCAGATTGTATACCTAGTACATGTTCGCCTGCATGAACAAGACTAACCTCATCAGAGAAGACAACATCTGAAGACTGGTGCTTTCAGAATACAGTGTATGGCTTCCAGCTGTGTCTGAACGAAGACCAAGTCTGGTCTGCGTAGTTGAGGTTGGGGCTGTCTCGTCTTCAGCACGGGGATCTCTATCCATCAGTTTCATATTAGCATGATTAGATGCTTTGACAGATTGCTCACGGTGTTTACAGCACTCCCTTCACTTGAGCTGCGCGGCTTATATTCACACTCAGTCAGGCAGGGTGCTGTCACGGATGGCATGCGCACATGCAAATTACAAACGAGGACAGGCAGAAATTTTTGATTTAAATGCATCACAAGTCATTTATTCTCACTCCAAGACATGAGGAATGCATGTAATCAAACTCTTGGGAAGTCAGAAACTGTAATAAGATTACAAGATATGAAAAGAGAAGGTGTTACTCTTCTGTTTCTGATGGAGCTATGCGGTGGTTCTTCCCTGCTGGCATGTTCAATATAAGAGCATCCATTTAAAATGCTACACCAATGCTACACTGGTGTCAGAGGTGGTATAGCTGCCCCCCAGTGGTCTGGAGGAGAGCGGCACTACCACAATCTAAAAAGCAACATTGGAGAAGACGAAACAATGGCCAAAGCTCTGAGAAAGAGCTCTGAGCACGTGCCCACCTGTTGACCAAGCCAGGGGATTGGCACTGCTGTGTACACTGGCATGCACCAGTACGGAAAAAAGAAGTGAGAAGTGAATGAGGGAGCACCGCCGGTGTTGCAGTTTGAAGTTGGAAGCTGCAAGCAGTTTGCAGAATTGCAGTCTCTCTGCTACAGTGCCCCGAAGGAGGACTAGAGGGGTGCATGGCTGAGGAGAGACTCCTTTATAGAGGAGAGACCATGGGTTTCAGGAAACCTGCTCAGACTTTGTAAGGACATTGGACTTGACGTCGCACAAACAATTTGTCATCTTGGATGTTTAAGGTGGTAGTCACTTCAGTCTCCTGCAGATGGCGCCGCACAAGAATGTGTGAGTGACAGGACGCACAGATTGAGTAGAGGTGGTACAGTGCAAGGAATGTCTCATTCCATGTGTGGCTCCAAAGCAGATGTTAATAATTGGCTAAAAGAAGGGACGGCATGTGGGTGTGGCCAAAGACTATAGTGTGAAGGAAGTAGCTGAATCTGCAGGTGTATGGAAGCGTACGGTCATACGGGTCTACCAGGGTAGGTTTGTTGTGAGACATCCTGTAAGACAGACTCAACAGCCTCGATTGTGGACAATCAGCGAGCAGTGATGTCCTCCATGAGTCATCCTGTTAGTGCCAGCACTGTTGGCCGATGGTTCCACAACCCAGGACCACATGCACACAGACCATTATGACAACTGTCCTTAACACCACATCACCTTCACCAAAGACTGCACTGTTGTCGTGCTCAGAAAGGTAGCGGGTCATCTTCAGTGATAAGTCCAGCTTTTGTCTTTGTGGGGACAACCAATTATTTTTTCAGCCATGGTCAGCGAACGGTTCCACCTCCACCCCCACCGCACCATCTGCAGGAACTGTGTGAGAATATTCAAGCTGCATGGGATGGGGTATCACAGGACACCATTAGGAACATCTACAGCTCCATACCGAGACATCTGGCAGCTTAACACCATACTGAGACACAATACTTCTGTATGTGTAGCTCAATGAAAAATGATCATTTCAGTCTAAATTCATCATCAGTTATTATTGCTGGTAACCTTTATCTTCTGGACTGGACTCCCACACTTCCTTCTGGGTGCAGCTATTGTTTTTGATGAGTGTATAAGGGCTGGGGTAAATGCACTGTACACTGTATACTGAATGAACTTTTCTTCAGCGTTATTTAAAGGTCATCCCAATACACAAAGCGAAACAGAGATAAAGTTGATTGCGTTTAAACCACTTGCATCGATTTCAAGTAACTGAATTCATATTCCCGTAAACACAATTAGCCCAGCACTAATTATTCAAAGACTAAAATGATCTACTCGTATTCTCCTCAAGGCCTGGAATCGATCCCTCCAAAGTTCCTTTGTTAATATCGAAAAGTCACCCAGCATGCTTTTCCCCTCCTCTTTTAAAGGAATATGGATCAGAACTTGAGACAAACGCCATTTGTCTGACAACCCCCTGAAGCATTGTCTCGCAAAGGCTAAACAGCAAAGGACATAAGTGCCCAACTCCTCCAATCTAGCAGAGGACATGGCTAGCTCATGTAAGGGAGCCAATCGCCCACGGGGCCCACGGCCTGCTATTGTCCGGGATAACGCTGTGGCTGGCAGGTCTGAAAGACCCCGCCTTTCACATCTGCGTCAAAAGAAAAAATCTGTGAGCATGTCTTATCTCTACTCAACAGCATCATATTGTTTTTTATGTCAGCCAGAACCGAAATGCAACAACCCAGGCTGTGAAGGCAGAAACAACACAACTATCCATTCGTATGTCAGGTCTTTATATTTCCTGCTGAAATGACAGAGAACCCCATTTCCATGTACCTCTAGAGTACATGGTCCTATGTGATCATCGGAGAACCGGGCCCTCTAAACTTAGAGCTTTTGTTTATTTTATTTTATTTTTTTTAATAATATATATATACAGTGGGGCAAAAAAAGTATTCAGTCAACCACTGATGCAAGTTCTCCTTCTTTGAAAAGATGAGAGAGGTCTGTGATTTTCCATCATAGGTACACTTCAACTATCACAGACAAAATGAAAAAAAAAAATCCAGGGAAATCACATTTTAAGATTTATAAAAGAATTTATTTGTAAAATTATGGTGGAAAATAAGTATTTGTTTCAATAACCAAAAGTTTTAACTCAATACTTGCATAACCTTTGTTGGCAATGACGGAGGTCAAACGTCTCTTGTAAGTCTTCACCAGCTCTGCACACTCTGCACACTGTAGCTGGTGTTCCGGCACATTCCTTCATGCAGACCTCCTCTAGAGCAGTGATGTTTTGGGGTTGTCGCTGGGCAACACAGACTTTCAACTCCCTCCATAAATTTTCCATGGAGTTGAGGTCTGGAGACTTGCTAGGCCACTCCAGGACCTTGAAATGCTTTTTATGGAGCCACTTCTTCGTTGCCTTAGTGGTGTGTTTGGGATCATTGTCATGCTGGAAGACCTAGCCATGTTCCATCTCTACCGCTCTCACTGATGGAAGGAGGTTTTGGCCAATAAACTCTATAAAAAGCTTACAATTTGATTTCCTGGATTCTTTTTTTCATTTTGTCTCTCATAGTTGAAGTGTACCTATAATGAAAATCACAGGCCTCTCTCATCTTTCAAAGTATATATAGTATATATAATATTAGTGGTTGAGACGTGCACAGTGTGCTAAAGCTTCTGCCCCGAAATCACTTGCAGTGAAATGATAAAACTGATAACAAGCTCCTCAAATTACAGAAGCACATGAGGCAGCAGGAGGAACGACGGGAAGCCCGTCTCAATAGACTTCATCCTTTCTTTCCTCCTTCCCTCGGTGCCAAAATAAAGCAATTAAATTCCATTAATCAGGAATTTAATAAGAATGTTTATTTTTTGATAACCAGGAGGGAGTTGGGGAGGTGGGGGGAGTAATAGGAGAATGCTGAAAGCCAATATAAACAGTTAAAAGCAATCAGCAAAAGCAGCTCGGGATTTATTGGGTTCTTTATTGTAAATGGAAATGAAGACATTTTTCCGCACGTCGGCACAGCTGGAGTTTCCATTATGTCTACATTTTTAAATCTGCCATAATTGCACAGAACTCGAACCTCTTTTGTGGTCCGAATGACCTTTTTTTCCGCCTAATAATGGGTAAATGTCCACTCATGGTCTTAATGTTGGGCAGATCTTTAAACTCCTGCCGCATTTTGGCCGGCCTAATTCCCAGTTTTGATCTGGTGGCTACTTTTCCATCCAGATTCTCAGTGATGACGCAATAACTGACAGTGCTGTAATTGCACATCATTATGCGATCAGCTGCCACTCTGTCAGTGTAATCACACGTGTGGTTCGGAGCGGGGGTTCGGCACTGGGTGGTCTGAGACGTCATGTGACAGGCGAGACTGGAAAAAGGCCACGGCTAATGAGCTTCACTAATCAACACCTTCAGTTCCTTGCACACCCCCTGCACTCCCTCGGTTCAGTCTCTCTTGGATTTCACTCATTAATCTGTTTTAGAGCAGGCAGGGCTGTAGACCCTTCCTGGACAGGCACACAAGTTGGTGGGGAAGAAAACCTGGCAGCTGCAAGAGTGATGGCTGAGGAACTCCAGTTTGTTGTTTCCTGGTTAGTTTGCAATGACTTGGCTCCTTGGCCTGGAGCTTAAACAAGGAAGATAGATAGATAGATAGATAGATAGATAGATAGATAGATTGATAGATAGATAGATAGATTTGAACTTCCCATCTACATCTGGCATAGACAATAAATATACAGTCATACTGATACTATCGTAGCAGGCTGGGGTGGCAGTGGATAGAGGTGGCACACACCAGCAACATGAAAGATCTGTGAGAACCATGCGAACCACAGAGAGATGTGGTTGGTGTGGCACAACGGATAACACCACTACTCACCAGGGAGCTACTGTCCCATGTGGGAGACTGTGGTTCGATTCCCGTTCTGGGTGACTATGCTGTGCTACACCAATAAGAGTCCTTGGGCAAGACTCCTAACACAACATTGGCCTCCCTGTAATATGGTTAACCTTGTAAGTCACTCTGGATAAGACTGTCAGCTAAATGCCGTAGATGTAGAGAGAGAGAACCGAAGAATTCTGTGACCCAACAGTCACAACTGCTGACATTCAGTGGGAGATGCCCTCCATGATGCATCCTCTTGCGATCATGGCTCATCGGGATTGATCGGATGTTCCGGTACCTCCTTTCGGATACTGATTGACTATAATTAAAACAATCGGTTGGAGAGGGAGCACAACACCGTATTGTCCAAAGGCAGTCACTTTTGTTTTGTCCAGGTTATGGTGCTCTGAACCTTCTTGGTTTTCTCAGCCTCCAAAATGGGCAGTTGTCTCAGCAAGGACATGCAGGTAGCATGTGATTTAATTCCAATTGGTCAAGTTCCTGGGGTCCATGTCTTCGGGTTCCTTGAAAGCTGGTAATGTAATCCAGGGCACTCCACACTGTGCTGACTTGTAGAGTTCGGATTACATCAGGTTTTGAATCTTGCTTGTTGCAGAGAATTCTCTTTCCCTGTGGTTTTACTTATGACATCAACTTTTTCACATTAATAATTGACCTCAAGTCCCCAGCAGTTTCCAGTTGGATGGGAAACTGACGCGGTAAAGTCTTCTAGGTTACCATTTTGTTACCAAAGTCTATTGTGGATACATGTGAGTGGGTGAAACAGGCTGCTGAAGTAGTGGCTGTAGTAGCATGTCCTCTGTCGTCTAATAAGGTAGTACACAAAAGTCAAAAACCAATCTACCGTTTATTTGAAACTACTAAGAAAATTTCAAGTTACCCATCTTTTATAGGAGACAGATTTTTAGTGACATCACGGTGGTGCAACGGAGTTCACTGTTCCCTCACAGCAAGAAAGACCTGGGTTCAATTCCCAGCTGGGCTCATTTCTGCATGGAAGTTGCACATTCTCCTCATGTGGGCTTCCTCCAGGTGCTCTAGCTCCCTCCTACAGTTCAAAGACATGCTGTCAGATCAATCGGAGATGCTAATTTGTCCCTATAGATTTAATTGTCTGCCCTGCAATTACCTAATGCCCTGTCCTGGGTCTTTTCTTCCCAGTGTGCCCAGACGGCAGTGGGAACTCCAAAGTTCAGTCTTAGAACTTGGTTCAATTTTACTCAGGTTCCAGTAATCCTAATCTCAAATGTCTAATCTCACCAGCCCATGAAACCAAACTCAACACCTGACATCTAGTTCGGATGTTCCAGTACAGATTCCCTTCTTCCTTTTTTTTACTGAGGAGCTTCTTGAACATTTATACATCATTTCAGACCCATGGCGTTGAGGTGTCTTCTCACAGTGGACGGATGAACAGAAACACCTGTGGATGTTCTTAAATCTGAAGCAAGAGTGGAGCTTGATGTTATCCTCTCTCAAAGGTGAAAGCTTTGAGTGCTGCTAACCTGATGGTGGCAGCTATGTTTTTTTGACCAGGCCCTGCACATTAGTAAGGAATACCATTTGTTCTGTATCTTCTATATTTTTTGTCATATGAAGTATTGGATACTCATGTCCTTCACCCAGTACCCTGTTTCCTTATGGAAGTGGATTCTTTTATATCTAAAAGCAATTTTTGCCAAACATGAAAGGACTTTTGTGACTCTTATGGGAACCACTTTGATTGGGAAAGCAGCCGCTCTTCTTTAGATTCCATCACTTTCTGTCAAATGTGAGTTTTCCGTTGTTTTACTGATGCTGAAAAATGAATATCTGGTTCTCAGTACCCATTTTGACAAACCTGTCTCTGGCTAGCACCGTACGGTGTATTAATATTTCCATATTATGCAGCAAATGGATTCTCTAGGAAACATCGCATGATTGCAGGGTGGTTCAGAAGCCGGTTATCAGGAGACAAGAATGCATCCTGCTTTTCTGTGCCATCAGTGATTAAACAGTTTTAGCACCCACACATGAGCATCAAGAAATTCAAGAACACCTCAGGGCTACAGATAAAAAGCCTGAGGCGGATCACTCAGCCAAAACCTCACCTAGACACTGCATCGTAATGAGCCATACATATGTATGTACACTCATCATCAAAAACTTGGTGGGTAGGTTTGACATCGTGAGACATGCAAAGTTTCATGCTTGGGTGGCCATGTGATGTTATCAAGGACGAGTAGTTGGTCGTATCCTTTGCAAGCAGGATAGGGGACATTCAGTGCACAGTGGTGTCCTCCATGAGTCATTCTGTTAGTGCCAGCCTAGTGTATGTAATCCAGCCTAGTGCTAGAGACTACATACACACAGACCGTTACAGTGTCTTCATAGACTACAATGGTGTCGTGCCAGACGGTCATGGAGTGACTCAGAATAGCGGTGGTGCTTTTGTCTTGGTGGAGGCACTGTGGTCAGCGCCAAGATGAGCAGTCTGTGGCCACACGTTGCACGTTCACAAGGCCTGGTGTCACCCCACCTCCACCCCTACTTTACAGGAACTGAGCGAGAATGTTTCACCAGCAAACATGGCTGCCCAACGCCATATCAAGAGACATTACTTCTGTATGTGTAGCTCAGTAAATATTATCCATATCAGTCTAAATGTATCATCAGTTATTGTTCATGGTAGCCTTTATCTGTCACACTTCTGCACTCTCCTCCTGTCTCTGTCAACTCCACGGACTACATTACCCACCATGCACCTGGTCATTACCACATAGTCACAATCATGAACTGCCTTCCCTGATCCTCTTCCCCAGAGTACTGATTCTTTTCACCTGTAGCTCATCACACGTCTGTATATTAACTCCTTCGTTCTTTGACAGGTATTGTCAGCTTGTTTGCATCCACAGAGTTTATTCCTGTTCCTGGTTTACATTGGTTTTTGATCCTTGCTTGTTTTTGGTGGTTTGATAGCTGGTTTGGTTTGTCTCTGTTGGTTTTTGACTTTGCCTCTGGTGATCTACTAATTCTATTATGCTTCATTCCATCATTGACTCTATAAAATAAATCAGAGATATCTTGAAGATCTGCGAGCGTCCTCTTAGTCCCTCTGGTGTTACATTATCTTCCTTCCCATCAGCATTACAATCGGTCACTTCCTTCCGGGTACAACTGTATATTTGATTGGGTGTACATACTGTATATACATACAAATATAAAAGTAATGTTAAGTGTTGTTTATCCAGTTTACTTCGTATTCTGGCTCTTTGTGTTTCGTGCCACTTACCCTGCAATCTTAAGAGTTTTCTTGAGGGTGCTGCCCATTACAACAGGGATATAAACAAGCACACAACAAAGGCAGCCACAATTGAAAAGAGAGATGCCTTCTCTGGGCTCCCAAAACTAAATGGGGGAGATGAATGCAGGGGCAGAGAAAAGAGTGCGCATCCATCTCTGTCTCATACATTCTACTTTAAACACATTCCTGTTTCTTAAATTCTTTTTTTTTTTCTTTCTCAACTTGCAGTTTGATGTGGTGGTCTCTGTTCTGTTACTTCTATAAAGTGTATTTCTATACAAACCGGTGGATTTCCAGCAGTAGGAGCCAAACAGACCGAGTTAGTGCCTCTCTCTGAAGGTGTAGCTGAGTAAAATGGCAGGCTTTTGGAAACGGCCTGAACTCACACCAGGTAAAACTCAGCTCAGCCAATGAGGTCGCTGTACACTGCTCACTCACTCATCTTCTACCCCACTTAATCCTACTGGGTCATGGAGGGGGTGTTGTTATTGGAGCCTATCCCAGTTCTCAAAGGACAGGAGGCAGGAAACGCACCCTGGACGGGCTGCTAGTCCATCACAGGGCAGACACAGACAGACATACATGTTCACATTTAGGGGGCAATTTAGCATCTCCAATACACCTGGCCTAAAGCCTGGGAGGAAACCAGAGCACCCAGTGGAAACCCACACAAACACGGGGAGAACATGCAAACGCCACACAAACCCACACCCTTCTTGCTGTGGGACGACAGCACTACCCACTGTGCCACTGAGCGCACTCCTCAGGCCAAAAGGCTTAAAGACACCTGTGAGAAACTTTTACTCTATCGTTTATACCACAATACACAACAGAACTCAAAGTGCACCTTGCATAATGGACTTGTGATCTGGCTAATGTGTGTTCACCATGACGCAACTTTGTCCCAACTTTTGGAAGGGGAATACACTTTTCGTGATGAGGTAAACAATGCCTAACTAAATGGTTCACTATAGAGTCTTAACTACTCATATTTCTTTGCAGTGATGGTAATAGAAACCAGAGATGGCAAAATGTCATTAGCCATAATTAGCCATTAGCTATTATTTTCATATCCTAGACCACCAGTGAACCTACAAGGCTTTTTTTTAAGTTGTGCAAAATCAGAAAAGCTTATGTTTTCATTGGGTACAAATATGTTTTATAATGCCCTAAAGGGAACTCAAATTCCCACACAATGCATTTGTTTAGTATTTAAAACTGTTTTGATGCTCTACATAGAACATATGTGACTTTTTTGGTGTAAAATGCACAATTATTATTATTTTTTTTTTTTTTCTCTCAAGTGGTTTACACACCCATTCACACCATATGTGTCAGTCGTAAAATGAAGGGAGCTGTTTTTGTTTTTCTGGTGATCTTATTAATAATTAGATGAGCTCTGCTCTAATTGCTGCTTTACAGTTAGACACTGCCATGATCACACAGAATCAATATGCGGAAATAGAAAAAAATTAAATGATGAAATAAATATGCTCCGGTGTCGTACTGTTTAGTTAGCTACGCTAGTTACTTGGAGCTAATGCTAGCAGCTAACATTACTTATACTAGCTACTAGCTTTCCCTCTGGACATCAACACACAGTAAGTTAAAGTTGTTCCACACTATGAAACTCTCAGTTTAAGATGATCTGCTTCAACCAGCAAACACGGATACAATCACACAGCATGGCTGCTACTTACAGGCAGGGGGTGGGATGCTAATAAAGGTGGAACTGCTCCTCTCTTCAGGGTCAAACGCTAAGTGAAATGTTCAAAGCAAACTAACAACTTTTAATTTGAGGTTGTTTGGGATCATGTTAAAGAAGTGGAAGCAGAAGTTGGGTTTTCTGTTCACTAGCCTGATTTGCAGGTATTCCCAAATTTTTCCGTACCATATTCTGGCACCTATTTAAGGTGGAGAAGAACATTTGATTATAAGGCTGGTACATAGGAAGCCAGTTGAATTAAAGATGAACATCAACCTACTGACAGTTCAGTTCCTTGGGAGGGGAATGGCCTTTTTACAGGCCAGAAGGGTTCATATCTGTACGCAGTCCGCCATTTTGTTACTGTTGCTCCGTTGTGGCTGTATGTAAATGTTGGGGATGTAAATATTAACGAGTCTGTTATGTAAAAGGATTTTGGAATCAGAAGTCTCTTTTGTAAATTAGGAGCAATCTTATATGTAAGGTCTATGTATCAAACTCTCCTTGTTCAACTATGCCGGTGTACATCCTGTTTGCCATCTTAGGGTCATCTTCAAAATAATATTTTGGGACATAAAAAGAAGAAAATGTATTATACTTAATCTCATCCGACACCTGGTTGTCATCCCCATCACGCATTTCACATCAAACCACACTGAATTACTTTGTTCTCATTTTACCAAATTAGTAATGCTAAAGAATCCCCTTCTAAGTGACTCATCAATGTAACTACAAGTCGTTTCAGAAACCGGTGCCACACTAAACCTACACGCATCTATAGAGCCGTTAACGCAAGACATAAATAGACCCTTCAAACTCCATCAGGTTTACAGTCCAGACAGCACAAGCTGGAAAGGTAAGTACACTGGGCCAGTGGGACATGTCATACAGGATTATTCAAAACACGCTTTGAATATTACTTAAGATCTATTTTCCTCCATCACAGAGCTCACAGAGGTGCGTCTCGCATTCCGGCTCCCAACGTCCTATATATTATACAGAGGGGGCAGCTCAGAAAGCCAGGTACATTATTTTGCTTTTAGTCAAATGAAGGTGAACAGAAGTTTGAAGTATGTGCAATAAAAGGTCAGGTTGCCGTGGACGACACAGGCCTGACAAAAAGGCGGGGTGTTAAATAACTTTCGGCTTAGGGACAGAAAGTGTTGAGGAGTTCTTAAATGAACTCATCTACTGCTTTCATCCCGATAGGCACTCCTGAAACTGCACCACAGCTGCTTTCCTGTGTGGGGTCCATGGATTTTTCTAGTGGGCCGTAACAATAGTGTGGCAATGGTGTAGCGGATGATGTGGGAAAACTTTCGCATACAGGCGAATGTTCTTTTGATTGAATAGGCAGTTAGGGTTCACCGCCAGCCCAGCACTAGAGAGTCACAGTGAGTATAGCATGCACGGTTACCAATACCCATTCAGCTCTTCACTGTAGACACTAACAACAACTCTAACTATCCCACAGCCCTGCATAACACAAACACATCTTAGCACACCTCATTCAGACCTGCAGCAGCTCCTCATCGCACCACACCTGGGACAACACTTCTGGTGGTGTCCTATGAGGGTGATGACAGCAACAGCGCAGTCTCCATGTTCAATGACTTCCACAGCGTCAGTAATGCTGGCAGGTGAGCTGCTTGTGTGGCTGTTGTGGGGGTAAGGAATCACTGAGGGCAGTGAGCTGTTCCCCTGTGAGCTGTTCCCCATCTGTGGTACACCTAGGGGTCATACACTCTGGTCCTCTGGTCTTTTCACTGAGGATAGCCTCTGCTATCACTGTTCTCACAATGGCAGCTTAAAGGTTGACTGCACAGTGTGCTACAGAGTCCTACTCTCAACATCTGAGATCCCAGAAAGTGTCCCAGCACCAGCTCCTTTTGCTCAGTCTTTCTCGAACACCAGATATGCATTCTGAACCATCATACTCTGCTGTCATCTTGCTTTCCAGTCTTTCCTCAGCCTCCACTTCTCAGGAACCAGCTGCCTCACCCAACCATGCCACCAGAACCTGCCTGAGGGGCAGGGGTCAGTGCTGCCAGGTCTTTATGCTGCTCTGTTGGCAGATCCACAAGCACCTCAAGTGCTTATCCATTCAGGTCCAGGCACACCTGGATCATGGTCATAGCCAGCATGGCCTAGCCTGTCCTCACCACAGGCTGCCCACTGCCTCTTGTACTGCACCTGGGCTCCACTGTGCTGAGCCTCGCCATGCTGTTTCACCTTTGAGTTTCATGAGGTGCTAAGCTGGGCGGGAGTGCAATCCCACTTCTGACACCAATGTCACATCAGCATAGAAGACAAAACAGGATCATTGGGATTATAGGGAAATGCTTTGTTGCCAGCAGAGGGGGGCTTCCTCAACTACGGGAATGTTTTACATAATTTGTTAAACCATTTGCTGTGTGGATTTGATTGCATTCAGCCACAATAGATTTAGTGAGGTCTGGTACTATCGTGGAAAATTGAATCTGGATCACTGTAACTCATTCCAAAGGTTTTGGGTGGAGCTCAATCACTTCAGGGACCCAGCCTCACTTCTCCACAGCCCAGTATTCGGGGGCTTCATACCCCTCTTGTTGACATTTGACACTGGGCACCTTAGGGTCATGTGCAGCTGCCCCAGAGCATCTCAATCTATCATCAACACACACGACTGAACATCTGTGTTTTGGACAGATAGGCTGGTAAGACTGTTAATACATGCGCACTGTTTGTTGGTCAGGAACTTTTTGTCAGGTGATACTGGTCGGCATTCCTGAAAAATGGAAACCCTTTCAATTTAAATCCAGCTTCAAAAAACTGCCTTTAATCTCAAAAATGAAATCTGTTTGAGTAGCCATTTCTTTTTAGGACATAACAAAGAAAAATACCTCGCAATCATGTGGACTCTGCCTATCACAAAGCACAGTCGTGTCTCGGCAAGTGTGCAAACACACCTGTGAAGCAAAATGGCCCATGAAATACAAACTGTGAAACCAGCTGCAGATTGCAAAGCACTTACCTATCGATATTGAAAGTCATTGTAAGTTACAAGTGCAATACTTAAAAAGACAGCATCTGCAAGACAGAAGGCTTAAACCCCGCCTTGGCCAGTCACTTAGCACGCCTGCTGAATGCTAATGGCTAACCAAGCTGACCGTGGTTCTTTTATAGTTTAATCCCGTAATGTCATTATTCTAGAATTCTAGGATCCGGCATTATTAGTTGGAATTGGAAACATGGCCCCCAAGCGTCTGGCATACTTATTTGTAGTCATTTATTTTCTTTTTTTTTTGTGTACGGCACAAAAAAAACATTCCTGTCATCTTCCTTCATTTGTTTCTTCTGGAAATTTTATTCATGTTGTGCTCTGTCAGGTTATTTTCATGTTTGAGTCCGATTTACATTTGCAACTTGTCACCGTTGAAAAAGCAGGGTTTGTTTCACGTTCAAGCTGTCCTCAGATTTCCATATTTGGCCAAAACATCATGACTACATCGTTTGCAGATGGAAACATTTCATTCTGATTCATACGCCGTAGAGCATCTTTCCGTTTGCTAATAAATGATGCTGAAAAACGAATAACTTTCACTTGTCTGCATGGGTGAATAGGGATGGAAACTCCACCATCCAATTCTTTTGTAATCTATTTTAGTTGATGTTGTTGCTCTTTTTGGTATTCCATACACTTAAAACATAAAACAATATTTGAAGTTAATGTCTTGCTGTCTGATAAGTGGAAAAATGTTTACAAGCGTACATCACTGTTAAAATCAGCTGGATAGGTCAACACACAAGCTCACCAGACAGTGTAACACCTCCCACGAGCACCAATAACAGCTGTAATACATAATAACAGCTGTAAAATGTAATTCAATTCAATTACCAGGGACTGAACAAGTTTCTGGATGGAGGCCATGTCAATGCTCAGCCACTCGTCCATCAAAGGATTGGTCAGTTGAGCCAGATTTGGTGGAAGCCTTCCCTGGCACAATTCAGAGGAGAGTTTCCTGTAGACTGGGATTTTAGCCACTGCTGGTAGACTTGTATGACCGTACGCTGCTTCCATACACCTGCAGATTCAGCTACTTCCTTCACACTATGGTCTTTGGCCACACCCACATGCAGTCCCTCCTTTTAGCCAATCATTAACACCTGCTCTGGAGCCATTTTCCATACATGGAACGAGACATTCACTGCACTGTACTGCCTCTTCCCCATCTATGGATCCCATCACTCACACCCCGCAGGTATATATAGCCCCATATAGCACCACCTGCAGGAGCTGGAAGTTACTACCACCTTAAACATGCAAGGTGATGAGTTTTTTTTGTCCCGTGAGCTTATAAAAACCGAAGATGAGTTCAAATCAACACATACACATTGCACAAACATGATGGATGTTCTCTGTATTATTATATAACCAAGTGCAAATATATATATATATATATATATATTATAATTTCATACAAATTATTAGCTAAAATTGTCTGTTTTTGCTCCTGCTGCTCCTAGGTAATAATACTGAATGCCATCTGGCAGCGATGTTGAAAATGGTGGCAACATTGACATTCCTGGTTGAAACTAACACGGCATGGTTAGGGGATGATGGTTAGTCAGCTTAGCTACTGTGAGGCATATGAAGGGGAGGAGCAATCTTTTGGTGCACACTTGCAAACTAGTGTATAATTATCACAATTCTGCCAATGTTTATTGATATATAAAAAAAATTCCTATGACATATTGAGAGGGACAGCCCTCTGCACATCTCAGAAAGAGATGGTCAGGACGGAACTTTTAAGCCACACATACAGGCAAAGGTGAATTCAGTCATTCATAAAGATTTTTTGCCATTTTTGGAAGATGCTTTTTGATAGATTCTTTTTGATGGTTCCTGAGATAGATAGGTTCCCTCTGGGATCAATAAAGTATCTATCTATCTATCGAATATTTAAGTCAGTTCATAGAATGTCGACTAGATCCACCCTGGTCAACAGTAAGTACTATTAATGAAAATGGAAGCATCTAGTAGCAACAGGGCACACAAGAAAAAAAAAAAAGAAGTCTGCTACTACAGAGCTGTGGTTTATGAAGTGTATAGCTGCACATAAGCCTAGGGTCACTATGACTGAACTCTGAAGCAGTAAAAACGTCTTCTCTGGAGTGATGAATGATGTGTAACTATCTGGGAATCTGATGAATGAATCCGAGTGTGGGGAAAGCCAGGTGAACGATACCTAGCAGCATGCAATGCGCCAATGGTAGAGTTTAGTGGAGGTGGAAGTGTTAATGGTCTGGGTTTAGGCCTCTCAGTTCTAGCGTGATGTTAATGCTACGGCATACAAATACATTTAAGACAATATGGAATTGATATGGAATTCCAGTGTGATGGGGCAAACAGCGAGGACCATAAAGACATGGTCTAAAAACTTAACGTTCCAGTGGCCTAGTACACAGTCCCATTGAACACCCTTGGGATGATATGAAATGCAGATTGTGAGTCAGTGCTGTTCTCATTCAACATCATTGTCTGACCTCACTTGGAGGTGGTGTGAAGGGGCTGGGGATGGGACTGCATGCCCATGGCTTTGGAATGGATTCTACAATAAGCTTATATAGGTCAGGTGTCCACACATTCTTGGCCATACAGTGTGTATCAAGTTCCTAAAACTTTACCAATCATCAAATTTCCAATCATCAATTTTGGACAATTTTTATGTCCACCTTCACTATCAATATCGTTTACTGACATGCACAGGCTCTAACTCCTATTTTTCTTTGTCTCAAGGGCAACATGCAGGATGTTATTTGATGTGACTGTAAAATCTTACTGACTGTTTGTAACCACTACCCCCTGAAGTTTTTAAGTGGTACTGCAGCCAAAGCTATATATCGGTCTCTGGCGCCACACAGTGGAGCTGCACGTCCCTGTCCCAGTCACATCAAATGCTAAGAATTAAGGAGGAGGGGGGACACAAAGAACAGATTATGGGCCCCACGCCAGTTCAGTTTGACAGAAGAAAAAGGAAACAGCCCCGATCTGCTGTTAAGCTTTCCAGTCGAACTCTACCAGTTTCATTACTGCAAAACAGGTGTTAAGAAATAGGCTACATGTTCAATTTAGACCCTTCCTCCCCCATTTGCAAGGCAATTCCAATATCCTATAAGAAACAAGCAAGTAGGGCAAAAACGAAAAGAGATTCAATTGAGGTTATCTCAGTGGTTTTAGGAGGGCAACTCATTCAGCATACCAAACACAGAGAAGGAGAGGGAGTGTGCTAAAGGTTCTTTTTTCATGCCATGGAGACAGAACCTTCCTCAGTGACCGAAAGAGAACATTTAAAAAAATAAAAATAATAATAAATAAAAATAATAAAATATATAATAAAATACATTTTAACAGAATAACTAATCTGCAAAACACAATGTATTTCTACCAGACCTACAGTTTACACACATTTCATTTCTTTATTATTAATGCCCCATCAAGCTATCACACTCTACTTCAAGGTTTGTTGAGGCAAAGCATCCACTTAAAATGAAACAAAAGATATTTTAATATAAAAGATAATTACTTATAACTCTAAATTTTCATTAATTTATCACTATCAATACTTACACAGTAATCAAAAAAATGATGACCAGAGAAAATCAACATCTTGGAATGGATCCCAAAAATATTAAACCTAATCTTGTTTAAAAAGATGGATATGAATTCTACAGCCACACAAGAAAATGTAGGGAGGGTCCACTCCTCAACTGTCTTTTGAGTCGACTAACTGATCAGCTGTGCCATCTGTCAAACACACATTTTACTCCACATCTTTTTAGATGCTAACCTGTGGAGGTGGGTTGTCGCTCACTCACTCGCTCACATTAAGCAGGTTAAAAATGTCCATAAGGGGGCACTATAAGTACCATTTGGTACATCATAAGGTTTCCTCAGCGCTCTGTTTCAGTGACACTGTGTAAAATGTTGAGTCAGGGAGTCAGGGAGTCTAGACCAGACATTCCTAAACACTATGAATGGAGAAGAGCATTATAGGACAATGTAGATTCGGGCTGGAACATTCTGTAAATACAGAAGAACATTCTACAATATGAAGAGAAGTTAAACGGAAAAAAACCTAGAGCATCGTGAAGAAGAACGTTCTAGAATAGTGTGAATGGAGAAGAACATTCTAGAACAGTGTGGACAGGGGTCAAACATTCTAAAACTGTGTAACTACAGGGCATTCTAGAACCTCGCAAATGGAGAAGATTCTGAGCATTTCAGAACAGTGTTAATAAAGGAGAACATGGTTAATAACTATGAATGCGGAGAAGTATCTGGAACAACGTGAACCTTGTAGATTTTACAACAAACTATAGTTAAAAGAACATTCTAGAACAATGTTAATGTTGTACACCTGCTATCTTGGGGTCCTTACTTGTTCACCCTAATAGGTCCTCACAGTCATCATAGGTTTAATCTCATGTCTCAGTGGTTTTAGATGAACTAGTCATTGGTTAATCTAAAGTCTCTGAAGTCTGTTGAAAGAATATGCTCCCTTCATTTCTTTACTTGCTATTAACTATTCATTAAGATATTTGTAGATATAAGATATTGTAGAGCAGTTTGAATAAAGGAGAACATTGTAGGACAGTATGAATGGAGGAGAACACTGTAGGACAGTTTGAATGGAAGATAACATTGTACTGTAGAACTATATGAATAGAGGAGAACATTATAGAACAGTATAAATAGAGGAGAACATTGTAGAGCAGTTTGGATCGAGGAGGGCATTGTAGAACAGTTTGGATCGAGGAGGGCATTGTAGAACAGTTTGGATCAAGTAGAACATTGCAGATGAGTTTGGATCGAGGAGAACATTGTAGAACAGTTTGGATCGAGGAGAACATTGTAGAACAGTTTGGATTGAGGGAAACATTGTAGAAGAGTTTGGATCAAGGAGAACCTTGTAGAACAGTTTGGATCGAGGAGGACATTGTAGAACAGTTTGGACCAAGGAGGACATTGTAGAACAATTTGGATCAAGGAGAACATTGTAGAACAGTTTGGATCGAGGAGAACATTGTAGAACAGTTTGAATAGAGGAGAACATGTAGAACAGTTTGGACTGAGGAGGACATTGTAGAACAGTTTGGATCGAGGAGGGCATTGTAGAACAGTTTGGATCAAGTAGAACATTGTAGATGAGTTTGGATCGAGGAGAACACTGTAGAACAGTTTGGATCGAGGGAAACATTGTAGAACAGTTTGGATTGAGGGAAACATTGTAGAAGAGTTTGGATCGAGGAGGACATTGTAGAAGAGTTTGGATCGAGGAGGACATTGTAGAAGAGTTTGGATCGAGGAGGACATTGTAGAAGAGTTTGGATCGAGGAGGACGTCGTAGAACAGCTTGGATCGAGGAGGACATCGTAGAACAGCTTGGATCGAGGAGGACGTTGCAGAACAGTTTGGATCGAGGAGGACATTGTAGAAGAGTTTGGATCGAGGAGGACATTGTAGAAGAGTTTGGATCAAGGAGAACATTGTAGAACAGTTTGAAAGGAGGAGAACATTGTGGAACAGTTTGAATGGAGGAGAACATGTAGAAGAGTTTGAATGGAGGAGAACATTGCAGGACAGTTTAAAGAGACAAGTAACGTCCACATGAACATTGTGTTCTGACTCAGTGGGGACTTGGGGTCCTGTGAATGGGAGGAGAACATACTGAACCTTGCGAAACAAAGAAGAACATTCTCAAACAGTATGGATGAGAGACAGTCTAATCTAGAACAGTGTGAATGAGAGAGAGAGAGACTATTCTAGAACTGTGTAGCAGAACCTTCTAGAATGTGAACACAGGAGAACATTGCAGAGTCTCCCAGAACTCAAACACAATAAGACCAACGGTTCAACCTGAGGAACAAGCCCCGCTGCAGTTGTACGCTCTCTGCTCTCTTGTGCACCGGGGACATGAAAAGGTCCTCTTGGAGTCAGGTATCATTACACGCTGAGAGCCTTTGCTAGTTCCGCTTGGATCCTCCTGCTCCTCTGGCCTTTCAACTTCAAAGCTACTGCACTTCTGACCGCCGTGCTGAGCTCTCATTACACGGCCAGCTACGACACTGCTATTCCACGGAACAACCTCCTGACCTCGGTGCTTTTATTGATGAAGCACACTTGAAGCTTCTGTTCTTCCTCGGCACAAGTACACAACAGGACCAGGCATGTTAGTAATGATCTAATTATGACCACACCAGGTTCAGCACAAATGGGTTCTCTGTCCATCATAGGAGAAATGAAAGGGGAGGTGCAGTTGGTCCAGTTGAGATAGGAGGAGAGATGAAACTCCCTACCAAGTGCTTTACATTTTCTTGTGGACGAAGAGAAGGGAGGCACTGATCCAGGCCGTCTGGCTGAATTCCTCCTTCCGTATTCCTTCCTTCCCTCGTTTCATATACATATGACCTTGCAAATGAGCAAGGTCAAATATTCCTCAGGGCGGAGGGCGAGACGGATGGAGGAAAGAGAATAAGCGTCCATCAAATATGCATGTGTAACCGTAGCTTCCGAACCTTGTGATCAAGAGTGCTGAATGATGGACACTGGAGGACCAAAAAGCGAGGCACAAAAAAAGAGGCAAGGTATAGAGGCAGCCGGAGAAGCTCGCCATCTCTACATGCACCATCGACTGGCTGCTGATTGCTGCTCCGACAGAAGACGAATATCAAACTGCATTTCATCTCACATCCGCCTTAACGAGGCCCACTGAAGGAGCTGAGAGCAAAGACGGAGCAAGGTTACCGCAATCTGCTCTCGGCCCACTTCTCCATATCTCTACCCACACCCCTCCACCACCACCACCACCACTCCATCCATCCCAAAAAAGCAAGCCAGCCCCTCTGTCCCCCAGATCTGGCCTCGGCAACCACGAGACACGCTCACTTCAAACACTCGAGCTGTGATCATTTGCAATGCATCTTAATAATCCTCCACCCCTTCAGTCAAGAGGGTGAGGGAGAATGAAAGGAAGAGGGGAAGGGAAGAAAAAAAGGCATAGGGAAAGTTACACTGGCCTCACTGTGGAATGCTAAAACGCTAGAGGGAAGAGGAATAGATTGACACTGGGATTTTAGAGCTGGGGAGGTGAATGCATATCAAGCAGACAGCTTTGTGTACATACAGAAAATAGAAACTGGCCCTCATTAGCCAGGGTCCGTGCGTGTGAGTGTGTGTGTGTATGAGTGTGTGTGTGTGTGTGTGTGTGAGTGTATGAGTGTGTGTGTGTCTGTATATGCTTGTGTATGTGTGTGAGTGTATATGAGTGTGTGTGTGTATGTGTGTGTGTGTGTGTGTTAGTGTTTATGAGTGTGAGTGTGTGTGTTTGTGTGTGTGTGTCTGTATGAGTGTGTGTGTGTGTGTCTGTATATGCTTGTGTATGTGTGTGTGTGTGTGAGTGTATATGAGTGAGTGTGAGTGTATGAATGTCTGTGCGTGTGTGTTTGTGTGTGTGTGTGTGAGTGTATATGAGTGAGTGAGTGTGTCTGTATATGTGTGAGTGTGTGTGTGTGTGTGTGTGTGTATGAGTGGGTGTGTGAGTGTGTGTGTGTGTGTTAGTGTATATGAGTGTGAGTGTGTGTGTTTGTGTGTGTGTGTGTGAGTGTATATAAGTGTGTGTGTGTGTGTGTGTGTCTGTATATGTGTGAGTGTATATGTATGTGTGTGTGTGTATGAGTGGGTGTGTGAGTGTGTGTGTGTCTGTATATGTGTGAGTGTATATGTATGTGTGTGTGTGTATATGAGTGTGTGTGTGTGAGTGTGTGTGTGTGAGTGTGTGTGTGTGTATATATATATATATGTGTGTGTGAGTGTGTGCGTGTATATGCGTGAGAGTGTGTGTGTGTGTGTGTGTGTGTTACTCGGCAGTTAAAACGATATGAAAAAACGGTGGGAGAGGAGGAGGAGTGTAGGGGAGTAGAAAAAATAAAAAGTTGACCATGCCCTCTGTTACATATTGAATAGCTAATAAGCGAGTTTGCTTAAGTGAGCCTGGCTAAGTTTCAGCAGTTTGGAGCACACAGTGACATATTGATTATTCATTAAGCACAATGGCTTTGAAGCTGTTTATTTACTCATGCTACAACCTGATGAAATGTAATTGCGGGGGCTGAAAAAGAAAGCTGAGATGATCTCCCAGGCTTCCGTCTTGACTTACACGCTTGACCATGAGGGACAGCGCCCTCTAAAGACAATATTATGATTTGCTAAGCTTTCATTAAAGACAAATGGCATAAAACTACAAACTTATACCTGCATTACTGAACAATTACTAGCAAACAAAGTCACTTAGGGCGAATTGATCATCAAGAGCTAGCATCACTCATCATCAAAAGAATAGCTGCACCCAGAAGGAAGTGTGGGAGGATAAAGGAAGATAAAGGTTATAAGGAACATTAATTATGATGATAAATTTAGACTGATATGATCAATATTCATTAAGCTCTTACAGAAGTCTGTCTTTTAATATGGCGCGGGGGTGATATGTTTGCTAACGCAACTTGCCAGACGTCTCAGGTAATTTGTTGGTTCTCTCTCTTATGGGTTGTTGTACGTCTGCCAGATCCTTCATGTCACTGGTCCATGTCTTCTTTTATTCACTGGTGCCAATAGCATGCTATGCTAGTCTCCTCATGATTGGTGTTGGGTGCAGTACGCCAATAAGACCATCACGCTTCCTGAAGCTGACCCCTGAAGAGACTGAGGAGAGGATCAGTTCCACCTTAAAAAGCATCACCACCCCAACAGCCTGTAAGTAGCAGCCATGCTGTGTGATTGTATCCATGTTTGGAGGTTGAAGCAGGTCATCTTAAACTGGGACTTCAATCTACTGCGTGATGGAAATCCAGTAGCTGGTGTAGCTAACGTTAGCTACTAGCGAGCGCCAAATAACTAGCATTAGCTTAGCTAACTCAGCAGTATGAGGGCGGAGCTTACACAGAGGATAATTTTATTTAATCGGTTGCCAGATGTTGATTTACCGCAGTGGTCTCTCTGCAAACCAGCCAATCAGAGCACAGCTCCTCTAAAAATTCATGAGCTTACCAAAATAAGACATGTTTCATTGTAGGGCCAAATCACAGGATGTAAATAGCTGTATAAGCCATCATCTGGCCGTTTTCCAATCCGGCCAAAGCCTACCATTCTATAAAGAACTAAAATTGTGAATGAACACATTCATTAAATACGTTCTGTGACATTTTGAATTTCATTCTTATTTCCAAGTAAACAACAACAACTACCAACAATAACCGACCACTCAGTGTTTGGGACAGTGTAGTTGAGCTTTTGGTCATTTCTGCTAGGCAAAAGGTGCAGATCTAGGGGTCCACTGACAGAGAGTGTTGGGTAAGCTGGGAATGTTGGTGCTGTCGTCCCTCTGCTCTTCATGTTCACTCAGGTTTTTTGATGGTGGAGCAGAGGGGCGCTGACTCCTCAGGGAGCCCTCATGTCTTTGTGACCTTCTGGGTCTCCCTTTTTAGTTATGCTGTAATAGCCAGGCCTGCCGGAGTCACTGCCACACTCTGTTAACACCATACAGTGTGTTCAGGTCTGTCAGAGCTAACAGTCTGTCTGATCTCTCTGTCTGAGCTGAACTGCTGCCCATCCTGTGCGGTCTGATGCTGGTATTACATCTGCTGTGACTGGGAGCCACTACTTGCCTTTAACCACCACGAAGCTCCTGGCTGTCCTGCACTGTGGAAGCTTGGGCTGGGTCCTGCTGCCCCATCCGATGACCCAACTACTTAACTACAGATTAACCACACATTTATTATTCTAATCTACAAACACTGGTTCTCTCTCTTATTGTCCTGTTATCTGGTATTGACCCGAGGAGGACGGGTTCTCCTTTTGAGTCTTGGTTCCTCTAGAGGTTTCTTCCTTCCTAAGGGATTTTCTCCTTGCCGCTGTCGCCCTCGGCTTGCTCACTGGGGGCTTGGACACCAGGTTCTTTGTAAAGCTGCTTTGTGATACATCTATTGTAAAAAGCGCTATATACATAAATGTTGACTTGACATAACTAATGTACAGGGATTGGACAATGAAACTGAAACACCTGTCATTTTAGTGTGGGAGGTCTCATGGCTAAATTGGACCAGCCTGGTGACCAATCTTCATTAACTGCACATTGCACCAGTAAGAGCAGAGTGTGAAGGTTCAGTTAGCAGGTAAGAGCACAGTTCTGCTCAAAATACTGCAATGCACACAACATTATGGGTGACATACCAGAGTTCAAAAGAGGACAGATTGTTGGTGCACGTCTTGCTGGCGCATCTGTGACCAAGACAGCAAGTCTTTGTGATGTATCAAGAGCCACGGTATCCAGGGTAATGTCAGCATACCACCAAGAAGGACGAACCTCCACCAGCATCATGTAGTGACCTGGCCACTATCCTGCAAGAAGAATGGCTTACACTCCCTCTGACCACTGTGCAGGACGCAGTATATGTCATTCCCAAGACGAACTGACGCTGTATTGGCCGCAAAAGGAGGCCCTACACCATACTAATAAATGATTGTGGTCTAAAACCAGGTGTTTCAGTTTCATTGTCCAACCCCTGTACCTCAACAAGTAAGACGAAGTCTGCAATAAATGGTGAACATGTAAACACCGCAAAAGGAATGAACACACCACATACTTATTTTTCTATTAAAGCATTATATTCCCCTCAGATTGAAATTATAAACCAATTTGTCGCAGGCAGCATCTGAATTTGAATAAGATGGCCATTATAACGAGATGGCCTCCCTATGAGACAACACTAATGCATGTGAGTCACATTAAAATGGATTTGAATATTGATGAAGGAGGAGAGTCAAATCTGCATGTGGTGCTTCGGGCAATCCTCTAAAGCACGCTTGCAGGGAATCAGCTGTATGTGCGTGCATGTTTGCCTATGAGAGCGGTCCTCATGGAACTTCACTGTATACGATAAACCACAGGCACATGTACTTCTATGCATACATGTAATAATGACTGAATATTTGAGCGGGTGGCATGCTGCAGCGTTCAAACGGTTTTCTCTTCAGCACAGCTGGGGCGTCAGTGGGAGTGCAGTAATTACCCATAAAGCCACAGGTGTGAGTGTGTGTAGAAGAGCAGGGGGCTAATGGCTGCCCCGTCCTCCCGGCTCGAAGCCAGACGAGGCGAGAGTCGACCTCGCACCCGCCTGTTGATAAATATTTATGATTCGGTTATTTATAATAACGGAGGCACATCCTTTTCTGGCAGGTGCTCAAGCCGACTGCAATTTGAGCAGGTGATGATGGTACGGCGGTCACATCTGATCGCAGTAGCTCACGCTGTACGTGCGCCAGATGAATACTGAGGGGTAGTATGGTGTTTTTGTGATGGCGCACAAACACACGGACCATTTATGTGGTGTTTAGGGCACTCGAGTTAGAGGGGATACTGAAAGCTCATTTTTAGACCACCAAGTTACTGAAGTGCAAACGTCAATAGCCCCCCCCAAAAAAGGTGGGACTTTTTGGGAAACAGTGTTAGTGTTAAGGACACTCAATGGAAGTGTTCTGCATCCTATCTGGAAGAGGCCTCTTACCAGGTAATACGGAAGGGTCCATCTCTACTCCGAGTCTCTCCAGTGGCGTCCCTCAAGGGTCCGCTTTGGGTCCTCTTCCCTTTTCACTCTACGCCCATTCCCTTTATGATGTAATTACCTCTCATGGCTTCTCTTACCACTGTTATGCCGACGACACTCAACTAACGCTGCCCTTCCTACCATCTGCTACTTGGATCTTGGCATATGTGACTCCCGTCCTTTCATGGATGACACTTCACCACCTGAAGCTCAATCCTAGCCACACTGAGCCGCTGTTCATCGCTGGATGACTACAGGTCCTGACAGCTCCTTGATTGTTCCGTCTGAGGATGCAAGAAGCCTTGATGTCATGCTGGATGACCAGTTATCATTCTCAACACATACTGTAAACCCTACTTACTCATGCAGATTTCTTCTCTACAACATCCAGCAGATTTGACCCTTTCCCTTTTAGGAGGCCAGCCGGATGCTCATCCAGTCTCTTGTCGTCATTTCAAGGCTGTATTACTTCATCTTGGTCCAGGGTGAAGCAGTGCAGCTTGCTTTCAATCTGTCCATGCTTACTTATGCTCTGATGCTGGTCTACGAAGCCAAGAATGGACCAGCCTCTCCTGACCTTATGGCCATGGTCAACAGCCCATCTGTAGCCAGAGCTCTTTGTGCTTGGCCTGACACGCCACCCGTCAACATGCATGAAAGATAAATATAACTTTATTAGCTATTAGTTTATTGTCGGTTTAGAACATACAGTTTTTATAGTAATTTATTATATTTAAGTATTATTTAGGCAATGTGTATATATATATTTTTTTATATTTTATTTTATTTTTTTTCCTCTGTCTCTCTCTCATTTCTGCACTTTATATATTTAGCCCTATGTTGTATTATTTTGTGTGTAAGGTGCTGTTGGATTGCTGATCAATTTCGTTGTACACTGTGCAATGACAATACAGGCATCTTATCTTATAGATAGCGTTAAGACTCTTCTGTTGTCATGGCACCCATGTGATGGAATAAACCCCTCTGGCTGTCTGAACAGACCATCTGAAGACCATCTATTTGTTAACCACTTAAGTGAGCACTAATCTCACTAATGTATTTCCTGAAATGGATGGTATTGCACCAATGCTGCACTTAACTCTTCCTTTTCTAGGTATTGCATCAATGCTGCATGTAAATCTGAATTATTATTTCTAGGTATCAGCACTGGCCCTTGTTCTGGCAGCGTTTGAACTCAAGGGTTTGGCTTTTAATATTAGTACTAGCTAAGATACAAGTCTGACTAAACACAAAGGACTTCTATAAGCCTCTCTGGATAAGAGTGTCTGCTTAATGCTGTGTATATAAAAGGTACATATAAAGTGTGATGCCAACCAATAACAACCAATAACACAAAGACAATTTTTAGTTTATTGTTATTAATTTTTTATAGTTTTTGTTAATATATAGTCATTTTGAAACTGATGCCTCTAAAACTTTTTGAAGGTCGCTATTTTATACTCCTTTCCCACAAGCTAACGATCTCTGGGGTCTTGATAAAAATATCCGTGACACGCGTTGGTCAAAATATCACAAGGATTAAGCAACATGGCTTCTCCCCATGGCCTGAGCTATTAAAGGACAATGAGCCATTTCTTACATCCTCTCCATTCCTACCCCATAAGAGCCCACAGTGACCTACCCAATACAACCGGGACACAGTCACATGACAGTATGTGAATTTGTGAACATGTGACCTTATTTACAGAATGGCTATTGTGATTGGTTAGTGCGTAAGACCAAACCAGCTCAGTCTATTTTGACCTATTCAACATGTCCTACAGTATATCACACAGAACCATTTCTAAACCCATATCTAGAACAAAATGATGAATTACAAGCTTGTTTAGCATTTTTACCTTAAAGCAGTTACAGAAGATGCCATGTGACCTCTTTGCCATAATAAGACTGATCTTTAATAATCTTATAACTGGTCCCTCATTGGGTTTGAGCTCTTATGGGTTAAATGGCGCAGCAGTTACACCATCGACACTGGAGCCTCAGTCTACTTGACCAACTTCTTGTTCAAATTCTTTCATGTTCCACCTTAAATGTTCTGGAGCCTCTAATTGCATCTTTCATCACCATTTAATCACTCAGCAGTTGCCTGAGACCTTATGCTTCATGCAACTACTGGCTTTTTTTATTAAATTTCATTAGTACTTTACAATCAGTACTTCACAAGTGCCAAAGAAGTAAACAAACTTGTACTTATAACAGAGGCAAGGGCTTTATTAAGATTGGTAGCCATTGTTTCTCAATTCATAGGATCTTGCACAATACTATTGCATCATCATATTAGTTCATCTCATCTCCATAAAGAATCAAACTGAGTGGAATAGGAGAGGTTGTCCCCTGTGACCTCTAGGAAGCACCTCTGATGACAGCAGCAGAGACTTCAGCGTAACTTTGTCCCCATCTCCTCTCGTTAGTTCTCTCCTTTGAGCACCGACTGCAGCTCACCGTTATCTCTCAGCTCCTGTTGAAGCAAAAGGCAGCTCTGTTATGAGGGAATGAAGAAGTAGAAGTAATGAAGACCTCTGTGCCTAAAGGCCCCCTGAACGGAGAGGACTGGACGCATCACATCGCGCACAGCTTTACCTTAGACCCTAGATAACGTTACTAGCCATACCTTAGACCTTAGATAACGTTACTAGGCTTACCTTAGACCTTAGATAACGTTACTAGCCTGACCTTAGACCTTAGATAACGTTACTAGCCTGACCTTAGACCTTAGATAACGTTACTAGCCATACCTTAGACCTTAGATAACGTTACTAGCCTTACCTTAGACCTTAGATAACGTTACTAGCCATACCTTAGACCTTAGATAACGTTACTAGCCTTACCTTAGACCTTAGATAACGTTACTAGCCTTACCTTAGACCTTAGATAACATTACTAGCCTTACCTTAGACCTTAGATAACATTACTAGCCTTACCTTAGACCTTAGATAACATTACTAGCCTTACCTTAGACCTTAGATTAAAAAAAAAAAAAAAATTTAGGTGTAAGAGTAAAAATTATGAAATGGGATTGGGCCTTTGCTTTACTCCGTTGATGAGGACAGAGAAGGCAACAACAACGACACCTAGTGGTCGGCAAAGAAACTCTTATCATCACCAGTAGTTAATCTGTGCTTGCGTTTGGATTAAACACAAACTTTTGTAATAACAGCACAAACTCTCGCAGGTAATCTACACGCTCCACCATCTTGTTACTACTGTTTCCTTTGATGCTCCTTGGTTCCTGTAAAGACTGGTGCAAACACAGGCTGGTTCTCTGAGTAGCACCGAGGTTCCAAGAAGCCTGAACAGAACCAGTTAAAGAACCAGGGTTCCTTTAATCACAAATGGTCTGTGACAACACTATGCATCCGGTGTACCGCAGCCTTAACAGACTCTTTTACCAGCACCACACACACTACCATGACAGTGTCTCCGCTGTGTTGAGAATGATAACAGATGTTGTTCAGTCTGAAAGTGTTATAACATTTGATATGTGAAATGTAACCTCATAGAGGCCAGAGAGTGGAAACAACAGGTAGGGGTTCCTGAAGAACTCTGGTGCCATGGTGGTCCAGATCAGTGTATTTGCTATTGTGTAAACGCTGACACTAACTACAGTGTGTGACTCTGCTGGTTTCCGTTGGTCTCTAAACCAAATATGCATGCCTGGAAATGTGGAAATGTCATTTACTCAGAGCTACATTATAACTAACCAGCATAACAGTGGCTCTGTATCACTGAACATTTTGGCAAGGTGGGTTCATATGTGGGATTTGTCTGCCCTCTTATGGACAAGGACTGATACTGCAGGCAGTATTTGTAGGTAGGGGAGCAGTTTACGCAATACAAGAAAATGAGCTCAATAAAGCAATTTAATGGAGGGAAAAAAATTAATTAGCCAAAAAGGACCAACAAAATTAGACTTATTAATAATCTAAAAATGCATTTCACTTTTATAACGATTTTAGAACTTGCAGTTTCTGCCCTGTGAGTGAAATCTTTAGTTTTGTGGATGGATCCACAGTAAAAAAAAAACAAACAAAAAAAAAAAAACCTAACAACTACATATTAAACACATTTACTTAAGCTAAAGATTATACATACCACCAAAGGCTGATAAATAGAAGTGGTTCTTTGTATGGTTTGGAGACAAACCTCTGTCTATAAGTTATGTGTCATGCTTAAATGACAATGATGCGTCAGGAACTATATACACCAGGGGTGTCAAACAGTGTTTACAGAGCTTCCACAGCACTCCAGTTTTAGAGTTACTCCGTATTTAACACACCTAATTAGGGAGACCTTCACGTTAAATTCGGAGTGTTATAAGAGGATGAAGGCTGATCTCTGCAAGACTGTGGCCTGAAAGGAACCCACTCTGGACACTCTTCCTAACATGAACATGAAGAGTGCATCCACTCCTAACTCCCCATGACCGTGAGGTCCACAGTCATCAATAACAAACAGAAAATATTAAACTTGTTGTCAATAACGCCAAACTACGAAACACACCAGCTAACAGCCTTATCATACATAATGAGAATCACTGTTTTGCCTGAACCTGATTGTTCCTTGTACAGCTTATCTGATATAAGAGCATTAATGATATATAGATATATAGCTTAAGTGTGGGTGAGTCTGTCATTGGATAATGTGGTCATCACCTTGATGATGTCCAGTCCTCCGATGAGTTCTCCTTTTACGTAAAGCTGTGGATATGTAGGCCAGTTGGAATATGCCTTAAGGCCTTGCCGAACCTGAAAGAACAGACGCAACAGTAAACAGTAACCAAACAACAGTAACGAAATGAGTGAAGTAACATCTGACCAAAACAAACGTGTTGCTTAAGAAAATTCAGTCATTAACGCATTTAATCATTCCATTAAACCATTGAAATTATTAATCTTAAACAATTACCACAAACCACCATAGGAACAGACTGAACTCTCTAGGCTGTGTAATACCCAGACCCATACATACACACTCACCTCCTTGTTTACATACTCACTGTCCATGTTATCAGCTCCACTGACCATATAGGACACTCTGTTGTTCTACGGTTCCAGACTGTAGTCCACCTGTTTCTCTGTACACTGTATTACACTGTTCTTCAATGGTCAGGACCCCCACAGGACCACCACAGAGCAGGTATGATGAGAGTGGTAAATCATTTTTAGCACTGCAGCGCTACTGACGTGGTGGTGGTGTGTTGTGCTTGTGTGAGTGCAGCAGACACAGCAGTGCTGCTGGACACCTCAGTGTTACTGCAGGACTGTGAATTACCCACCAGCAGATGAGCTATCGTCTCTGACCTCACATCTACATGATGGACCAGCAAGGTAGGAGTGTCTAATAGTGGACAGTGTCCCTGTATCTACACTGTGGTGGTCCTGGTTACTGAAGAACAGGGTAACAAGGGATGCAAAGGACTAGTGTAGTGCTCCCATATGGTAAGTGAAGCTGATACAAGGAGAGCTTGGTGAGTGTGGACGGACGGACGGATAGACCACAGAAAACTACAGTAAGAGTGGAGACATTTCAGAGAGACTTCACTCATTTTACCTCTTCGTCTTGAAGAATATCAAAGGTGTCATATTCAACCCTGCAAAATAAAACAAGTTTTATTAAGTATCAAGTAACAAGACTGTTACAATGCAAAGGGTTTTCAATTTTTTCACACCCAACATTCTAATGAACAACATTTTCTTTCTTATGAAAACTCCCTTAAATAAACTCACCGGACAAGCTGACCTGTAACTGAAACTGACCTAATACCATGTAACACCTGCACAAGCACCAATAACTGTGCTCTGATTGGATTTGGCATGGACCATGTTTTGACACTCTTGTGTCAAAGAATTGGTCAGTTGGTCTAGATTTGGTGGATGCCTTCCCTGGCACCATTCCAAGGAGAGTTCCCTGTAGACTGGAGCCACTGCTGGTAGACCTGTATGACCGTACGCTTCCATACACCTGCAGATTCAGCTACTTCCTTCACACTATGGTCTTTGGCCACGCCCACATGCAGTCACTCCTTTTAGCCAATCATCAACATCAGCTCTGGAGCGTTTACCACACATGGAACGAGACATTCCCTGCACTGTACCACCTCTTCTCAATCTAGGGATCCCGTCCTTCACACCACACAGGTATTCATAGCCTGATCATCCTCGTTCAGCCCCATCTGCAAAAGCCTGAAGTTACTACCACCTTAAACATGCAAGGTGACTCATTTTTTTGTCCGGTGAGCTTATAATAATATATATGAGGTGAACGAAGTAAGATGTAAATGTTTTACCCCGCGGCGTTCATTATTTCAAGAATCTGCCGGCTGAATCCACACTTGGCGACCTAAATCCATAAACACACATTAGGAAGGTAGAAACATGCACGATATTGCACAGAGTGCAGAGGAGTGGAATGAGTGCAATCACAGGAAGCAGGGATTTAGTCTTCAAACTCTCCCCCTGAAGAGGCAGACACTCTACTCTCTCAGTCTGTTTGGTATAGCTCAAAGGGAAACTCAGCACTGTGGATTTTTCAGAGCCAGCTGTCGCTAGCTCTTCAGACCCACAGGCTGGTACCAAACCAGGCTTTCATTTAGCAGCGTACATACCGCCGCGGGGGGGCGTCTGTAAAGTCTACACTTTAGAACTGTCTCCAACCGCGAGAGAAGTAAGATTCCTTATTCAACGAGAGAGAGAGAGAGACCGGAGAGCAGGAGAGAGAGAGAGAGGAGAGAGAGAGAGAGGAAGAGAGAAGGCGCAAGTGTTGAGGAGGAAAAAAAGAGCGAGGGATCTCAAGAAGACACCGGTTTAAAAACTACTCCAAAGAACTGCTTTCCATGTTGTAAGCTGGAGGAAATCAATAGTGATATGAAGAGAGAGATGAGGGAGTCTTTCTCCCCCATTAAAAAGATGGAGAACTCCAGCTCTCTCCACTTCTTTCAGGCACACAACATTGATTTCCTGTACAGGCCCCACTTTCTGGACAGGCTTCTCCAAATGTATGATAATGTGTTTCTGTCTGTCTTCACTGCAAGTCCATCTGTGGTCTCTTTTTAAGAGAGAGCACCATGAGAACTACACTCTCAATAAACAAAACACCTTCTCCGGCCATGAAGCCGTTTTAAAAGAACGCGGCCCTTTGAATTTGATTTTCTAAAGAAACATTTAATGGAGGGTTCCTTAGAGAACCATTTCTATAGAAGGACATGGAGCGAGTGTGCATAACAACCCTTTACAACACCCCAAAAGCTCCCATCTTTGGCCCCGAAGGACCTCCTGCCTGGCAGACCCTTGGAGTTTGCCCTGCTCCCGACACACCTGATCCAACTAATCTGCTAATCAGCAAGCACTTCCTGAGCTGTAGTGGGTACGTTCTGGCAGGAAAACACAACATGTGCTGGGCATCTCCAGGACCAGAGTAAGGAACCTCTTTGGTGAAGACACCAAACTATAAACGAGCACTCATGGGAAGAAATGGAACTTCACAGGAGGATAAAACAGCTTCCTTAAATAGAGGCTGATATAACAAGATTGCTTCTAGTTCTGGACCAATTCTATTGGTGTGTCCCAAGCTGAAAGAGTAGAGCTTTTAAACTGTCTAAATGAAAAGATCAAAGTTTTTACACAGCTAAATATATATTATATTGGAAATCTGGCAGAAATATCATTCTGTGATCAATCAAGAGTATGTGGTATATCGGGATACCGTCGCTGTCCAATGAAAACAGTACTTCGCTAATATGCCGCGACTTTTACAGAGAATGAAAAAAAGAGCCCCATTCAACTATATGAGAGTCATGGCGAGGAGCGTTCGTTACTGAGGATTCTAGTGCTGGTTGGGGGCAAGAATTCAAGAGCAGTTGTAGCGCGAAATATTGATACTCGTGTCAGGGAAGTGGAGGGCATTATCGTACGCTGAGTTTAGAGGTAGGATGATGCGAAGCGTGTGGTTAAGGAAAGGAAAGAG